>OZ020124.1:3738487-4338487 GCA_963971155.1 Anthrax anthrax
GAGAGCACAATTAATAATACTTACTTCGCAATTCTATACAATGAATGTAATGTTTTTTACACGCCAAAAAAAAAAAAATTCAAGAGACACTCTACTGTAGCACCAACCCGTCTTCCACCGCGTCTAAAAGGCAAATAAATTCAATAAGTATTATCATTCTCATTTGTACTTGACTGACTAGACTGTTAAAGCTAAACTAGTTTTTTTTTATTGCTATGCTGTGTAGTATGGCCAATGGCCATGTATACATCAAACATGAAAGTGAACAAAACAAATACACGAAAGCAAATGAGAATAACTTGTTGTCACTTGGACAAGTAAAAATTGGTTGAATGGGCTATGTTTGAGATGTAGAAAGAAAAAAAAAATAATAAGAAATAGGTGATAAGCACAAAAAGTGATAAGCACAGAACAGGAACACCATTTCACATCACATTTAAAAAATTTTTTCTGTTTTTTATGAAATATGCATGGATTCTGGTAATACGTGAAACACTTTTATTTAAAAAAATAATAGAAGAAACAATAGATGTACACAAGACATGCACTAAAAATCATTAAAAGACAAACTATAAATGTAGATATACATAGGTGTACACAATGCATTTACAAAGTAAAATACTATTAAATTTTTTTAAATATTTTTTATGTGGTTATTTTAAATTTTTATCGTACGTTTATTGCAACTTAACTTTATATCATTTTAAGTACAATATACTTTATTTCAAAATGATACAGAAAAAAAAAAATTGAAAGCATTTACATAATATTTACGAATATATATCAATGCGTGAGCTGCATATTTACGTGAAAGTTTTTGAAATTGCATGTAAAATTTGAAACTTTTGAATTTTTTATTTTGTCATAAAAAAAAAAATTTTTTTTGTTTTATTTTGTTATATATTTTCGTCATTAAAAATACAAAAAAAAGTATTTACTACATTTTAACAAAGAATGAATGCTATTATTATACCTGTTGATTTTATTTTATCCCATGTATAAATATTTTCATACATACACACATACATATGTGGATAATTATTTTCCATGGTTGACAATTAAAATGCATACTAAAGTACATAGTAGTGTATATGCTTTACTTATTCAAAAAATAAATTTACATTAAATCATAAACATTTTGTCATAATACGTTAGACACATTATATTAAAATAATTTTCATAGAAATAAAATAAAAATTCAAAAATAAATTATAGCAGCTACATAGTAAAGTACCGCAGTTATAAGGGTTACCCATTTTGATTTAGGCATATACATAGTACAAATCTGGCTGATTTTCATATTTAAAATGTATTTTAATTTTATGTATGCATCATTCAATATTTATAAAATGTATTCTTACTATGTACCTTTACCTCCATACACTAATTCGATGAAGTTAAGGTTTTATGCGAGTATATGTGTCCTTTTTCTTTTCTTTCGTAATTTCTAATAAGATCATCTCACGAGTAGGGATTACCACAATCTGTAAAGTTATTTTTTTAATATCAATATACAGTGACGTAGAGTGGTACTAGTTTATGTCTTTCTCATAAGATCTTAACTGTATCGAATTTAGTGTATGGAGTATATCTATGCATTTACAATATAAACCAAAGCAGACAATAACTCAAACTGACCTACTTCTTCATAATCTTTTATATTATAAAATATAGCGTGAATAAAAAAAAGAAAAAAATAAAAAATAAAAATTAAATTTATTTATTTTGTTGACATATTTTTCATTCATGCAAATAAATTAAAAATAATTTACACGAAATTTCATTTTTTATTTTCATATAAAAGTAACTATTAAATAAAATTTTTATTTTTAAAACATTTTTAACAGAGGTATAATAAACGTAAACATTAAAAAAAACTCTGAAAATTAAAAATTTGAAAAATACATTACGTACACTTTAGTTTAGAGTATAAATGAATTGAATTTTTCTTTATATCTTGGATAATTTTTAAAATAAAATATGAGACATATTTTCTTAATGACGTAATTTGTTTCAATTTCACTAGGATATTTTGATCTCTTAGAACTGGAACATAAAAATTAAAAAAAAACAAAAAAAAATAAATAAAGTGTTTTTCAATTTTTCAAAAACGTAACCCTCCTCACACACCTTTAATTTTTATTTTATAATTAAATAATCACGATAATAAATTTTCTTCTTCCTTTTTTTTTTTTTTTTTTGTTTGCAATAAATATTTTTTTTTTTTTAATAAAATTTGTAACTGTATTCAAAACGTAAACGTTTTTCTTTTTTTGCAACACTCATACGAACTTTTTTTCATATATGGGTATTCAGTATACAAAAAAGGAAAAGTGAGATCGAAAACAAAAAAAAAAAAATAATTTTCACCTTAAGACATTAATTCACTTAATGGTGTTATGAACGGTTAATTCAATAATAAACATGAAATACATACATATATGCATATAATATGGAAGGTTTACTTTGAAAGTGTACTGTATATATGTATGTATCTAGACAATTCATTTTATGCACGGTTATAAGTAATTTGCATTCAAACATCGATCATACCGTAAGCAAAATAAAAACAACAGCAACAAATTATTATTATAAATTATGATTTTTTTTCTTTTTTCTTTTCTTTAATCTTTACTACTTTAAAAAGAGAAATTATTACATATTGAGTTTTTTTTTTAAATAATAAAATTTTTACTTTGCATAATGAATTGTTTATTATTTAAGGTAAATGACTTAAGAAAATATTTGCATTTTTAATTTATAATAAAAATTACGAGATAAAAAACTTGAATAACATTTTAATTATTTTTGGTAACTAATTTTTTTTTTTTTTTTTTGATTTTTTGCATTGAACATTCATTTGAACATGAATTCGAAATTAAGTAATTTTCACGTTGCTTTTTTTATTTACGTATTTATCGTTAAGTAGATACCTTTTGTTTACCCGAAATTTTCATGAAATATTTTTTATTCTTTCAAGATTCATTGATTATTGTATCTTCTAGAATATAGATACTTTTTAATATTCTCAAGTGTTCAAATCATTAATCAATTTGTCGTGCTCATTTTCTAAAAAAAAAAATAAAAAATAAAAAATAAATCAAATTACCATGAGCTAAATAAATTCATTTGCTACCGTAAATAAGCTATTTAAGTCATGACATTTAATTTTCATTGCTAATTTTCTTTTACTATTTTAAACCCCGTGGAAAAATTTACGTTAAAATTGTATACAAACTAAATTTTTTTATTTGATCGTGAGAATATTTAATTGAAATATTCATGTTACCAATTTTACAAAGTGTAAAATGGTGTAAACATTTTGAATACTAATTGAAAAATTTGATTTTTTATTTTTTCACTCTATTTCGTTTAAATACTAAAACGTTTATAAATTCATAATATCAATAAGTTTCATGTGTCATAAATGATATTCTCTGATTGATACTCATACGTATCTGTTTTTTTTTTTTTTTTTTCTAACATGTCATTAACATCAATAATTTTCAAAAGATAATGGCTAGTAGAAAAAATAAAGTGTTAATGGATTTAACAATTAAAAGGTCAATGATTTATAAATTTCTTTGTATGGATTTTCCATAATAAAAAAATAATAAAAAAAAAAAAAATTCAAAATATTGTACATTATAGGATAATATGATGAAATTAATTTATAAACTCAAAAAGTTATTAAGCCTTTTAGAATGTTGCTAAATTGTTTGTCCAATATACAACCTATAACATATTCATGTAATAAATATTTAGCAATATAATCTAGAATGAATGGCAATTCTTTTGTATAGTTTTGTATCTTGTACACCCTTAAAATATCGTTATCATAAAATATATAAAACCGCATGTAATAAACAAAGCTAATTATGAATTTTCTTTTTTTTTTTTTTTAAATATAATTTAAAATTATTTTTATAATTTAATTTTTTATTAAATACGACTAATAATGTGGCTAAACTACCTACGAAAACTGTCTCAAGGCCTTACAAAAAAAAAAAAAACAAAAAAAAAAAAATGAAATGAACAGATAACAATAGATTTTATTATTTTCAATTTTTAAAAAGATATATTAAGAGAGTAATATATTGCAAAGAATAAACAAAAAAAAATTGTATTTCTTGTGAAACCTTTTTAACTTATTTTATATTCATGTAATAACCACATATGAATAAATGAAGTTTTCAGTTACATTTTCTTTAGTTATCAGATAAACAATATATGAGTGGGATTATATCTCTATATAATAATGCATTAAAGGTACCCGTACATTATATACATACATATATGTACGTATGTGGGAAGCAATCATGAAATATAAACTTAACTGTGATGTGGTGTACCACGAAAATAACATATATATATACATATTAAATCGCAAATCAACAATTGCAACTTTTAACTTTTCTACAAATACAAATTGAAAAATATCATAAATTACCTTTATTTATGTTAATTTTCTTAGTATCATATCGATACATACATACATACATACCTATCTAGTCAATGTGTGTACAGAAAAAAAACACATAAAAATGAAATTTTCATGAAAATAGGTTTTATTGCTTCTAAAAATAATTTTAAAACAGTTTTAATTTCAATTGCAAAACAGTTTTAGAACACACTTGTTCACAATGTAAATAATATGATATTGCTGAAACTGTGATGGCAATTCACAAAATCTTCCAATCAAAAAAAAAAAAAAAAAACAAATAAGATCAGATAAATTGATTTTGAATGAATAAAATTTGTACAGAATCACACGATATTCATTGAGAAATCAAACATTTATGCTTCATACAGTAATTCGATGCAGTTAAGGTCCTATGGCAGTGACATAAAGTAGTACCACTTTACGTCGCTGTATATTGATATTTAAAAAAATTCATCTCGTATTATATGATAACTTCTCGTGAGATAGTCTTATTAGAAAATTATGATAAAAAAAACACATATACTCCCGTTAACTGCATCGAATTAGTGTATGGAGTATAAATAAGAAAAAATCCATTATACTGTTCAGACAGAGGCACGAAGTCACTCATTAAAAATTAAATGTCACATTAAAGCAATAATACATCAGGGAAAATGTTAGATACTTAAAAAAAGAATTAAACATTAAAATTATATAATGCAAATACTTGTATATGTATATGTATGTTGAAAATTCGTGACTTAAATTTGAATTTTTAATTTGAATACTGTGTAAATTTATCAACATATTGATTGTTTTAATATAACCAGCATTTGCTATGTGCATGTAAGAGTTCGTATAATATAATTCCAATTGAACTGCTAAAACATATAGCACAAACACACACTTAGAGAACAGAATATATGTGATGAACGTATCATATGCTTTGTATATATAAAAATTTATAGAGCATTTGAACATATGTATCTACAAAACTTTGAAAGTAAATTCAAAGGACAAATTTATTATTCAATTTTTATCTTACTAAAATAATATTTTTAGTTTTTATTTCATTAGATGCCAATTTAAAAGTTAAATATCACTAAAAATCTGTACAATATTTTAAATATAAACAACATAAATGAACAAATACAAGTGCATTTGACATGTATATAACAGCTGTAATAATAAATATTTCGATTTAAGTACATATTAAGTTGATATCATTCTGGGTAATCATTCAAAAACAATCATTTTGCCATTATTATTCATTATATGCTTTTTTTGATATGAGGAAAAACAAACAAAATTAAAAATGAAAATAAAAAAAAAAAAATTGCATTCGAGAAAACAAAGGATTATAATGCCTGCAGTTGAATAAAACAAATAAAATTGAAAAATAAAAAAATAAAAAAAAAATATTTTGTATATTCTAGAATGGCAAACAATTATAATATAACAATGAATATAAATCAGCTCAAGGACATGTGCTTTTATTCATTATTTCAAATTTATAATAAAAATTTAAAGAATATTTAAAAAAAAAAACAAAAAAATGAAAATCGATGTAAAAGTTGTAATCATTCACACTAAAACCAAAAAAAAAAAAAAAAAATACATTTGAATAAATGACGGTTTGAAAATTTAAAAATGAAAAATTTCAAGTCCAATATACACGAATAACCCGGCATGAAGGTTGCATTTGCCATAAGAATTCGATAATACTATCAAGACTAAAATTACGGAATTTAACTAAAATATCCTTAAACTATCAATTAAAGGAATGGAATTGTCGGGAATATGTTTACATTTCAGAAAGTTTTTTGAATATAAAATGTAACGGCCTTTAAAAGCCCATTCGATTACTAATTATTAAATATACTCGATATACCTGTATGCATGTAAAATAAATAAGGATTTTCATATTTATGTACATAGCTCCTTAATTTCTTATACGCTAAATTCAAAATCTTATTTTAATTCAAAAAAAAAAAAAAAAAAACATTTATTTATTTGTCTTGTTATCCCGAAACATATGAAAATGTTTAAAAATTTTTTTTTAATAATCATGTAACAAAGAAATGAAAAGCAACTGCGTATATTTTCTTTTTTCTTTGATTTGTAATGTTCCGTATTTTCTGTAGTTATGAAAAATTAATTTTTTTTCCCCTTTTTTCTGATGTTCCTT
Organism: Anthrax anthrax; assembly: GCA_963971155.1. Taxonomy (NCBI): domain Eukaryota; kingdom Metazoa; phylum Arthropoda; class Insecta; order Diptera; family Bombyliidae; genus Anthrax; species Anthrax anthrax. Next base: position 3,745,099 of record OZ020124.1, read on the forward strand.
GAGATGTTATTTATAATTTACAAGACAACGTTTTATTTCAAAAGGAACAAAAAAAAGGATTGCCTAGAGCTTTACAAGCATATCTGATGTTTGTTGTGTATGACAGTGAAAAGTACAAAGAATATCATTTATTTGAAAGCAAATTCAAAATTTCTCTTGTACAATTCACGCATATTGTATTTTTTCTTTGGATAATTTTCTGTAACTGAAAAATTTTTAAGGATTAAGGATTTTATTTTATAATACTTTTTTTTTTTATTATTTTTATATGATTTTTTTTTTTTCATATTATTTCTTTCACAAAATATTTTTATTTTTCTTAGTATGGTTTTCAAATAAATTTTTTACTGGTTACTAACGTAACGAAATAATTTTCCTATGTCCTGTGTATTTGAATTTTCTTAATTTCCATTTCATTTGTTATCAATCATTATATCAACATCCATATGATATGTACATTTGGAAGGATTATACGTATGTACTTTTAATCTATGCGAAATCAATATACAAACATATGTAATCAATCAGTGTAATGTGTATTTAAATCATCAATGAGAAAATTTCATAATAAAAAATGGCATTTTACAAACAAGTCCATGTACATTACATTGTATCATAAATCAATGTAAGTTAAAAGTGAGTTCACACTACTTGATTTGTCAAATATTATTTGATTTGATTTTTGTCGAAAATGCTGTCGTCAGATAGTGTGAAATCATTGGGACATGTCATATCTGACAAAATCAAGCCATGTCGAATTTGACAATTTTAAATCATATATATAACAATCATTCTTGTATCAAATCGTAAATCATATTTGACAAATCAAGCAGGGTAAACTCATTTTAAACCAAGAGGCAAATCAATCTTAAATTTAATTCATAGTATAGAAACAATAACAAACATATTAAGAATATTTTATTCATTAAAAACGTTAAATTAAATTTAGTAAAGTAAATTTTGTTTACTTACATTGAATTTTTTATATTAATTATTTCGAATTTCGAATTTTAATTTTAAAAAAAATGTAATTTTTCACACAAAGTGAAAAATATTGAAAATTCTGATTTTCCTTGATTAAGAATTTTGTATTTTATAAGAGAACAATTTTCAATAAAATTGATTTGTTGATTTTTTGTGTTTTTATTTGTATTTTTAATTGATTAAATTACTTTTTATTAACCATGTAAATGTACACTTATTTATTAATTTTTATTTTTTTATTTTTCGAAATACCGATCGAAATTTTTTTTCACACTTTTCAGAATATTTAAAAATATTTAAAAAAATTATATATCTATACATATATGAAAATTAGTTCACACATAAATTTACAAATCAATAAAAATGATGATACATGTTTCACAAAATTTTATCTTGATTTGTGATTTAAACAGATAATGTAGAAATCATGAATATCATAAAACACCTTCAAGTAGGTATACTTTGTTATTTTGTTTTATTATTTAAATATTCACTTTATTATCTCTCTTTTATTTAATTCAATTAATAAAATTAAATGAAAATTTCAAATTAAAATTTACAATAAATGCATACTTATAAAATTATTGTGTAAATTTAAGATATTTTTTGTAAAATTCCAATTTTAACTTTAATTTACATCATTTAACTAAAATTAAGCACTATTGTAAATAATTACGTATTCATGTGTTTATTACAATTACGTATTTATTGCATTAAAAAAAAACAATTCACAATTTGCATTTATTTTATTTTACATAACACATAGTCATCATGTTTTCATATCATTGTTGTCGTTATCACTGTAATAAATAAAACTACCATCGCAACATTATCATTGTTTTAATGCGAATCTTTTGTTGATGTAAATTTCAAAAAAAAAATAGCCACATTCATCAAAATTAGACTAAAAAGATAACTTGAAAAACTGGACTTTTTGATGATGAAATAAATGTGTAGAAATACAAATATAAAAAAAAAATAAAATAAAAAATAAAATAAATAGATCACACTGTAATTAAATTACACTATTGTAATTTTTGGCCCACTAAAACCTTCAAATTTAAAAAAAACATAAAAAAAACAAAATAAATGACCACAAAGGCACAAACAAAAACCTTAGCACTGTTTGTAATGTGCTGTAATCATTCAATGGAACAAACAGGTAAAAAATACAATCCAACCTGTGAAAATTCAATTTTAACTTGAAATTATGAATTATAAAGTAACCGTACCAAACAGCGTAAGAAATCAGAATAAACTACTGGCTTGTGAGCATAATATTCAAGTTAACCATCTTTATTTTGTTTTTTGCTCAACACAAGAAGACAAATACGACGACGGTCTATGATTTTTCATGCAATTTCCATTAAATTTTTTATGTTGAATTACTTGGTAAAAAAAAAAAATCTTTCCAAATATTCCAGTTGATTATTTTCCATTGGGGATATTGGAGCTACTTTTAAATTTCAAGCACTTCAACAATAAATACGAACTCGTTAAAAAATTGGTTCAACTGAATTCCCCTGCTATTGAACGCTATAAAGCTAAAATGAAGTTAAATACAACTTTTTGATTTAACAGAATTTCAACTTCAAAACGTATTATTTGATGTTGTTGAAATTTAAAAAGTTAAATCAACATTTATTTTAATAATATTAGCAAAAAAAAAAAAAAAATAAAAAATTTTGAGACATTTTTTTTTGTTTTTTGAATTTTTTATAAAAATAAAATTCATAGTGTTTATGCGATCCAAAGTTTTTTCTTTACGCAAAAACAAATAAACTTGGAAATAATGAGGCTACCAAATAAATTGGAAAAACATTTTTTGTAACATGTAAAAGCTTTTCATATTTTCAAATGTTGCATACATTTAAATGCATAATGCATTTCTTTTCAAGGACATTTCAAATGAAAACTGTATCTTTAACTTTACATTTTTCAAGTGAAATCAAATAATTTGTATGTAAAATTTTTTTAAACATTTAAATAAAAATCTCAGAATATGAGTCTGGAGGATTTTTCAAACACATTTTTTTTCCAATAGTTTAGTGTGTTCATTAAAAAAAATTTTTTATATGTATGAGACATTTTGAAAGTAGAAAAATTTTATTGATTTTTATTCAATATACGACCTATAAAATTTTTTTTTTTTTTTTTTCTTGAAAAAAATGTCAACACTCCCATAAACGATCTTACGAACGATTTAAATCTTTCAATTTACATTTAATATTACCATAATTCATAACAGACCTAAAAAGATGTTTATAAAAATTTTGTTATCGCCATAAATTAGCTGATGTAGAATTTCTGTATTTATTGAATATGTCCCATTAATTTAATAAAGTGGATCGCCCAAGAATAAGATGATCATATTATGTCATGAAAGACTTAAAGAAAATGGGATGGTCACAGGACACACAGGAAAGACATGGCTTTGGACAGGGGACAAAGATGGGGACTCAGTTTGCAAGAGACTAGGACCCTCTACAAGGGTTGTAGAGCCATAGAAGAAGAAAAAAATCATTTAACAAAGAATCCATAATTTCGTAATTAAAAAATTTTTAATTAATCGAATCGCTACAGAAAATCCTTTCACTAAAATTATAAATTTTGAATCATTTAACCATAATATAAATTTTTTATGTTATAATATGCGGTATTGTTGGATAACTGAAAAATTGCCATAAATTAACCATTATATTGCTTAATTGCATTACTTTTGCATATATGATTGTAAAAAAAAAAATGATAAAAATTTCGTAAATTGAGTATTCTTATAGTAACTGTGTCATTCATATATGTATTTACCTTTATTTTTGTATATTTTTATTTTATATACAAACAATGATAAACAATGATAAAAACAAGCTTAACAATGATAAACGTAAAAACTTTGTTTACCTTCTAGTACGAAAATTATACTTATTTTGTAGAAAACAAAGGACAATAGAATCCTTGATTCTTTAGATTTACAAAGGATATAATATGTACACACACACACACAATTTATTACATGAAAACATTTTTACATTAATTTAATTAAATTTAACATGACAATTTGATCATTGTGATATGTTCACTCTATTTTCCATGATTGTATCATCAATTCACTTTGTACAGTGAAATAAAGTTTGATTAAATTTGATTTTGTGTACATATAGATTTTATTTTACTAAAAAAAAAAACAAAAAAAAAAACAAATTCATCAATTATAGAAACTTTTTCTTGTTCTTACGCACGATGTACATATTTTATCTATACGTTAAATAAAATTTATTTTACATAATCAGATGAATCTTAATTTAAATTAAATTCAACAATATGAGATAAAATTTAATTTCTCTAGAATTTTTTTTTTTTTTGCTTTAACATTTTCTCCATAACTAAATTAAAATTTAATTCAATTTTAAGGTATTTGTAGGTACATAAATTATTTACAAACTTTAATTTTTTTTTTTTTTTTGTTTAATTTTATTATCCCTAAAACAAGAAGCAAAAGTTTGTTTACATGTTGTATTGTGTCTATTTTATTTATTTTCTTTTAAATCAGAGTATAACGCCTCCACAAAGATTTTCTATGTGACTCTGTTTCTTGCTCTTGACAACTTTAGTTGGTTCCTTGATTTCCTTACTATTTCCTTTCTTCCTTTTTAATCTTATAAATATTGAATCTGTTTTAATTGTTACAATATCATACTGCTCATGTATTTGTCGTTCTTCTTTGTAAATTAATGTCACAAAAGAACGGAAAAATAAATGAACAGAAGTATAGCAAAATTATTGAAAAAGATATTCTATCACATCAGAAGTGTATAGGTCCGTTCAAAAAAGTAATCATGACGATGCAATGTTGCAGAAATGTAGCTGCATTGTTAATGTAACATAATATTAGATATCTTGTGTTGTGATGCTCTGACATATGTAAATGTTTCATTTTACAATGTTTTAACATTTGTTTTGCTTTCTATGAAAATTATTTCTGTCATTTCAAATGCAAATGTCAAAAATTTTGATATGAAATAGTCGGCGCGACATCGAATTTTATGTTGCAAATGTTAAGCTAGTGTTAAGCTAATATAGTGCAGAAATGAACGTGTTGTTTTAGTCATGATTACTTTTTGAACACTTGACAACTGCAGTGCAGTGCTTGTGCAGTATTAACTTTTTAAACGGACCTTATACCCACAACCATCAGGAAGTTTTCAATGTATACAATGGATTTTTGCAATAAAACCATCTTTTATCATTTGCACTCTACTTTAAGAAGTGAAACTCAAAGATGTAATAAACTCTGGTAGTTTATTAGATTACAATGAACTTTGATAGAAAAAATATTTTTAAATTGATGGTTTTGTAACTGATATATACAATATTGCAAGAAAATAAATAAGTAATCGATTTTAACGTATATACACACATTTATGAGAAATATTAATGACTTTGTGTTTAAAGGAGTTGAAGTAATTGAAATAAATACGTTGATTCCTTATGAATTGTAAAAATTGTATCTATTTAAAAAAGAAACCGTTAAATGTAAAATGTGGTAATAATATAATGAGAAAAAAAAAATGATATTACAATTCATCTACATTGATTGTATTTAAAATGAATCAATTCAGATTCAAGATTTTTTTTTTTTTTTTTTTTTTTTGATAAATACTTTTTATATATTGACATGAAAAAAATAAAATTTATATCTTATTATTGCAAATATTAACTTTTAATATAAAATAAATAACCACAAAATAAAACTTTTATGGTTGCTCACTATGATGTCTCATACATACGTAAATTGTATCTGGAATTTTATGGACTTTATTTGTATGAATTCACGAATAGTTCATTTTAATATAAAGTTTAGTTTATGATTATGATCCATTCATAGATAGTCATCATAAGGGAATTGATATATTCAATTCACAATTAAAGCGATTGCATAAAAGTTTTCTTACTTGAAATTTAATTATATTTCCTAAATAAAAAAAAAATAATAATTCATTAATGAGTTTTCTTTTACATGAGAAAAATGAGATTTTATTACCATACATGCGTGTATTCAAATTAATTTCAATTTCAATTTAATACCCAATATCAATTTAACAGCAATATGAATTATTACACTTTGATTAAATGTGATCAATTACTCTTCATAACTTCGAATCATATAAAAATGTGTTAAAAAGCTAAAAATCATGCAAATAAAATTTATTTTAAATAATTAAATTTTCTACATGCATGTACATACATCATCGAACAAAAATTTGTAATCGAAAGTTTTTCCCACATTTATAATTCTTAATTTCTTTGACTTTTGCTTGTGTTTTATTAATCTTTAATTGCATGAAAGAAAACATTTCAGAATTTTTATAAATTGAATTTGATGTAGTGAAAAATTTATTCATCTCTAATAAAAAAAAAAAAATTATACAGGCATTATAAGCACATATATCACGCATACATGCGTATGTATAAAACCAAACAATTTTTTTTTTTTTTTTTGGTTTTCTTATTTTATGTTTGCATGATCTATAGATGATGTTTAGTCAAAAAGTAAAATGCTTATAATGATTTATTAGACAGGCATAAATTTTGGTATTACGTGAGATTTCATTTTATCATGAAAAATGTACTGCTAACAGATTTTTGAAAAAAAAAAAAAACAGACAAAAAAATGTTTTTTCCGTATAAATAAAATTACCGCATATTTATTACATAAAAAAAGTATATATTCAAGGTGAAAAGATTTAAAAGGAATTAAATGAGCTTATTCGAAAATTTAATATAACACAATGTGCAATTTTTGTAAATAATTACTAGGTAATAGTAAAAAGAAAAGAAAACATAATTCTTGAAATTTGACATGATACGTGAACAATTCATGATTATCTCTTTAACGTATTTTTCATATTGTTTAAAGGAAAGCTTTCAATTTATAAATGTTGTTTTAGTTAAATTTTAAACATTTTTTACATCCGTTCTTACATAAATTTTTATATCCGTTGATGATCTTCTAATTACAAATACAAGAGTATATAGCATTCTGTATCATCTTAATCACAATAAAAAAACAAATTCTTCAAACTTGGAAAGTATCTTACATTTGAAAATTGTCTTGTAAGCACATGAAATGCTCGTTACTATACTTTGTACTTTAAATATTTTCACTGCAGGCCTTATAGTGATATACATGTCTTTTTTCTTCTCTCATAATTTCTTTGGTAAGAGCATTTCACGAGCAGTGTTATCACAATTCTCAAATTTCTCATACAGTACGAGATATGCTCTTTAAACATAAATATTCAAAGATGTAAAATGGTACTACTTTTCTTAGTTTCCATAAGATTTGTAGTGAAAATATTTAAAATACAAAGTATAATGTATCTGAAAAAAAAAATTCACATGATACATTAGATAAATTTTCAAATTAAATTATTAATTCAAGCATGAATAGAATTAAATAATAGAAATTTCATGCATTTCATGCTACTATCCGGTGTTAAATTAATTATTCTTGTTTTCCTCTTTAAAGTTAAACTAAAAAAAAAAAAAAATTGTTATAAGCATAAATAAACAATGACAAGTACATAAATCAAACAGAATAATAATAATAATCATAAAAGTTGGAATTTAAAGTTGTACTCGCATTTTCTTTATATCTATGAAATAAGTCATAAAACTATTAAAAGGAAAAAACAAATTATAAAATTGTTACATTACATACTGATATCTATTACTTAAAACGTAAAATTTTTACACCTAGATCTATTCACTGAGGTGTAAAAATTTTAATTTTTTTTTAAATACTTTTTTAAGTTTTTAAATTTTTTTTTTTTTTAATTTTCATATTTTAGAATACCAGTAAAATCGTTTAGATTCAAAATAAATTCAAATTAAAAAGAAAAAAGGTTACAAATACTTAAATAAAAGAATGTCTAAATAAAATTTCAAAAGTGCCTATAGCAGAATACAAAGTTCAAAATATGATAATTAAAACAAATTATTTATGAAATTTAATTATCTCGTTTCCATTTTTTGTTTTAAGATTACATACTTATTTTTTTGTTATTTTGGTGATAAATTTTTTAAGATGAAATGAACGCGTATTATCTGCTTTATTTAAAATATTACGATGTAACAAGGAAAACAAAGAAAAAGGATATAATTAAAATCTATTTGAAGACATTAAAAAATTCGTGATATTTACCCAAATTGCCATTTCAAAAGTATAAAATTTTTGTATTAAATATTTTACTCTTAATGTCATGATTCGTGATACAGACAATAATTTTGGTGATGACATTAAGTATTTCTCAACATACACTCTCATGTCAAGAATTACTGAACCGAATACATAGACAATAATATAGTGATGATATTTTAATGTTTTCAATAAAAGAAATTCTATGAAAATTTGATTCTTGAAACTATATTTAGTTTCATTTAAATCACAATTTCGTACAAAATTTAATTTTTCTTTTACTATAAAAATTGTCACAATTCACCAGATTAATATGACAATGGTGTTCATCCAAATGAAACAATGAATTCGTTTCACTAAGTTATAAGTATTTATATACTTAATATTCGACATTAAGAAAATACTGGAATAGGTATAATTTTTTTTTCTTTTGCTGCTATAATTTTATGTATCTTTGGTTTCAAACAAAGAACAATTTATAATTAAATTAAAATGAAAAACAAAAAATAAAAACCTGAAGCAAGACGTAAAATTTGAATTTTTCATTTTCCTTTTCTTTTTTTGTTATTAAAATTTAGTATACTACGTGTGTTTTTTAAAGATAACTTGGCTTTCACTTTTTGAACATTTTGAATTAATATTTTACATGCATATATCAGTGTATGCGAGTATCCCATGTTTTCTAAAAACCAAAAAAAAAAAATAAAATCAAATAAAATAAAATTTCAATAATTCTTTAGTCAGCAAGGTTATTTATAAGATAAGATGATGAGTACGTTATCATTTTATTTATATGAAATTAATTGAAACTCTATATCGTATGTTCCTTAATTGACTCTTTTAAGAGCACAAAGCATTATCGAATAACTTCCACCGGACACGGTTTTGTGCAATTTTTTTTTTATTTCCGACCATTTTTTCCCGGAATCTGCAATTTCTTTGTCTAACTGCCGTCTCCAACTATTTTTTTTTTTGCCTTCCTTTACCTCTCTGATCTTGTAGATTTCAACTTAATTGAAACTATCTATAGTTAAAATTTTAAAGACTTCATTTAAAAAAATAAATAAATAAAAATCACAAGGACTTTATTCACAATAATCCTTTTTATTTGAAATTTTATATTATTCTATGGCATATTTTATTTACAATAAATTTGTTAATTAATCATTGTTATTGAATATATAATAAACAATGAAATATGTGTTAATCCTTATTGGATATATGAATGCACCATAATACATTTGTATAAAACGTTTTTCTTTATTCATGCATTCTGACATTATAAACAATAAATACAAATTTATCAGATGTAATCAAACATTATTCAATACCATAATGTATTCTGTTGATTTTTGAATATTTATGGTTCATTTTATTAAGTTAAATATGTACATAAGTTTCTATAAAAACAATAATGAAATAAAATGATTATAAAATAATTTTCACATTGTTAAATTTTAAATTGAAAAATACTTATAAATCCATTTTATTATGCTATAAATTCATGTAAAAATGGTATTGTAATGCATAATATAAAATTTATCTATAGATAAAAACTTTATATTTGAAAAAAAAAAAAAACAATTTTGTTTTCATAGTCATGTAAAACAAATGAATAATAAACATTTAAAATATTTTTCTATTGAATTTCAATTATCATCTAAAAGGGTATAATTAATTGCAATTCATATGAATATGTGATATTTTATTGTCATGTGTTTTTTTTTTAATGTTTTAAAGAACTATATTGTTAAATACTTTTAAAATAAATTAGATCATTTTCGAAAAATACATATGTACGTACAAGAGTATCGTAATTATACTCTGTCCAATAATATTATGCGCTTAAGGTCTTATGAGAGTACATATGTCTTTTTTCTTCTGTCATAATTTCTAATTAGACTGTTTCATGAGAGGTGTTACCACAATCCACAAAGCTTTCATTACATATCAGATGAATTTTTTTAAATATCAATACATAGTGATGTAAAATGGTACCACTTCAAGTAATCACCATAAGATCTTAATTGCATAATATTAGTGGACAGAGTATGGGAAACTTAATTTAAATAGCAATATCGTTGAAAAACGATAGTACTGGCCCTAAGTCTTACAATCTCATGGAAATCGTAAGATGTAGTAAAATGGGGGGATTTAAAGATGTGAATATTTAAAAGCTGGTATATACATAACTTCTCCATAATGTTAAATAAAAACCATTATTACAGTTAACAAAGTGTAATTATTCGTCGGTTTTGTATTTATAATAATTACATAATGTCAACAATTTATAAAATATTTCATTTCTGTCAAAACATATGATTATGTACGATATTGGTTCATAATAATGAATATGAAGAGTAAAAATTTTAATCTTTGATAGTAAAATTTGTTCAAATGTTATCATTAAAATGAAATATCTTTGTATGGAAATGTTACGTATATTTAAGTTAAGAAAATGAAGAAAAATTAGAAATTGAAGAAATATTACTATAAGAAAAAAATAAAAATAAAATACAACAGCGTATAAAATACAAATTATATTATAGAGACTAATAATTAATATCCGTTTTAGGAATAGGTATGATTACTTTAATCGTCAACATAATTTCTTTCATCTGTCCATTTATACGTGTATAAAAATGACGTAATTATGAGATATATTTTTGTTACATGAAATGAATGTAGTTGATTTTTATGCAAATTTTCATCATGACTATTTTTCCAAATCATATCTATTTTTAGTCCTTTGAATAATTTATTTACTCTAGAATGTTAAAGTTTTTCAACGGTAAGTGAATCTATAGGCAAGTATTTAAATTTAAAAGGTTGAATATTGAATTGATAAATAATTTAAAAGAAAAAAAAAAACAAAAACAAATCTAAAAGTGCAATTACACAGTTTATAACGTAAGGATAAAAAACTGTATGTGTTTGTGTCATTTAGTTAAAGAATACACAAGTGACGTACTCACTCGTGTCTCATACATATATGAATCTCTATTTATGTAAAATAAACATCTATAAATTTTACATAAGTTCTTATAATGTTTGTGTGTACATGTATGGTAAAATCTACAGTCTTTAAATTTTTTTTTTTTTCTTTACTATATGTTTTCATTGCATTTTACCATTAACTAGGATATATTATAAAATATGTATGAATGAACTACATTTTAGTTATCGTATAAACACACGTTTATAAAAAAAAAAAGAAAAAGAAAATTTTCAAATGAAAATGAAAAATTTAAAGGATATACATTTATTTATATTTTGTCGTAACTTTTTATTTCCGTCATTAAAAAACACAGCATTTATACTTGGTTGCAACAAAAAACAAAAAAAAAACAAAAAACAAAAACTTGAATGCTTTCATTATCCTTTATCTGCTTGACGATTTCATTTTATTTTTTCCTTGAATAAATCACATATACATAGAGAAGAGGAAGTAAAACATTTTTTTTTTGTTTTTTCAGGTTCTATAGATAATATTGCAAGCAATGTCCTTTTTAAACAAAATACATAAAAAAAATTTTTCATACACACATTTTATCTCATACATATCAAATGTGTATTAGCGTCAAATTTTCAAACAAAAAAATATTTAGGACATTTTTAGACATTTAATGAAAAAACAATACATTGAAAAATTAAATTGTATTGTATACATACATTTTATAAAAAAAAAAAAAAAATTTAAACCAAATGGGATTTTCATTTATGTCACATGAAATATATATCTGCAGGGTAAAAGTGTCATGTGTGTACCAGAAATTTAAAGGACAATAATACGAAATGACATACTCCTGTAAAAACAGTAGATTTTCATATTTTCTAAATACATATATATATATAATGAATATTTTATTTCTGGTATTCTCGTTTTTTTTTTTTTCTTTGTGGATCTATAATTTAAAAATTTCCTATAAAATATTTTTTTCAGTCATTTTAATTTTTATCTTTTAAAATTTTAGATATAAAAACAAAATTACGAATAATTATAATGTTAAACCACGTAATTAAGTTATAATAAAATAATAATTAATTATAGTTAAAAAAAAAAAAAATTATACATATAGCGAGATCTTTTCATTACCACATCATTATAGTCGCAAGTTACTTGCTTATGTATTTTAGGTAGAGGCGGTCGTTTCACCAATGCCTCAAGCAAGCACACTTAGGCTAATAAGGCCCATTGCGATTTCTTATGTATTTTACTAAAAATATACTTTTTTTTTTTATAAGAAAATTTTTGTTTTCTATGTAATTTGGATTTAAAGCCTCTATTACCGCGTTGTAAAAAAATTCAATTTAATCAAACTAAGAACGTTATTTTTATTTTCACTAAATACACAACAAAATATTTAAAAAAACGGGTAATTATGTAAAAATAGAAGGATAAATTTCTTTTACTCGAAAAGAAGAAAACCATGTGTTTTCGGTAAAAAAAAGGACTTTTTCATTTTTCCGTTATCCTTTTTATAATTTTCTAAAAATGAAAAATTGCTAATAAAAAAGATTAAAAAGGTAAAAAGTTTTCATACCTTTCGAATTGAATTTTATTCTTTTTTGTTTTTTTTTTTAAATTTCTTCAAAAATTCATAAATTGTTCAAATGTAAAATTTTTTCATTTAATCATTCTGTTCTGTTAAAAAAAATTTATGATTATTCAATTTTTGTTTTTTTTTTTTTTTAAATATTTTCATGTACAAAAATTTCCTTTCACAATGATTTACCGTATCAGTTACACATTCTGTTTACATATTTTCATGAAAACTAAATTACCAATGATTTAATCAGTTTATGTACAATCTTCTATAAACTACAATGTAAAGTACAAGTAGCCAATTAATCACCTTATAACATTCAATTTTTTTTATTTTTTTTCATTATTACAATTTTTTCTTTTTTTCCTATCTAGTATATAAAAATCACTAGAAACCGTTTTATTTGAACGTGACGGAATTTGACTGAACTGAGAAAACAAAAAATAAAAAAAAACACAATTTTGTTACGTTATCTATGTTACTAGCATACAACGTGTAAGAACGAGCATTATTTTGAATACTAATTAGAAATTAAATTTTATGATCTACTACATTTTATGTTCAAATGATGAATAATGTTTTTTGTATGTAAAATGTGTACATTTTATTTATGAGATACAAACAACAGTCCCACATTACTTTACCAACTGCTAAAAATTATAAGTATAAAATTGATTCATGTACGACACTAATTCGGTGCAGTTAAGGTCTTATGCGAGCATACATGTTTTTTTTCTTTTCTTTCGTAATTTCTAATAAAATCATCTCACGAGTAGTGGTTACCACAATCTATAAAGTTATCATGTAATACGAGATAAATTTTTTTAAAATATCAATTTATACAGTGACGTAAAGTGGTTCTACTTTATGGTCATTTCCATAAGACTTTAACTGCATCAAATTAGTGTATGAAGTATAAATATATTTACATTTGTACATGTGTAGGTACGTACAATATATTTACTCTTGACTTTGACATGAACTTTATAACGAAATGTGTTTAAATAAAACTAAAAAAAAAAATCTCTAATAAAATTTTAAATTAATTTTTGACCATATACGAAAATAACCTTAATTAGTTTTTAAATTAATTTCCAATATATGTATTTTTTTTTTTTTCATGCATAGAAAATTTCATAAGCAAATATAAAAATTGATTGACAATACAAGGAGAAAAGTCAATGATTTATCACAAATTTCTTGATTTAAACAGATCAATTCATATAGGTACGTAGGCACGTACATATGTAACTGTGATATAAATGAAATGCCCTTTAAAGTATTTTTTAAAAAAATATCTCTCGTATTTTATACATACATATATCGCTTTTCATAATGAACTAACAAAAGTTGGTCTTTTTATTTGGTCTCTTTTTAAGTGCTCTTCAACATTATCCTTTATAAAAATTTTCATTTTCAAATAAATTTTAAATTTGTTCATTAGTCAAAACTTTTTCCTTTACCCTTGACCGTATCTAGTAAAAGATTTTCATGGAAAAGTTTTTTCCTTTGTGTTTAAAAAAAAAAAAAAAATTCAGAAAATTGGAAATTCGTTTAAAAATGTTTTTAGTAGTTTTCATTTCTGTTTGGCTTTCATTCAAAAAATAAATTACAAAAATAAATCTTATAGTTATATTAATGTCCTTTTTGCTTTTAAACTTTTCATTGATTTAATTAAATTTAAATGAAAATTCATGATATTCTTTGAATTTCATAAATAAAAATCCATAAACAAAGAATAACCCATTTCCACTTTTTTTTTTTTTTTTTTTTTTTTTTTTTTTGAAATTCAAATTAATATTCTGTTATTAATATGCATGTACATAATTTTCTAATGAATCAAAATGACTATTTAACACTCTTAATTAAGATGTACATAAAATGAATTTTTTTTTTTTATGCATATTATATGTACATATATGAAAAATTAAAATTGACATGCAAGTATATTATGTATTTTAATTTATTTTTATATGAATATGTGGTTAACCACCCACTAAAAGTTGTTTAAAAAGTTTACATATAATAACACATATGTATGTACAATGTATAAAAATCTAAATAGATTTCTAGAAAATATAATATGAAGAAATCTAAAATGAGAAACCTTTTAACTTAATTTAAATATTTTAGTTTTTAGTTACATTTTTCATTGTTATATAAGATTGATGATGATATGAGTGGGAATCATATGTAATAGCATATTTAAAAACTATTTAAAATTTTATATTATCATTACATACATACATATGTATATGACATGGTACATGTATGGGGTTAAATTGTGTGGGAAACAAATATGAAATTTAAAACTATGTTTATTATAATGCATTATACCAATATATCGTGAGACAAGTGCAACATCTAGATATATGTATGATGCATTATATCATGAAAAACAGATGAAACTTCATGTAATAAAAATAAAAGTGTTTTGCTATTTTCAACTTCTGTTTACAATAAAAAATTTATTTTAGATATTATTTTGTTACTATGTATGTACTTGGATATAGCAAATGAAAAAAAAAATTGTAAAGAAACATTTTCTATACTCTATCTACTAATTCAATGCAGTTAAGGTCTTATGGAAATGACATAAAGTAGAACCACTTTACGTCACTGTATAAATTGATATTTATGTAAAAAATTCATCTCGTATTATATGATAACTTTACAGATTGTGGTAACACTGCTCGTGAAACAGTCTAATTAAAAATTATGAGAGACATATTTACTTCCATAAGACCTTGAGTGCATAATATTATTGGACAAAGTATAGGTAACTCATGTAATAGCAATTAAATTAAATTCTGTTAAAAAAAAATTTTTTTCTTTTTCATTAGTCACATTATTAATTGATTCGTTTTATTTAAAAGTGATATAAGTTCAAAATTGTTAAAATCCAATTTTTTATAATATAAACTACCTTGCAAAAATATAAACTTTAGCATTCTAAAAAAAATTCAAAAAAAGAAAAATGTAACGAATTTTCCAAAAGTTTTATTTTTTCTATTAAATTTAACAGACAATAGAAAATTTTTTCACAACTTAAAAAATGGACTTATCTCTTTTTCCAATAAAATGGGTCATATTTTAATTATGTTAATTGATTTGAATTTAATTTGATTTTAACATTTGATTTGATTAAATAAAATTAAATAATTTTATAAATGAATAATTTAATTCAGGATTTTCAAATATGATTTTAAATATTTAACAAATATTTCTTTTTAATTATTAATTAACTCAATCAAATTCAATTATTTGATTAAATATTTAAAATGAATTAAATTTTACAAACTGTACACATACGAATGGAATATTTGTGATTTTATGTGTCTCGTTAAATTACAACATTTTTTTTTTTTTTTACATGTAATAGCTATGTAGTATAATTTCCGTGATTACAAGAATCGATATAAAAATACGAAAATAAATTTACGTCAATCACTCTCTCTTTTCCAATGAAATTTTAAATAAAATTAAAATTGTAATTTAAAAAAAAAAAAAAATTATTATGCATTACAAACATAAATATACCTAATACATGGTAATAACAATTTTTTGTATGTAATATATAAATAAAAGTGATATTTAAAAATCGTGACTTACTTTTAAAATTTTTTATTTAAAATTTTATATTACATTATACTGTCTTATAGACTGAATTACAAATGTGTATAGAAAATGAATTTTCTATATCTTAAAATTTTTATTTTCATGATTTTACACTTAACAGCAATAAATAATTGACACGAATAATACATTTTACATTTTGTATGTACATTTTAAATAATTTATTGGGAACATTAAGTATATATGTACGTAAACTCCTAAAAGCTAAAATGGTAAATAAAATCGTTATATGTTATTTTTGTTGCTGTATCTCTATTTTCGAATACAAATATTAAATAAACTATAATTCATACACCAATTCGATGCAGTTAAGGTCTTATGGGAGTATACATGTCCTTTTTATTTTCTCGTAATTTCTGATAAGATCATCTCACAAGTAGTGTTACCCCACAATCTGTAAAGTTATCATATAATATGATATGAATTTTTTAAACATCAATATACAGTGACATAAAGTGATACTACTTTATGGTCTTATTTCCATAAGACCTTAACTGCATTGAACTAATGTATGGAGTATAGTACATATTTGATTTCTATTAGATGTCAATTTGAAAGTCAAAAGTCATGAAATTTGCATAGATACATTTTAACTTTAAATATATAAAGCAATAAATGTATTGCATTTATTTACGTATTGTTGATAAATAAACGTATATGTAGCACTAAAGTTACTATATAGTATAATGGGTTTTGTTTTAAGCGCATAAAACTGGAAAATTGCATTTTCTATATGCTATTGTATAATTAATACCAATGTGTATTTTTTTTTTTTTTTAATTTTAATCTGTTTATATACAATACATTTATTTATTAACATAATTATACATATACCAGATGTATGCAATGGTACTACAATTATGTAATAATATTTTGATTTTATAGTTTGGAAATTTTAAATGATTAAAGTTTGAAAGTATAATGGCTTTCTCTGATTTGAAAAAATAACAAGAAATTTTTTGTTTTTTTTATATTTTAATTTTGAATTTAAAATTTTATGTTATAAATTCGAATTCACAGTGGAATCTGTAACAATATCCTTTTTAATATGAATGAGAGCATTATACTTGATTTGTTACACATACGTTAATTATGAAAATTATTTTGTCCGGAGTAACTCGTATTAATTCAAAAAAAAAATTAAAATAAAAATTTTTGTCCCTGTATTACCTACATATGTATAATTTCTATTTGTAGCCCTAACCTCAATTTAGAACAACAAAAAAAAATAGCTATTGTACTGGTCAATATTTTACTATCGATCTAAAAACCTTTTCACAATATTACTTTTTAACTTATATTAAATAGATGAATAAAATTTTAAAACAATGAAAATCATTTTTAAAATACAAAATTTATACAAATACAATATTTTATATTTACTTTATAAATGCATGGAAAATAGCAAATGAGATTGACTAACTAAGCAAAAATTTCATATTTTCAGTAAAACAAAAAAAAAAAAAACAATGAAAGCATATCAGCTCAAGGATAAGTGTGTTCGTTACGTGAATTGGAAAAAAAAAACATATTCATAATTAAAAGAAAAACTATAAAATAAAAATCAATGCTAAATTTTTATTCAAATACATAACAAAAATCAAGAAATTTCTCAAGTAGTTCATAAATATTTTGTTGTTTTTGCTGTTTTTCGATTATGTATTTGCCAGATTTTTTTTATAAAAAAATTATTTTCTAACGTCATTCAGAATTATATCTGCATATATGTATGTATGTGGATATTTAATACTTATTTGCCTGTGAAAAACAAAAATGTATACAGCAATTCCTCGTTTAACACAGCATTCACTCAATTTGATTTATGTATTATTACATCATGCTGTGGTGAACTTTATTAAAAGTTGTCTAAACAAAATATTTTTATGAATTTCTTGATTACTAAAATAATTCATTATACTCCTACAAATAATGAGTAAGAGATGTCAAGCGATAAAAACTAGGAAAACAAAAACAGGCTTCAGCACCAAAGAGATAAGTAAAACTAAAGAAAAAACTTTGAACCCTCGTCATCATCATCTTGGCTCCACAGCTCTGGCTAGGGCCTTTGCCACTAAAAAATAGCTTTTACATCGCAATTAAAAAATAAGCTAATGGACAGCTGTCTCTATCCATTACGGCTTCTTTCTTTTAAAAAAAAACCCTCACATAATAAGAAAATTATGAAGAAACCAATAATCCGCATTAAACGATGAACTACTGTAATTTAAAATTTTACTATATTGACGTATTACAAGGATTGCAGTATGTATTTGAAATTTATATATATGATTGATATGTTATACATTTTGTTTGCTATTGTGAATAGAGTTATAGCACATGGTATGCACGTATGTACAATACATAATATATGTACATATGTTGAACATTTTAAGAATTTATAAATTTTTAAATGAATAAAATTTCGTTTTTCAATCTTAACTGATTGCATTTCAATTAAACCTAAGATTACATGATGATAACATATACAGACAATACTGAACAATTTTTGCATATACAAACGTGTGTGTACATTATTTTATCTACATAATATACATAATAATTAGCCTATATATGAATACAAATAATATGCTTTACATTTTTATCGATTTAAATTCATTGTAAACTTTCAAAATCATTAAAGACATAATTTTAACTAAATCGTGAAACTTATTAGCATTTGTTTTTTTTTTTTTTGTTTTTTTTGTTTTTTACTTTCAATTATCCCTTCAGGAAATCCTTAATGAAAAACCAAAAAATTACATTCACGCTTCATTTAACAAAAATCAAAATAAATTATTTTTGATTGTATCATGTAAATTTTTATATACATATGTACAATGTTTTTATGCATTCACCGTCTAACCCATACATTTTCATTACTGTACTAATATCAAGATATGTATGTATGTGTGCAAATGCATGCTATAAAGTTTGACTGCAACCAAAATTGCAAGTATAAAAATTGTTTAAAATGTTTAAGCTTGTCAATTGTATGTATCTCAAATGATCGTAAATAAAAAAAAAAAAACAAAAAAATTAAACCATATGTTATTTGTTAATCAACAGACCATGTTAATGTTTTTTTTTTTTTTTTTTTTAATTTTTTCATAATTGTATGTTACAAATAAAAACTTCGTATCCCCCTTTTTTTTTTAAATATTCATGTTAATAATATAATTATGTTTGTAATTTAATCATGTACATATATGGCATATAACAGGTAACAATCAGGTAGGTCTTTAATATGGATTACATTAATTGGATCATACATATATGAATAACAATTACATCCTTAACATTTTATGCTTAATTTTATTAATCAGATCAGATCCCTGAAAAACAAAAAAAAAAAATAAGTGAACAAAAACTACCATATGTGTATGAAAAAAGTTTAAAATGTGCTAATTATGAAATATTCTTCATAATTAAAAATGATTCCCTGATATCAAATTTGATTTAATATCCTGTCTTTAGTTGACCACTGATCAAGTATAAATTAACAATAATATTACATTCACCGTATATGTAAGTATAACGAAATACACAATTAAGGAAATCATTAATTAATGCAATAAATCACCCTGTATTGTGAAAATTGAAATTTAACTTTCTAATTGATCTACACATTATATAACGAACAATTGAAATTCTCACCCTTAAATTTTAATTAATTACAGGAAAATACATTTGATAATAAATTCTTTTGATTTCCGGTTTTCTTTATAAAGATACTACATGAAAAAAAAAAAAAATTATTTTCAAAAAAAAAGAAAAGTATTCGCCACTTCCTTTTTTTAAATGAAACGCAATTTAATTGAAAATTAAATTTTTTCCATAGAAATAAAGATACAATATTAAATGATTTCTCATCATAATGAAAATTGTTTTCTTTCTACATGAAATTCTGATTCTGGGTATTTCAAATATTTCTAATTACACACAAAAAAAAAATGGGGCAAAAAATTATTTTATCTGTATTTTCTATATTTTTTCTCTTAAAGAGAAGAAAAATTTAAGTTTTATAGCTTTGTGTTTATTTAACTTGATTTTTTTTTTGCAATTCTATAAACCCCAGAGGAAGTAAAAGAAAAAAAATTGTTTTTTTTTTTCGTAGTAAATATTTTAGAATGTATTCTCAAACACGTAATGAGAAAAATATTAAAAATATTTTTTATTGCTTTTATTCTCATCACAACAACAACAACAAAGCAACTACAACAAAATCATATAAATTGGTTTTATATACAAGCGAAATTAAAATGTATACAATTCTTCGGTCTTGTTCCCTTTTTTTGTGTTATTCCTTTAAGAAATTATTTTTAATTTACAAGAAAACACTTCATGACGTATATTTCATTTAAAATAAATAAAAAAATAAAACATTAAATTTAAACGAAAAAATTACCTAAAGCTCTATGAAGATGTCTGATATGTTTATTATACAAAGAATATAATAAAAAAGATAAAATGCTTTTAATTTCATAAAATATTTCGTTATTTTATTGTATAGATTCGTGTATATGTATAGAAAATCATTTATAGTAAAATGTGAAAATATTTGAAGATCTTTCCTTTTAAAAATACTAAAAAAATCTATATAATACATGCAAGTAATCCTCGTTTAATATGGTACCTTCATAGCGACAATGTGTAATTTACAAAATGATAAATAAAAAGGACTTTACAAATTTACGATTAATGTCATTTGGTAAATTCTTGGTCGACATTGACTTGTTCATCAACTTTGGTTGACTTGTTTTGTGTTTTTTAAATTCACAATTTTACCTCGAATAACCCGGATATATGTATGTAGATTAATATGATTTCCATGAAATGGGGTTTAATCACCAAGGACAAAACTTTTAGTTTTGACAAAAACTTAACCTTTGTGTAAATTGGAAACAACAGGCCAAAGATCGAATATCTTTATCTTCTTCCTGGTGCAACAGCTCGATGTGAGCCTAAACCTAATCATCTATTACGATAATATTTTTCAGGACAATTCAATCATTCGAACATCTTAGAGAGCAAAAATTCAAGAGGTCATAGCTCAGTATGATCTGTTTGTAGTGACATCGAAGAAAAATTATTTATTCTTTAATATATTGTTTAATAATACGATATGTACGTACATTCATTTAGTTTTCTTTATGTCCTTGGATGTATTTGTGTTGTTTCCTTGGTAAATTCTTGGAAATATTTTGCTAACAACAAAAAGTTTGGCATATTAAAATACAAATTGACAATGATAATCTAATTAGTAATTTTTTTTCTAAATATTAGAAAAATGTAATTTCATCTAAAAATATAATTTAAACATTGAAGTAAATAAAAGTTGATATTGTATACACGTACATATATGTTTGTTCGTTACAAAAATTTTCCAATTTAACAAATTAATATTCACATTAGGTTTTTACAAAAAGTACCAGATGTAAATTATTTTACCTTTAATATAGAATTTTCATTTAATGATTTTATACATCTGCTTCTATTTAAACGTATAAAATTCAAAATTAACTAAAATATTTAAATATGTATACGTTGCTTATGGATACCCAAAAAACGTATAAAAAAAATTTTTCAGTAATTTGAATAAATTCATAGTTAATTTACTTCCATTAATATTAACGATTTTTTCATCTTATGTTTATACGTTCTTATTTTGTGTACTAATATTTTGAAAAAAATTCCATTTATGTTGATGGCATCATAAATGCAATACTTTTATCATTAAGAGAATATTTTTGGTTCACTAAGTTTGTTAAGCTTATAAATTTGTCACAATAACAAAAAAAAAGTCAAAAGTAAAAGTCATCCTAAAAACGTATAGTAATGAGGATATACATATATCATCTTAATGCTTGTAATTTCTTTACTAATTATACGTAAAATGTACGAAAAATACACACGTATTTCGTTAACACAGAGATAAAGTTTTGATGAAATATGGGATATCGTAAAATGAAAAGACACTACTGAAGAATACGTAATTGGAATTTCTAAACATTTTGGAAAAGTAAAGCGAATATGCCAAATAATATACTTATAACAAAAATTATTTATATACTTATGGTTCGTTTTTTAAAGATAGGCACGTGTTGTTGTTAGTGATGTTGTAAGTTAGTCTTTTGCATTCAATTTGTATAAATTTGTATTTTTCTCGCTTTATGCCAGTTTTACCAGATTGCTAGTTTACTGCTTTTAATAAACGAAAGCAACAACAACCACACGAAAGCAAACTTAGATCATAAACACTAATAATGTAATTTTCTTATCTTGTATTATTTAACATGTGCCTATCTTAAAAAAATACACTATAGTTTACATTTCAAACTTTTATCCTTTTACTTTCGAATAAATTGAAGCTTAATCAGTTTATTTTCCTTTTATTCAGATCAATGCAATTTTAAAAATAATAAAAAAATATTATTGGTTTTAACACTTACGCTCATAACGTATGTAGATATTTAAAAAAAAAAAGATTTATACTCTATCTATCAATTATAGACAGTTAAGGTCTTATGGAAACCATGTAAAGTTGTACAATTTAACATATTAAGGCTAATTTTCGATTATTGATATCAGACATGCATATTAATCATTTCAACTTTGATATTATTTCGTTAATCAGTTAATTTTATCTACTTATATGTATCTGATAATAATTAGTGTATCAATAAAATGACAAATATGTACATATATTTTTTCGACATAAAATATTCTATGCTCATTAAACATTGAAAATTTGTACATACTATATATAAATAAAGATACGTACAAATCTATACACAATTTGTAATTATTTAATGATACTATATAATCTATCTATTAGCCCTTAATTTCAAATAAAATTAGTAGATAGAGTATACAGAAAGCAAACAGACTAATATGATATTAATTATATAATACAAAATGAATAAAATTACTTTCCGTTTGACAAAATAGATAAAAAAAAAATATGTAAAAATTAAAATTAGAAGATAAAAATATCACAAGCAACAGAGGAACAATATTCGGTTTTTTTTTTTGTTTTTGTTTTGTTTTCTAAATAATGAAAAGAAAACAAAGTACCTGCATTATGTATTAAAAATAATGTATCTGCACATCCAATACGTAAAGACAACTTCGTGTTTTTTTTTTGTACCTATAAAATCTAACCTTTAAAAAATTTTTTTTCTAAAGGTATATAATGAAGAGTGTGACGTTGAGAAATTTGTTATTTTCTCATCATAATGTAATTAACACTTACTGTTTTTTTTTTTATTTTCTTTAATTTTTTCCAGAGGAAATTGTTTTTCTCCTGGTGTTGTTGTTTTTTTTTATTGAATCCGTTATCCGGGTTTTTAACATACATTTTGTATTTTCTTTCTTGTTTTTTTTTTTGTATTAGAATGTTTTTGTATAATATGTGTACACAAAATCAAAAATTAATTACAATTTTTTGATTTAACATTAATTTAAAAATAAATTAAATGTGCACTTTCTTTTGTTACTTAAAAATTTTCAAATGTACATATATATAGAAGAAGTATCTATTACAGCAATATTTTATTATAATCGAAAGATAATATCATTTTATTGTTTTGCCAAACGTAAACAAAGTAATTATACATGTATGAAAAAAAAAAAAAACAAAAAAATTAAAATTAATTTTCACCTTTGTATACCTATCAATCTTTATATAAGCATTTTCTTCCGATTATATTCGATATAATACAAACAAAGCATGGCTATTTTCTTTCATTTCAAATTTTTTTATTTATTTTTTTTTTTTGCCTACTGATCATCAGATTTTTCTTTATTATTTATTATTTGGTTAATTACACACATGAATAAATGGAATTTTTATGTTGTTATTTTTCTTTTGATTAATTTTTTGATTTCATATCTGCATTATATAATGTATCAGATTTAACTTGAAATTTTTGAATTCATAAAAAAATGAAGAAAATTTATTAAATTTTTCCATTTTATGAATATCATTTAATTTTGACTTCAAAATATATCTATTAACATTTCTGTGTTGATCATGCCATATTTTACATTTCGCCTTCAATTGAAAAATGTACGGCATACATGTAATTAGACAGACAGATAACATACAAATGTGTGTATTTCTATTTTAAGCAAGAATCTTTACTATGTTAATATAAATGAAAATGTAATTCATATAGGGCTTCATTCAAATTATGCAAATTGCCACCATAACTGAATATAACGATCATCTGGATTCTTTGAAATATCAATCACATCCATATGTATTATTACTACTGAGATACAATTACCTGTTAATATATTGACTTCATTGAATAATATATACGTTAACATACAAGAAAATATACACGAATATATAAATTAGAATGTGTTTGTAAATAAATTCTATACTCTGTTCATTAATATTATGCACTTAAGGTCTTATGGAGATTACTTAAAGTGGGTACCATTGTACATCACTTTGTATTGATATTCAAAAAATTCATCTGATTGTATAATAAAAGCTTTGTGGATTGTGGTAACACCTCTCATGAAACAGTCAAATTAGAAATTATGAGAAAAGAAAAGACATATGTACTCCCATAAAACTTTGTGTGCATAATATTAGTGAACAGAGTATACGTTTAATCATTGATGGTTGCTATGGAAAAATATTTTTAAAATTCACTTTTTAACAGTGATCATTCTACCATAACACCAAATAATACCCATAACAATTTTTTTTTCCTTTTATTTGTCCATAACCAATTATGTTACATATACATAAAATTCAATGACATAATTTTATGTTAGTGCTATTACCTATTAACAGTGTCCATGGCAATGGAGAGTTAGGTGAAAAGACCCTTCTAACAATATGCACTTTTTTTTAAAAACTAAATTTGATCATTTTAATTGCCATTGTAGTGACAATTTGTATTTTTGCCATTATATGTATCAAAGTGCTTTAAAAGACCTCGTATTGGGATTTTATTTAATTAAATATTCTTATCAACTATTTCATAAATTAAAGAAGATATTTAATTAAAACAGTATTCTTGTTTAAAATAAAAATAAAATACAGGTTTAATTATAACTTTTTCTAGATGATGATGAAAAATATGTTATGAATAATATTTCGTCATAATTTTAGATTTAAATAAAAATAAGAGCAATTTATGATAATTGATTTTCTTTACTTACATGCGTTTTGTGATTCTTTTAATTTGAATTATTTATTATGAAACTTTTCAATTTTTATAATCGAACCAACCTACAACAAGAATTATTTGATAACACTGAATTTTCACTTAATGACGTAATAAATAATGTTTTCTGTAATTTTTAATTTTTTTTTTTTTTTTTTTTCATTCACATGTGTAGTGTATTTTTACAAAAATTTTCCTTATTCGAATTTTATGAACGTACATTTTTTATATCGTTCAATATTATGCAAAAAAAAAATTTTTTTTTATTTATATTTAATTTTTATTAAACTTGTTTAATTAAAAAAAAATCTTTTTTCTTCGTTTTTTTTTTTTTCTTAATTATGTTGAATACAGAAAAATTAACCAGATAATCTGTATTTTAAAGGTAATCTCTGTATAAAAATACAAGATATAATTTTTTTTAAAAAAATTTTTTTTTTTTTTTTTAATGAAATAAATAAAAACTATACGTAGTAACAGAGTGACTCAAAATTTTATACGTATACACACATACAAACTTTATTAACGTTTTTATTAAAATAGATTTTGATCAATCTTCTATCTTACATACAAATGATTAATATATGAAGCTTCCAGTACCAGAAAGTAACGATTTTTCTTCTTTTTTTTTTACGTTATTTAATTTAATTTAATCGATATTATGTAATCATTCTATTTTAATGTAATTTTAATAGAAAATTTTCATACACAATAATATACGTATTTAATTTAATTTATTTAATTTAATAAAATTATCATCATTGTTACATGGAAAATAATTTTTTTTCTCTTTTACATAATAATTCTTGTGTATAAAAAAAAAAAAAAAAAAAAAAAAAAAAAACGTACTGACCTAACCAATTGGCCAGAAGACAAAAAGTATAAAAATATGTAATAACAATGATAATATAATAATAATAATGTATTGGTTAGTTGCATTTACACAATTTATTTGTATCATATATACCTATATATAAATATGTTTATAGTCATATTGTTATCATCATTTTATTTGTTATCTTCAATGTAATATAATCACCATTCACTTAATACCATTGCCTTTCACCAATGATGCATTATATTTGAAAAATGAATGCAATACATGTACATATATCATTTAAATCGAACCAAAATATTATAACAAAAGACTTGTAATTCTGGTTTTTTGTAAACCAAAAAAAAAAAAAAAAAAAAAAATTTATGTTTTGAGAAAAATTACACAAACACAATTTATTACGGAACTGATGTCAATATATGCACACACTATCAAAATAAATCAAAAACAAAAACAAAAAAACAAACAAAAACATTTCATATACTATTAAAATTATCTAGTATAGAGCGTTTTAACCAACCGGTAAGCAATTCAATTTAATTCAGGTGTAAAATACACTAAACATTACGAATAATCAAAATGAACTGAGCATAGAAAAAAAATTTATTAACTAAATTCCAATAATTTACATTGCCTTTGGGTCTAACACACATACATATATAGCAATAATGTTGGTTTATATATATTTGGTAATAATATTTTTTGTTTTTCATCTAATACATATATTTAGCAAATTTCCATTGCATACAGACAAAAAATTTTTCCAATAAATCAAAGGTAAAATAATTGAGAAATTTTATGTTAACTTTCTTTTAACTTTAATTTTAAGACAAAGAAATAAGATTTTGATCAATTCCCCTACTACAATGGAGCTATGGATAACGATTCAATGAGCAACGTTGAAGTCCAACCATAGTGTGATTATAGTGATTTAATTTTAACAGAACATTTATTATGTTAATTAGAGAATGAAAAGCTAAAGTTGACCTTAACTTCAAAGCTTTGAAAAATTTAAGTTGTTGAGAATAAAAAAATTATGTTACTGAATTTACTGAATTTTTATTACAAATAACATATTTTTTAAAGAAATAATATTTCATACATTTAAATAGAAAAAGCTTACGATAAAATAAAAGCTCTTTATATTGTCGCATTCGTCCTTTCAAGGACATTCTAAAAGCATACAATTTCAAGAACAATCATATATACTATATAGTCATATGCACACACACACACACACATTTAAATAAATTTTTCACAAATACAGCTCTGATTAAACGCAAGGATTCAAAAATATATACATACATTTGAATAATATCTAAATTTATTTACACCAATGCATTACAACTTTATACTGAAACTACCTAAAATGCATTTAATTTTACCCATACCCCATATACAATACGTACCCCATATACATACGTACAATTAAAACACGTGTCCGTATTTCTAAGAGCGTGTATATTGGTGTTAATGATTTTTTTTTAAAAAATAAAGAAATTATCAAAAAAAAAGGGCTATTCAAATAGGAAATTAAATTTGAATAC
This sequence comes from Anthrax anthrax, assembly GCA_963971155.1. Classification (NCBI taxonomy): domain Eukaryota; kingdom Metazoa; phylum Arthropoda; class Insecta; order Diptera; family Bombyliidae; genus Anthrax; species Anthrax anthrax. The sequence goes on from OZ020124.1 coordinate 3,773,031, forward strand.
ATTTATTCTTGGACTTGTTGATATAACACAGAGATATTACATTCAACATTGTTAAATTGGAAAATTTTAATGAATTTTCTATTTTTAATTTTTCAAATTTCCGTTATAAAGATCATCATCAGGTTATAAAGTAACACATCTATGATGTGAATATGAACAAAAAAAAAAATTGTCAATAAAAAAAAATAATAAAAATCATCATTATTTGATATTAAGGAAATTATTTACTTTCTTAAAGTAAGTATGCTACAAAAAATTTTCGTTATTTTTAAAAATAAAAAATTCTAAAAATTAAAGATAAACTAATCAAAATCATAAAATGGAAATTGAAATGACAAACATTATTAAAAGGAAAATGAGCAAAAAAAAAAAAAAAAACTGGTTTCATTATCGACAATTCTGTATCATCGAAATTCGTATTTGTTTGTGTACGAAAAACCTTTTTGTTTTTCTATAAATGAATTTTTAGAATTTTACTTGTATAATGAATAAAAGTGACGTTTTTTTTTTTAAATGTTACACGATTAAATGCTACAAAATGTTGTTACATCACAATCAATTATGCAAAATTTATCTGTCTGAATGTCATGGAAATTTAATGACTTATTCAAGTCAATAATTTAATTTTCACTATATTTGTTTTTTTTTTAAAACATTTTTAAATTTATGGATTAAATTCGCTCCCAAATCACCCTTAAAAATACACAAAAAAAAAAATAAATAAATAAAATTGTAGACAACATAGACACAATAATGTACTCTTGTGTAAGAAACAAAAAAAAAAACATAAACGGGCCCTCATAAATATTTTATGTAAGTAACGTTCAATTACAATGAGATAATTTAAAAGAAAATTATTATTTAAGTACACAATGATTTTACTTTGTCTTGTGTGTTTTTTTTTTTTTGTTTTTTCTATATCTTTTCATTTAAATTAAAATCGTGACTTACTATAAAAAATAAAAAAAAAAATTAGATCAAATCAAAATGCGAAAGGCTTTTATTTTTTTTTTTTTAATCTTCTAATTCATGACTTTGCACAAATTTTTCTTTTTAAAAAAAAAAAAAAAAATCCATGAGCACATTTTACCTGTATTTAAAAAGTTTATACTAGCGATACATTTTAGTTGATTAAAAAATATACAACATCTGTGTAACAACATTTGACATTCGTCTTTAGCAATAAATAACAATTGATATAGTATATGTATGTAGTAGTAGCCATAAGCCATAAGTAGTGTATATTATTCTATTTTCATTGTTATTTATATATAGTTACACATATTTATCAATGTATAAAAAAATAAATTTAAAAAATATCAAAGAGAATTATGCCGATAAAACTGAACCTTACAATACAGGAATACTATACATTACATTTTGTGTAACGTACATGATTGTGTACAAAATACAAAATAATGTATCACTTTTAAAGCACCTTACCATTAGCTGTTGTTATAGTTAGTATACAGTGTTCACTTTTCATTATGATTACCTTTTTGAACTTAAAAATCGTGAGAATTATTTTTTAAGAAAAAAAAAATTTTCTGTTAATTTTAACATTCAATAGCTTGTAAGAAAATTTCAAAGATTTTCATAGGTTGCAATTTTATACGAAAATGATTTAAAAAAAAAAAAAAAATTTAAAAAAAAAAAATACAAATTCTCAGTTCCATTTAATTAATAAATTGATTAAAGTCATCATATCAAAAAAATTTCAATTTTAATACTTTCAGTCAATTACATATTCTCATACGTTAACAGAACATTTTTGTCAGTTGTTTTTTTTTTTTTTGTTTTTTTTGTTTTGCATAATTATATCTATTTAAAATGTTGTAAACCTATAAACCTATTGCTATCCATATACATGTGTGATTTATATGAACATGATCATATACAGTTTATATCACAATACAACAGACAACATGTACATACAAAAACAAAAAACAAAAACAAAAAAAAAATGAGAATTGCATAAGACATTTAAAATTACAATGACAACCGTTAAATGTTATTTAGAAATACTATTTACCTCACGACATAACCTTAAATATGTACATGCAATGTATATATCTATAATTTTTATATTTACTTGCTTTTATGCTTAATCTACGAAACAAAAGATTACAATATAAACAGCCAGATATAAATAATAAACGTTACATTAAAGATTTTATTAAAGCAATGGGTACGGTAATTTTTATGAAAATCTAATAAAAATAAAAACAAAACAAAACAAAAAAAAAAAACTAAATTTACTTTCAAGAAATTGTTTATAAAATTTTATTCAATACAATGAATACAAGAGAAGAGTATATGTATGTAGTTTTTCTTACATTATACATTTAAAATATTATTACAACAATAAATACCATAAAATCAATGGTTACATACTCCTTTAAGCGTAGTACTGTAAAAATTTTATGAATGAAAAAAAAAAAAAAATAGATTTCGAATAGATTATTCGAAATGTTAAAAAATGTTCAGTGTTGATATAATTATATGTATCTCACTTGGTACGTTTTTAAAGTAGAATTAAAATAATCATAGTTCATTAAGTTTGGTTAATTTTTTAAGAAGACAATTACTTCCAATCAAATTAATTACGTATGGGTAATGTGTAGTATACATCATACATATACAGTATATTATGCAGAAAAATGCATATGAAACAAAAATGTATACTAACATTTTTCTTTCAGCGATTTACCATTTATAAAAGAATTTAATTAAATAAGATATAAATGTCTTTTAGTATAAATTTCAACGTCAATTGGCATTTAATTTTATGTTAAAAAATTGAACATTTAAATTTAACGTGACAAATACGACTAGATAATTTGCAATGAAAGATTTCAGGTTTTTTCTTATAATTTTTTTTTTCTTTTCTTTTCTTCAATTTAAATTCTAATGAACTGAAAAATAGGAAAATAGATTTTTCTTTTTATTAAAAAAAAAATAATAAAAAACAAGAAAAAAAACTTTTGATTTAATTTGAGTTAATTTCTTCCGATCTTTTATTGAACTAAAAAAAAAAAAAAAAAATTAAATTATCAGTTACTATTTAAATTTTGTAATATAAAATAACTTGACAATTGGTTTTAGAACTTCCTTATTTGGTTTTATGGTGTATCTTTGATCTCTCGTTGAGTTATTATTTTTTAACTGGATTTATTTTTGCATTTTAATCATATAGAATATTCAGATAATATAATTCAATGTATATAGTGATCTTACATTACTAAAGAAGGTCATCTAAGATCACTTCCTTTTTCTTATACATTTAAGATTATTAATTTGGAAAATTTTTGACTTATTCTACTTTCAAAATATTCGATTCATGTGGTATTGGATGTAAAATATGTACTATGTAAATACAAACTAATTAAATATGAACAGCATATGATTACCAAAAACAGCAAAAGATAATAAATTCAGTTAATTGATTTCCAATCAAGAAAAACAATTTTTTTTCTTCTTCTTCTTGAAAGGCATCTTGTGGGTATATTCCATAGGCAGTATTTACGTACACATGTGTACATATTTCGAATGATTTCTTTATTTTAATTTTAATTAATTATTCATGTACATTTACTCCTAAGTTTATTAACTATACGATTTGATTAAAATTTAATTAAATTGGCCCTAAATAAATAAATTGCTTCAAAATAAGGTATTTTGAAATTTATTGTTTTTTTTTTTTATATTTTTTTTATTTATTTTTATTTTAATTTATTTTGTTTTTCTTATAACTTGTAGGGAAAAAGTATTGTTTAACATACAAATGTATAGAAATGCATTGTATAAAGTTGAATACGCCTTTTTGCCACTATATACATATCTTTTCACCACACACGGACCACAGTCCATAAACATAAACATATTCAACATTTTTTTTTTTTTTTTGTTTAAATAAAAATCGTTATTCAAACTTACCTGTGTCCTTTCATGAACGTTTAAATCACGACACGTGTAGTTACAACATAAACAAATCCAAAAAATCATACATAATCAAACTGTATCCTTTATAATCCTTTTAATTTGTTAACGTACAATTTACACAATTGCCACATTATTTATGTCTTAAATTTATGTTTTAAAGAAAATTCAAAAAAAAAAAAAAAAAACAAATTTAGAAAAGTAAAATTGCGATTTTTGAAAATTTTTGCTTGAAAGATATTTTAAAAATTTCAAAAAATTCAAAACTCAAAAAAATTCAAAAGGTTCAAAAAAATTCATACATTAATGAATAATGGGATTAACTTCACTGTAACATTTAACATTTTGAAAATACGTGTATTGCTTTTTGTGTTCATAGTCGATATAACAATGTGTTCATGTTATACCGGGTTATACCTATCTGTTCAAATTCAAATAAAAACAAAGTAAAAATTTATAAAATTCCCATAATTTCTTTAATATTATCAAAAAAAAAAAAAAAAAAAATGCTTGAACAAAAAAGAAACGCATGAACAAAAATAATCAAATTTAAATATCAACATTTTAACTATACATGTACATATTTTTCATCATCATTATTGTAGCATTGGTTAATTAAATAACAGTTTAGTTTTATATTACGTAAAAATCTATTTTCTTTTTCTAAGATTAAAATTCTCATGAAAGAAAATTGTATGTCGCATTTTTTTTTATTTTTTCTACCTTTGCTACTATTTTATTTTCTAAGTATATTTGATAAATTATTATTTAAATTTTTATTTGAATATAAATAGTAGCATAACAGTAGTTATACTGTAACATTTTTTTAAATTCTATCATTTTATTATTTTTTCTATTTCTTTATTTTATAGTTCGTTTATTAAAGATTTTCAATTGAATTGGTTTTGTTTTTTTTTTTACCTTATGGAATATACATCTTGTTTTCCTTCTATCACTATTCGTAATATTATTGTTTCACTGTATAATACCTCCCGTACCATATATACGTAGAGCTACTGTATAATACCACCCATCTTCCCTTACGTTCAAAAGGCTACTGAGACTGTGTACTGGCTAGACACTAGATTAATAGACTCAATTCTATGTGCTATTGTTATATGAGAAGTGAACTGGTCTTGTATATATGTATCATCCCTATTTCTTATTATTATTATTATTTTTTTGTCTTTCTAGTTTCTACATATCATTACTTATTACTTATCGCGTTCAACCAACTTTTACTTGCCCCAGTGGCCACATATTATCCTTATTTGCTTTCGTGTTTTTATTCCCTTTTATGTTTTTATTTACTTTCATGTTTCGTGAATACCGGTCTGATCTGGTATACATAGCAATAACACACTGTTGTATGGCAGTCCAGTCCAGTCTACCCCAATCAGTATTCAAGGTCACTACTTTATGTTGTTATGTAGTAGCATAAATTAGGTTGAAAATAAAATATTAAATTCAATTGCATTTCAGACGGGGTGAGAGACGGGTGGTATTGTTCTGAGAGACGGGTAGTATTGTTCATATTGAATTTTATTTTCAAGATTTTTTTAGGGACAAAGACAATAAACCAGTCCATAAGGCTTGCACTGAAGTTCGTTGAAATTACAATGAGTCTTGATTCTGAGAATTTTTTATCTTGTGTAAATCTTTACTTCTTCGTTTTTTTTTTTTTGTTTTTTTTTAAATATTTAGATACTGCGTATAACTGTAGGCGTATTATCTAATAAAATGATGTCTGTAAAAAATACATATATTTGGTGAGAATATTATAATTTTTTCAAAAAGACGAACAAGTAAAAAAAAATTTTAATACAACAATTAGGTTAAATAATGCCAATTTGTAACCTGAGAAAAATAACAGAATTCATTATTTAACTTTATAATGAAATGAATGCATACTTTTTTTTCAATAAATTATAATTTAACTATTTGTTAGCATTGAGACTGATAGTACGTAAATAGGCGATAGTTTCTTATAAATTTGAAAAATGAGTAGATCCATATAAAATTTTTGAAAATAAAATTCAATATGAACAATACTACCCGTCTCTCAGAACAATACCACCCGTCTCTCACCCCGTCTGAAATGCAATTGAATTTAATATTTTAATTTCAACCTAATTTATGCTACTACATAACAACATAAAGTAGTGACCTTGAATACTGACTGGGGTAGACTGGATTGGACTGCCATACAACAGTGTGTTATTGCTATGTATACCAGATCAGACCGGTATTCACGGAACATGAAAGTAAATAAAAACATGAAAGGGAATAAAAACATAAAAGGGAATAAAAACACGAAAGCAAATAAGGATAATATGTGGCCACTGGGGCAAGTAAAAGTTGGTTGAACGCGATAAGTAATAAGTAATGATATGTAGAAACTAGAAAGACAAAAAAAAAAATAATAATAATAATAATAAGAAATAGGGATGATACATATATACAAGACCAGTTCACTTCTCATTTAACAATAGCACATAGAATTGAGTCTATTAATCTAGAGTCTAGCCAGTACACAGTCTCAGTAGCCTTTTGAACGTAAGGGAAGACGGGTGATATTATACAGCAGCTCTACGTATATACGGTACGGGTGGTATTATACAGTCAAACAATAATATTATAAATAATGATGGAAGGAAAACAAGATGTATATTCCATAAGGTAAAAAAAAAAAACCAATTCAATTGAAAATCTTTAATAAACAAACTATAAAATAAAGAAATATAAAAAATAATAAAATGATGGAATTTAAAAAATATTACAGCATATTTCGTCCTTGTTAAACCTTTTATTCTGTTTAAGAAATTGTAATTTAGGAATTTAGGTAGCGATACGTTACAGTTCATTTAAAAAAAAATTTTTTTTTTTTTTTTTTTTATTATACATATGATAAAATAACCTTTTTAATTTTATAATTTTTTATTTTATATGAAATTTCCTAAAAAACAAACATTTCATTTTGAACATTATTTTCCTAGAAATTCATTTCAATGAAAAGCAAAACAAAGATCTTATAACATCTCAATTATTTCTGTATTAATTTTTTTTTTTTCGGTTTTTTTATTTTTTTTTTTTTTTTTTTTTATATAAATGCAATTATAACAATTTATTAGATTAAATTTGATTGTATTTTACAAACATAATTGGATTGTCTAAATAAATTATGCATACATACATATTTACATTTAAACATATTCCATGATGAATAACGATCAGATTTATAATGCCATTGTTAATCAAAGTTACTTAACATCGTATTATATAGACTATGCAATTACAATAAAATGTATTGCATGTTATGAATGTACATATACAAAAGGAAAAGTGTACTACAATTTTTTTTTTTTTTTTTTTTGTTATTATTTATAAAATATAATTTTTCACATTGTTGAATTGAAAAATTCAAATGAATTCATTTTATGCTGTATTATAAATCGATCTGAAACAAAGATACAATAGAAAATCTATTCAGAAAGTATATATAGAGGGAGAGATATGGGTAATATTGTTAAGTAATTTTCACATTTTTAAAATAAATAACAATAAAATTTATAAAATTTTTATAAATTTCATTATTAAATTAAAAATGCAAAGAAAATAAGAAAAAATATATTATACCTATATTACATTCAATTACCGTAAATTTTTCTTATATAATTTTCACAAGGAACTATTGTTGAAAATTTTTAATGGACTCTGTAATCTGCAACTATTTTTGTTTTAAAAATGAAAAAAAAATTTTTTTTTTTCTATTTTCTATATATTAAAATTAATTTATAACTGTAAAAGTGTATTTGAATGTTTAAGATGTAATCAATTTTTTTTGCATTTTATTTTTTGTAATTTACGGAAAATCATAAACAACATTCTTAATTTGAACATGCATAATTCATGCACAGACTATATTATGTTTTATGCAAACAGCATACATATGAAATCAATAATATGTACACATTTTCATGAATAATTTAAAAAAAAAAAAAACAAAAAGAAAAATTTTATACACTTTGAACATATTTTCTTTTGTTTATCCTTGACTGATATTTCAGTACAAAAATTTTTTGTCTGATTATGTCATAAAATCTAATAGAATATTTTTGACTTGAATAAATCAAAAATCCTTTTTTTTTTTATATGTACAATAAAATATGATTTCAAGGATTTTCTTTTTGTTATCAAGTACACCATATAAAAGCACAAATTTTTTGTTATATTTTTTATCTAGTACATAAAAAAAAAAAATTTTTTTTTTTAAATTCATTCAGAACGAGGATATAAGTTACATCCAATAACAAAATGATAAAAATCCTTTTTTTTTTTTTTTTAAAGAAAATTGTAAAATGAAATTGTTATACATGTATTACATTAAATGTACATATAAGAAAATTTTCATGAAAATTCACTTTGATATAAAAATAAAATTGCATTTTAAAATCTTATCCAAAAGTATCTGATTACATATCAGTTGAGAATGTGTGTATCTTTCATGTTTAATTTTATTTTTAAAAAAAGTTACACAAATCTGTAACTGAAATCTAGCAAAATATTGAATTATGTGTTAGTGTCTGTTACAAAATACTTATATGCAATTTTCTTTGACATATAGAATGAATTTAATTTAATAAGTTTATTACTTATTTGAAGTACATTATTATATATGTTTGCAAATGAGATTATATAAAAAGTATATTTTATGCATATGTATGTACATTTACATTTTTTGTGTAAATAGAAATAAGATTCATGTATTCTTGTATATTCGTTTCTGTAGCATTATATATGTACACATACCTATACTCTGTTCACTAATATTATGCACTTACGATCTTATGGAAGTACATTATGTCTTTTCTTTTCTTATAATTTCTAATTAGACTGTTTCATGAGCATTATTACCACTATCCACAAAGCTTTCATTATACAATCAGATGAATTTTTTTTTGAATATCAATACAAAGTGATGTAAAATGGTCCAACTTTTAGTAATCGCTATAAGACGTTAAGTGCATAATATTAATGAACAGAGTATACATATATGTATAGATTGCACTCTCCTTGAATGTAGTTGTTGTACAAGAAATGACAAATTCGTTATTTTATATGTCTAAACGTGTGTACCAACACAAGCAAATATCTTAGATTATATGAACTTGAAATGCTTGAGTTAATTTTAAAATTTGTTTATTTTTTTTATTTTTAAAAATTTGAAAAAAAATTTTAAAAGAATTTTCTTTTTTAATTTTATCCTTTTTTTTTTTTTTTAAAGCAATAAATATATCTTAAGCATAGTGAAAATTTAAAATATCTATTTTGAATTACTTTTAAAGCCTTTAGTAAAACAGTTATTCTTTAAAAAAAAAATATAAAAATTTTTATCAATCGTTACAATTTAAAAAAAAAAAAAAACAAATTTTAATTGACGATTTCAAATGCAACCAAAAAATATTATGAAAATGAAAATTGCACATGAAAATTATTTATTACTTAGTTTACGCATGTTAATCTCAAACAGATGAAAAATTGAAACGAAAAAAATACGGATTACATGCAATGATATACTCTTAAATATAATCTGACGCAATTAATGTACATTTCATGCTGTACTAGCAATGTATAATAAACAATGTAAATCCATGTTTTACGAATAATCTCACATAATCTTCAGATACACTTAAATGCTGACACATCATCATCTTATAGAGCAAAATAAAAATAAAAAAAAATTATTATCATCATAGTTATCAAATAGTTACGGTTACATAATTTAAACGGTTCAAAAGATGTTTTACTACCAAAACATGTCATTATATGATTTTCTTTTTTTTTTCTTTTTTTTTTTTTGTTTATTATGAATTAACCCATGTGAATTACGTGAAAATTTCAATCTGTTCGACAATAAAATTTATGTAACTGCATTTTCTTTTCAAATATCTTGAAAATCTCATGTAATTACACAAAAAAAAAAAAAACAGAAATTTTGAGAGAAATCAAAAACTTATAAAAGACATTAAAAATAACGAACTCAATAATTTTTATCTGATTTATTTTGAAGGTGTAAAATGATGTTCATATCAAGAATCGGAAAAGACAAATTTGAAAAAACTGAAATTTAGACTTTAAATTACGAGATAATTACACTTGTCAATTTCAATTTTGTTTGTTAAAATGTTTAAATCGGTTGAACAGAGGAAATATTTTTTGTTTACATGTAAATTTAATACAACTGTACATGTCCTTCTTAGAATTAATAGCAATTATCACATTTATCGATGGACAACATAAACAAAAATATTTTACATAAAATTTTAATTCATGAGAAATTATTGTGATATAATTTTTTGAAAAATTTATTATACTCTGTTCACTAATTCAGTGTATTTAAAGCCTTATGGAAATATGTATGTCTTTTTTCTTCTCTCATAATTTCTAATAAGATCATCTCACAAGTAGTGTGACCACAACCTGTAAAATTATCATATAATACGAGATAAATTTTCTAAATATCAATATAGAGTGACATGAAGTGGTACTACTTTATGTCATTTCTATAAGGCCTTAACTGCATCGAATTAGTGGATAGAGTATAATTACTTTCAACTAAAATCTTGACTACAAAATACACTTACTCTTACTCTTAGGCTTTGGCTAAAAAAAACACCAGAACATTTATATAATTTTACCCCTTTTCATTTGTTACGTCTTCCATCACTATACTATACCATATATTATACGTTAATTATTTTAAAAATAATTTTTATTCTATTGATTTTTTAGGTTATGATTTTTAATTAAAAATGACGCTTTTATAATGAAAATTTATTCAATTTATTTATAAAATAAACAAATTATTATATTTCAGAAAATTCCATTTAAATAACTTATTCATGAAAATAATGGAAAATTAATTAAAAATTTCAAAATAAATATTTTTCGTTTGTATATAATTTATTACAAAATAAATAATAATAAAATTCAATTAAAACAATTAAAAATATTTTTGAAATTTTCCCTTTTTAAAACGTTATTCTGAATAATTTTTGTAATTTTCAATAATTTTGTAATTTGAAACATTATTAACAGCTGCTACAAGAACTTGAAAATAATTTAATAAATTTTCATTTTCATAACGAATGTTGATAATACAAAGTTTTCATGTAATTGCTTTATACATTGCGTCCTTTTAATTTGTACAATCAAGGACACAGTATTCTACCACAGCTACAACAATCTTCTAAGTATTACAATAAAATTCAAAAAAAATAAAATAAAAGAAAAAATTCAAAAAATTGTGATTTATTAATTTCGTGGAATTTCAGTTTTAATTAACTCTATTATATTAAAAATATTGTCCTATTTTTCATTTAGTTTATTATTAGAAGTGAAAATATCACCTCAAATAGCATGTCCTAGTTAATGGTCTCGCTTCTTAGTACATTAAGACTTAAACAAGCTCTCTAGCTGCATTTCTTTTGTTTGTACAGGTCGTGATTTTTTTTTGTTTTTGTTATCATTGCAATTATTATTGATTTTCTGGGAAAAACTGGGCTACAAAAACTAGCCCGTAAAATCAGATTTCTGTAGAGCGGGAATTTAGAACAAAAGAAAAATGCACAAAAGCCATAAAATGATTGTCAGTAAATAAATTCAAATAAAAAGTAAATTTAAAAATAAATTATTACAAACTAGCCCAAAAAGAACCTAGAAAAAAAATTCATTTTTGTTTTTTTAAATTTTTAAACAAATCTGGCAAATAAATTGAGCATACTGTCTGCATTAAATGACCAAAAATTTATTAATGTTGTGTTGGTATAAACTAATATGTTAACCCAACCAATTCTAATATTTTCCAGTTAATGGAACCATCATAAAACTAAAAAAAAAAAACTTTTCCAACAAATGAACGATAGCTTTCATGATATGCAACTTTCCTTATTTTGGGGCTTTTTGGAATACTTGAATAACAAATACTAACACATTTGAACAAGCTCCCATACAAACTACAAAATAGCAATTTAAAGTAAAGTTGAATTATTTCATTATAGTTTCATACCACAACTAGATACGTGTTGAATTCATAACTTCGAGGTTACAAAAAACTGTTAAAAGTTGTGGAGGTTGAGTGAATAGTAAGACATACACACGAACACTTTTTCCTTGCGAAAAAACAGACAGTCGTCTGCGCGACAGAAAAACTGCCATTTTGTGTGGCGTACTAAAAAAAAGCTCATTGTCCACACATTATGCACGTTAAACTGTTTAATGGCGTGGCAGTTAAAAAGCTTTTGAAAAGCAAAAACAAATTCTTTACATTTAGCGTAGCATGTAGAATTGTCTGTTTTTTTTTACACTCACCAAGATATATTTTACAATATATCAAGGCTCTTGGTAAAATTATACCAAAAGTTTGTAAATCAATTTAAAAAGTGCTTCAGAAAAAATACATGAAGGTTTGTTTACAGTAGTTAATTAAAAAAGTTATGATTATTTAATAAATGCATATATTTTTATTCACAGCAACTGATTTCTATCTACTATGACAGAATTTTCCGTCAATTGATTTAAAGAGGCCTTTTGAATAACTTGCATCAGAAGGCCTTCTGCAAATATTTTTTGCTCTTCGTTTTTTATACTTCTTAATTTTTGAGCAATATATTCTCCTAAAGTGTCATATTGGTCCCTTTCTTTTTTAACTCCTTTAAGAGCTTGGCTGCAAGCCTTAAAAAATTCGGTTTGGTCATCTTCAGCTGTGTTTCTTCTAATTCTTTTTGCTGGAGGATGCCTAGACTCGCTCATATCAAATGATGTTGATGGTTGTAGTTCCTCAGTTGATATTTCTGTAGTTGACGCCTGAAACTATATGTAAGATTTTTTTTTTTTTTTAGTTTCCGGCATCTAAAATCGAATGCACTGAAATAGGAAAGCAGTTCTAAATCAGGTGGCAAATGCCAAATTGTGGGGACTCATTAAACTGAAAGCACATAAAAATCACTGCTCCAAAAAAAGTGGAGCATTGTATTATAATTACAAAAATTTTTACAGCACCATTCTGATGGCTCTTGTTAACGTCAATTATGAAGTTGTTTACATCGATGTTGATGTTAAGAATGGAAGAATTTCAGATGGAGGAGTTTTTAATTACAAACGGAACCATTAATTTTCCTACAAGCGAAGAAAACTTGGAAAACTTCAATTTTGTACTTATTGGTGATGAAATTTTTTCATTGCATATTTTAAAGCCATTTTCAAAAGCAAACTTGAATGATGAGGGGTGAATTTTCAATTACCACTTGTCAAGGGCTCGCAAATCGCAATGTAGTCGAAAATACATTTGGACTAATTGCAGGACAATATGTTAAAATATGGAAAATGTGTAATTCAGCCAAACGTACGCCTTTAATAAATTACTTTTGATTTGTCTTACTTCATTATTAAAATCTGATAATTCCTGTTTGACTTCGACATTGTCGAAGATATCAATTTCATTTAAAACAAATGAATCTTCTCCAATGCTATCGACGCTTTCTGTGGGCAGTTCATGTTCCGAAATAAACTTAAGTAAATCAAAATACCATAAGTTTGGAACATAAACTTCATCTGGTGACTTTCCACTTCGTTTTGAGGATTCCACTTTTTTAAATTCTTTTCTAAATGCTCCTCTCAAAGATTGTATTTTTTTTAACACACTGTCTTTATCAGCGTCTTTATTAAATGTTTTATAAAATTTTAATAATTCATCATAACCTTGATTTTTTAAATTTCTATTTTTATATTCATTTGATTTAATTTTCCACAAAGCTGGGTGCTTTTTATAAATTTCTATAAAGTTTAATATGAAATCTTTTGTTACGCTTAATTTTTCTGCCATTATTATTAATTTTTAAATTTTTCACTATTTTTTCTAAAAAATTCTTTTACATTTTATTTTCAATTCTGACATTTTTCAATTGATAACACGCCACTTCAGTTTCGAATCAGGTTTTACCATGTTACCATGTGTATACAAACCAAAAAAAAAAAAACTGACAGATAAAAATGTTGAGTGGAATGCGGAAAAAAACGGCGTGTAGTATTTAACACACACGATAGTAAAAATGTAAAAAAAACCAACACATAGCGTGGCACGACGGTTTGCGGTATAAGAAAAACTGTTCGTGTATGGCTTACTAATATAAAAAAAAATGTAACGTTTTTTTTTTTTTTTTTTTTTTTTTTTTAAAATAATTTCAAAATTAAAATTAGGTACATTTGATCAGAAATTTGAAATTTTTCTTTTCAAAAATTTTATTTTGATTTTATAATTAGAATGATAGTAAATTTCAACATTACTAAATTTTTATAACGACAATATCAATAATCAATGTCATTATCTAAACTGCTAAAATTAAGAAAAATCATTGTTAAATTGATTTAACACAAAATTAACACAATTTATTAATTGAATGCGGAAAAATGTATAATGATCAATTCCATCGTACTATCCAATAAAAATTTAATTTGAGAATAATGATGACGATAGGTAAAGGATTTCCTTATTTGATTTATTGATTTATTCATGCCAATAAATTTAAATTAATTTTTTTTTTTTTTTTTTTTTTTTTTTTTTTGTTTTCTTTTGATATGCAAAATAAATTTAATACTCTGTGGAAAATATTTGTTATGTCATAAATCGAATTTTTGCTTATTCAATTGGAAGTGCAGTTAAATCAATTTCCTTATTTAATAGCATTCAAATGATTTTGCATTTTTCCGATTGACTTAATACAAAAATTATTGATTTGTTATCAAATACGACATAATGCTATATTCATGTTACATACACATGTACATAAATATATTAAATGCAGTATCATATTACCTAAAGATGTTTTATTTATGAAGTTTTTCCGATGTAAAGCTTTTTGGTAATACACTACAAATGCATCCCATTTGAATGAGAGCAAAGAAAATAAAAAATAAAAAATAACTCAAAATGTAGTTCTTTTAATAAGCTCTGTTAAATGAGAAAAAAAAAAACTTTGTAAAACATTGTAAATAAAGAATACATACATATACAGCTCGGTATGTGAGTATCAACACCCGACACCACATTCATCAATCAATTATAACAGCCAGTTTCATTAATCTTGTGTAATTTCAGATATTAAAATTTAAATTCCTTGAATTAAATTCTTTAAATAATATTTTTATTCATTATTCAGTAAAATTTTAAATAATATAATGTTGAGTTAATAGAGAAGAAAATATAAAAATTTACAATAAAATTTTTATACTTCACATAAAATATACTGAAATTAATGCAGATACATTTTTTGCATTATTCATAACGATAAAAAGTTTTAAAATTTTATTACATTATTTTTTCTCACATTTTTTTTTTTTTTTTTTTTAGAAATAATGTTCTTAATCATCTTTGTAAAAAAAAAATTTATAAGAATTTGTTAAGATTTTCATGTAAAAAACGAAATTCATTTTTACAAGCACTTTTTCTTTTTAATGACCTATTCTAACATAAATGATTTAATTTTATATTTTAAATTTAAATTTTGTCTTTCTTTTATATACAGACGTATGTACATACATACATATATGCATTTTACATGTTGCATACATTTATAAAAAAAATTAATAAAATGGTATAAAATTATTATCATTCATATGCAATGCTACAGAGTAAGCAATCCATCCTTATGGAAAAAATATAGTTTTATTAAAAATATTTTCAATTTTAAAAAATTTTCAGTTTACAATTGTTGTTTACGTTATCGGAAAAACCATTCACAATAAGACTTTATATATGCATTGTCGTTTTTATGCCATATTAAAGTGAAATATGTAAACATACAACTATCTATACTCTGTCCACTAATATTATGCACTTTAGGTCTTATAGAGATTACTTAAAGTGGTATCATTTTACATTACTATGTATTGATTGGATTGTGGTAACACCGCTTATGAAACAGTCTAATTAGAAATTATAAGAAAAGAACAAAAAATAACACAAAAGATTCAATGCATAATATTAGTGGACAGAGTATAGACTAATAAGTAGCATATCTATAAAATGCATTTGTAGACAGACCTAGTTTTCTAGATTTATTACAGAAAATCATGATACTTTTACCTGAGTTTGTGAAAACTTTGATAAATATACACATATGCATGTTATGTACACACAGCCATAACTCTGAGCTTTTATTCACTTATACATACGTTGCATAATACTGAAAATAATAGAGGTAATTTTAAATTTTGTTATCATGACTTTAAAATTTAGAATCTTAAAGCAAACATATATGTACATAAAATGTTTATAAAAATATGCATTTCATGTGTATACGTTGTGATTGTTTGTATATCTTCTCCTCAAAAAGGAGGAAATCACCAAACTGTTACAATATGAAATTTAACATTGTAAATTAATTCTGTATTCTAATTTTCATGAAAAGTTACACACACACACACATAATAAGTGTAATTAAACTAATTTCAGAATTTCAGTACCTAATTTTGATACTAAATACTTTTCAGAATATATAATGTGATACCGATTCTCAAAAGAAATTAAAAAACAAAACAAAAAAGAAAATTCATAACATTTTTGTAATTTTAGTTTTTAACACTCCTTTATTATGAAAATATTACACAAAATGTACATTTTCATGTACTAGAATAAACTTGAGGTTATTTAATTTTTGTTTTTTTTTTTTTTAAATTTACTTTGGAAAATTAAATTTTCTTCTTTGCTGTGTGAAAATTTGTACAAACAACTTACACAGTTCATATACTAAAAAACATGCGATAACAAAAACAAAAATAAATTAACGGATTCTTCTGCTTGTACATGACATGTTCTATAGATATTCACTAACGGAATCAGTGTCCAAAAAAAAAAACAATATAATAATAATAATAACCTTTTATAGAACCTGAAATTAGAAAATTATCTAAGGTTTTCCATCTATTCAAAAAGTTCACAGAACTGAGAAACATGTATTCGTGTTTTAAATCTCATAATTGGATTGACTGATTGGATTTACCAAAGCTACAAGTTTATTAGTTTAATTTTAAATTGAAATTTTTGATAAGAAAAAAATAAAATTTTAAAGCATTTGTAAAAGACAAATTCTTTAAGAAAATAAAAAGGAAACAAAAAAAAAATATGTGAAAAATTTTTATAAATCTCTTAGTCACTTGAAATCCATAAATCCTTTTTGTTTTTTTTTTTTTTTTTATTGAATTTTTCACATTCTTTGACTGGACTTAAAGATAAATACATAAGATTTCTAAGAATATTTAAATTTTATATTTCAATTGAATTCTCATGCTTATGTAAACAATATTTTTAAGAAAGAAAAGAAAATATTGCATTATAAGATTAGAAAAACAAAAAAAAACACGATAAAACACTATTAAAATTTCCAATGTATTCCTGAATCTTTTCAATCATACATGTATGTACATGTCCTTCTATTTTATAAAATAATACTAAAAATATTCATAATACTATTGAATTTAACAATCAAAAAAAAAAAACATTTTTTTTTTATGAATACCTTTTAAAAGTATCTTCTATACCTTTTCATTTTCATTATATTTAGAAAGCCAAAAAAAATTCAAAGAATGAAATTTTCTTCAAAATAACAAAAATTTTATTAAATCAAAAATTTCTTTTTATTGTGTATAATAATTTCTTTATTTCTATTTTGTCCTTTTTCATATTTTTTTATTTTAAAAAAAAATTTTTTTTTTTCATATTTTTATTAAATTTAATTACACAAGCTGTTTGATGTCATTCTAATTGCCAAAAATTCTCATATTACGTCGGAATTTTTAATAAATACATTTATGTTTATTTATGTGTGGGTACATCAATACGCATTTAAGTATAACAGAAGAAAAATTTTAATCAAAAATTAAATTTCTCATTATATCGTTATATTTACATTATTTATTTGCTTACAGTATCTTGAATTTATCATTTACCATTAATGTCCTTATAAATGGTTTTCACTGTATTAATTTTATTTTTTTTAATATTTTAATAAAATATTGTACATGGTATACATGATATCTTTTTACAATGAATTTTAAATGTATACATATACAGGAAAATGTATAATTATACAGACTTGTAACTATGTTACGCATTTACGTAGCATAGTTGAAGGCCATAAAATCCTGACAAACATGAATTAAAGCCACATACAATTAATTTTTTTTAAGTATTTTCCTAAAAAAAAAGAAAAATACAAAAATTCATTACTTTGATCTCAATGCGGAAAATATATTTTGATTATTTTCCTTAATTTCTATTTATTTTTATATATTTTTTTTTATTTATTTTAATACCAAGGACATATTGTGTAAATAAAACAGTAAATAAAAGTAAATTAATTAACTAGAAGATAATAATTTCGAATTAATTTAGAAAAAATAAAGGAAAAAATTTTTATATTTCAAATCACATGGGAAAATGGTCATGTAAATACATTTACAATTAATCACATATATTCAAACAATTTATTTATGTTTGTATATATGAATACGAGTATACATATATAACATATATGGTTGATTTTCTTAGCTGGCATTGTGCTAAGAAAAATAAAGAAAAGTTTGATTTTGATTAAAGTGACTAAAATTAGGTTTTATGCTTGACCTGAATAAAAAGGAATTCCCTGTAGTTAGGTAACCGACAAGAAAATAAATAAATAAATTAAGGATAATATTTAAAAGCATTATTATTGTAATAGTTTTCATTCAGTAAACAGTTTAAATAATAAAAATCTATTTATTATGCTGTTTATAAACCACAAGATATAAATGTATTACAAAACCTTGGTATTACCACTTTTTTTGAGTTCCTTTTCTCGATGATATTACCATCATAGAGGATTTAACTTTACATGACAATTTAAAATGGAAATATGGAAAACATTTTAAAATTTAATCCTACAGGCAATATATCTGTACGCATTGATAATAAAATAAAAAGGATTATTTTTATTATACTGTAGACAATGTAGAAATTCTGCATTATAGCTGTATAACTACAAATAAAATTAAAAATTTATTAATAATCTTAACATATTGAAAATGTATGTGTGTGTGTGTGTGCAATGTGCTAACATTTAAAATCGCTACTTTTGTAATCGCTACACATACATCGCAATAAATTTTATTCATTTATTTTTATTATACACATAAAAAATCTATATTTAGATTTTACATTCAACTGTGTCCTCCAATATAATCATAAAATGAGAGCTTTTTCTACACGTGCATTCACAACATATGAACAAATATACATTCACATCTCCCCAATTATACATATACAAGTATATGCATTAAAATGCAGATGTACACATACAAATAAATAGTTTAAAATAATATCTACAATAATTTTATAGTATATAAGCGCTCTATAAGCATCCTCGTCGTGCATATCTAACAAAGTACACAATGACTCTTGAAATTCATCAAAAAAAAAAAAATAATAAAATAAAATAACGAAGAAAAAAGGAAACTATCACATTTTCCCGTAATATTTACCTTTTTGAAATTACAAAAATTGCTACAGCATTTTTGTTTAAAATTTTATAATATGAAAAATTACATTGTACATTTTAAAGACGTGATAATAAAATAATGATGACATTTAGTGGAAAATAAAAAAAAATTTTTTTTGTTGAATTTTAGAATTTTGGCTTGAAATTAAAAAAAAAACAAAATTTTTTTTTTAATTAAAAACTTCTGAAATCAGTAAGACTTCCATTAAAATGCAACAAAAGGATATTCGATACAATGTAAGGTATTTGCACATACAAAACGTGTTTATTTCTCATAACGTCTGGAACTTCGTTTAACGATAAGCCAAGATTCACCTCGAATTGTAGTGCTTATGATGATGATTATACGCTTATGGGTATTCATTATAACGTATAATCGGTTATCTTCAAAAACGCATCACTGTCTATTTGATGCGATACTCAGAGCGTATTATGATCTTAAGTTGAATATCGCATCAAATAGGCATGTGATGCGTTTTTGATGATATCCATCATCATTATTAGGATCACAACTCGGGGTTGATCTTAGCTTGTTGTTAGATGAGGTTCCAAATGTTACAATCTCTCAAACTTAGTCTTATCTCGTTATTAGATGAGGTTTCCAAACGTTACCTTTCTCTAGCCACAAGCTTTCTAACTATTCACATGTAGCTTTTTAATGTCTTGTTCTGTATACTTACAAACATAACGTATGCATACCTGAATTCAATGATTAGTGATGCATTTAATCATGAATAAAATAAAAAGTAAACTTGGACATTCAGTTAGAAATTTTATTATTTTCATAAAAATTTCCTTTTTTTTCTTTTTTTTTAAAAAAAAAAAAGAATAAATTGAATTTCTCCGGTAACAATTTTTCAAAAAACTTTTTTAAATTTTTCCTCTTCCTTAAAAGTTATTTTAAAAGTTAATAATAAAAAGGAAACTTTATATTGACATTTATATTGATATTTATGTTCTACGTATGATTCTTCTATAGTTCTTATCATTTGCACGCTGAAGGAAAACTTTTCAAATTTTCAAAATGAAAAAGAAAAAAAGGAAAATTTAAATTGCAACAAAAATAAATTTTTAAAGTGTCTAAAAATTGAATAGAAAAATAAAAGTACAAAATTACGTTAGTAAAACAAATTTTTTTGTTTTGTAAAGACATTGAACACTTTTTCAAAAAAAAAAAAAAATACGTTACGTGATTTAAGTATTTTTTACTTGTACAAATTTTTTCTAATCCAATTCCCTTTTTTGAATGATTATTTTCTAGTTCAAATAAATTCTGTTGCATTTAAAATTTTTTGTTTTTTCTTTCAAACATTTTAAATAAATTTTTTTATTTTTAACTTAAACAAAATGTACATTGAATTTCAAAATAATCAAGTTCTGGGTTTTAAAAGTGACAAAAAAAAAAAAATGATTATTTTCAATAACATCATTGCCCGCAGGGATACTCATCAGTCAGACAATGTATGAAAATAATAAAAATCGACTGATTTACAAGCATAATATAACGATATAATTTGAAATAAAAAATTTTACAAAATTTATTGATTCACATTAAATTGTAATGTGGTGTAGTAAAGCAATAAAAAAAAAACAGAAAAAAAAACCAATTTTGTTCAAAATAACATTTTTAATGAAAACATAAAAAAATTTTATATTTTTGTAAATTAAAATTACTGACTTCAATTTTTAGATTGTAAAAACAATAAAAAAGTAAATGAGTAAAATTTGTAAAAAAAAAAATAAATAAATAAATAAATAAAAAAGAAGTTGTTAACAATGTAAACAAAAATCGATTTGAAAAAAAAAAAAAATTCTCGGTGACTGAACACGTAACTGAAAATAAAGAGATATTTGTCGTGAAAATTTACGAATGTGTCGTTACCTCCTGGTAGTCAACGTTCATTGCCAAATGGACCTAATAAAACCCATTTTCTCTGGAATCTACATTCTACTGTCATCTACTTCTATTACTGTGAATTGAAGATCGATTTAGTTTTCTGCTATAACTAACCATTGGTATTCCATTGTGGTTTCGAGAGTAAGTTAGCACCAAACAAGGTTATCACTGGTCAGGAAGATTAGGGTCCGCCATTAGATAGCATGGAAGGAATAATTAAAACAAGACTATGAAAATATAGAAATTATGGGAAAATTTTACATGTACGTATACAACATATATTGTATCCTTTTATGAAAAGCAATTCTACATACATAATATCTACACGAATTGAACTTTTCACCTTAAGAAAGTCTTTTGAATATAAAATAAAAATTAGGACACAATATAGAGTGTCATTGCTGGATTGTATTAAATCTCCAATGTAAATTAGTAATATGAATCTATGTAGTTTTGATTAAAATTTAAAATGAATAATATCTTAAAGAAAACTTTTAATAAATATGCAAATCTTATTCGAAAATTCTTATATCTTTTGTTTTAATTTATTTATGTTAAATTTAAATTTAAATTAGATACTTTTTTTTTTTTTTTTTTTAGAAAATTTTCAAATACATCGTCTCCAAATATTTAAATTAGAATACAAATAAAATTTATACAATGTACAATTCATATTGTATGCATTATAAATTTTTCTTATTTTCATTTGTTCGTGAATTTTTCATTTTCATTTAAGGGTAAAATATTTCATTTCTATGTCAATATTATTCTGTTCATCATCGTACCTAGATATAATACACTTTAATTTGTTCACAATTTATCTTCTACTTTACTTTTAACATTCCAAAAACAAAACATAAAAGATTTTGTTCTAAATTTTGAAAACAAAAGAATGAAAATTTTCTTTTCAACTTTACAAAAAAAAAAAAAAAAAAAAAAATCATCATTCATTCAAATTCAAATGTATCTTTATAAAATGCTAACACAAATGCATAATTAATGTGTTTTATGTATACGTAATTTCATTTAATGATAAACGAAATGAAGACAGAAAAGAAATTAATAATAAAAATGGCATTTTGTATTTCATTTAAATAATTAAGAACATGAAATAAAAAAAAAAAAATAAAAATAAAGAAAATATATCACATACGATTACATATGATGTACAACATATCATACCTGTCTTTAAATTTAATTGTTGTACATTTAATTTTTCATTTTATTTGTTTTTATATTCATTCAAGTATACAGTGCACAATGAGCACTTGTCCTACATAAATACACATAGTTATTTTTTTTTTTTTTCTGTTTTGTTCTTGAAAATGTCCTTGAAAATGTACATGTTCTTAACATCATCTACATATAGTGACTGACCTACATGTGTATGTAAATTTGCCTATAAATTCTTTCATTTTCTTTAACCAGGGCGTAATCACTGATTTGATTACAGGCGCTTATATAGCTTGAAGTGAACTGCGAACCCATCCATGAGTAAAGAAAAGGATACCTGCTACCAGAATTTTACAATTATGTGTATAGTAGATCGGAAAAGTGTATGTAAGTGAAAATTTCAATTGTTGTTTAGTACAAATCTTCAAAATAAAATAAAATATAGATTTTTTTTATGGCATTGAAAATAGATTTTGTTTGAATTAATTTAGTTGTAAATATTGCAACATCGGAAAATTTTTCACGGCAGGAAAATTTAACCAAAAATAATAATAAAGTAAATAAATTGAATAGAATCGTTTTATTTATATGAATTTTTTTTTTTTTTTAAATTATAATTTTGATAAATTTTTTTTTCAATTCCTCAAAGTACCATTAATACTGTGTTATTATGTTCAATATATAAAGCAAAAGTGCTCTTTTCACTTTTTAAGTGCATTTTCTTTATAAAAAAAATAAAATAAATAAAATAAAAAGCTGTGAATAATTTTCACCCTAGTAAAATCCTTTAGCATTTCGTTTTAATTCATTTAATGATGTTATGTATTCAATGTTAATTGAATTTAAGTGTATAAAAGTAAATTAGCCAACAAGGTGGTATACGTAGCATAAATTCATTTTATATGCACGTTCGTATTATGTTGCAAAGAAAGTAATCAGTCAGCATTCAACCCTCACGTCATATTGAATTGAATTAAATTGACTGAATTGAGAAAAAAAAAATGAATTTACTGTCTGTTATTCTCATTTTATTTCATTAAAAGTAAACTGTTAAATGTTTAAAATAAATGACTTAATTAATTTTGCATTTAATTTCATGGTACAAAAAAAAAATTATGTAAATGAATAAAATTAAGCGGAAAATTCATTTTCTTTGCTATACAAATAAAGCTTTTCATTTTTTAATTATTTTCATTTTATTTCTTTTGAACACACAAAAAAAATTACATTTTCCAAAAATTTTCTTTTCGGAAAATTATTTTCCAATCTATTTTTATAAATAAAAATTAATTTTTTTAGATGCGTTTATTTTCAAATTTAATTTTCTCAAACATGTAATAAATGTAAATTGCAAATTTGAAAATTAAAAAAAAAAAAAAAAAAAAAAAAAATACGTATAGAATGTGGCCATAACATTTTCCTCAGGGATCATTTTAATTTTTTTAAAAATAGAACCAATTAATTTATTTAAATAAAAAAGGACAATTTAATATAAAAATTAAATTAAATTGCTGACGTGAGAAAGTTGGGGCTAGATAACTGGATGGAGTTTGCTGCAGATCGAGAAAAATGGAGAGATGTTATGAAGGAGGCCAAGGTTCTCAACGGTCTGTAGCACCATGGAGGTAGGAAGAAAGGTAAATTAAGTTACAATGATTTAATCAATCCGTTTACTTTAGGCTACTTTCTTTAAATTTTATCGCATATCACAGAATTGATCAAATTTAAATATTTGTCGGTAATGTTGACGCTATCATTGAACCCAAGACTTAGTTTTTTATCAGTAATTTTTTTTTTTTTTTTTTTTTTAATATTGTAAAATGATTTAAAAGCAAATAAAGTCAGAAACAATAAAAATATAAATTTCCACAATAAATAATGAAAATATTCAAAATTTTCTGAAACGACAAAAAATAAAAACCCAATGAAAGCAGAACAGCTCAAGGTCAAGCGAGCTCATTAGAATCACACATAAATATTGAAAAAAAAAACAGTAAAATTGCAACTCGTCTATATATCGAGGAAAATTAGCACATTTCATGAAAAAAGAGAATTAATCATAAATAGTCCTTTTTTTATGTGTATTACCTAAATGAGAAAATTTATAAAACAGCTTCAAAAATACTTGAACGTTAAATGTTAAATTCAAAAACAAAAAGATAAGTTTACCATTTGAGCACATATGGCAAAAAATTATACCATGTGGTGTTTGTTAATCACCAATAATTTTGATAAAATTTTGTTGACATATTTTGTCATGTATAAATAAAAAAAAAAAAAAAAAAATTAAAAATTTATATGACACAATTACAAAATTAGTTTATTGAAGCAAAATTTAAAATTTGTAATTCAATCAATTAGATTGGATGCAAATTGGCATTATTAATTAGCATCGTGGTGGGTAAATATTTTAATGTAGAGCAGATAAATTACGTATGTATGTTGTCATATTTAATTGCATGCTGTGTGCTATAAATTTGATATACGTTTTTTTTTTTGCTTCCTTTATTGATTTTAATTCATTTTAAAAATCATTTTAAATAACGACCACACACAAAATTCATTGTATTTTAAATATAACCATTAAAAATAACCGCAATACAATTAATTATAATTAAAATTAAATTATGACATCCTTTATTGATGTCACAGATTTTTTTAAAAATTTTAATCAAAATTTTATAAATGAGAGTAGAAAAAAAAAATTTTTTTAATGAAATTACCATAATTCGTTTATGAGATAAAAGCCGTATATGAATAAAATAAGGTGTTTACCGTTTAATTTTAATTATATTCCATACACTAATTTGATACAATTAAGGTATTACGCGAGTAATCATGTCCTTTTTCTTTTCTCGTAATTTCTAATAAGATCATCTCACGAGTAGGGGTTACCACAATCAAATATCAATATAAAGCGATGTAAAGTGGTACTACTTTATGGTCATTTCCATAAGACCTTAATTGCATCGAATTAGTGTATGGAGTATAATGTTATTAATTACTAAAAAATATGTACGTCTAGTCGCACATGAATTATTATTATTATTTTTTTTTTTGTTGTATTCTAAATAAAAGGAAAAGGATATTTCATTTTTATAGACTTGCAAAGTATTTTACTTTGTTTTTCAAAGAGATACCCACGTATGATCATAACATCATTTAGATATGGACACAATGTAGCAATATATTGTTGAATCCTTGATTTTTTTTTTGTTTTTTTTTTGTATGTAAAAAGGAAAAAACTACAATAAAAACATGATAAACGTTCATAAAAATCTAATAAATCAGTGTCAGAAGAAATTTTGATAAATTTAGATGTATCCAATACGTGATAAACACTAGAAAATTTATCATGATAAATAAAATAGAACATTTTGATATGGGAATTTTGGAGAAAATTAATTTATCATGAAATAAAAAAAAAATTTTGTTGTTGTTATTAATACAATTATAAACACACTAATATGCAATTTGAGCATAAAATATGAGGGGTATAATAAGGATATAAGGATTATAAATGAATAGCCGTTACAAAGTGGACACGTTTGTGCAAATAACACAATAATTTTAAAGCAGAAAATTTTATTGGACTAAAAATTGAATATACTGAGCAATTAATACAAACTGCATATCCTTCGTATTTAAGGACATTGAAGTTAAATTTTTGCCTTTTCCTTTCCATATGTCTCACCAGATGTACTTACCACTTACATTTTGTTTACCTTTAACATTTTTTTTTTTTTTTTGCTTCATAAAAAATTTATAGTAATTTAAATGAATTTACAATTAATTCATTTCCATCAAGCATAACGATCCGTTATTTTACTACACTACACAAAAGTATTTGTATCACCTGCGTAAATGCATATCATTTCAATATATGGTCATATTTGAATGAAAAATTTTCATCATGGTATCATATAGATATATTTCATAATGGTAGATATTTTCGTTACAGGAATTTTCTCATATTACGTATACATAAATTCTCATGGTTCAGTTGGTTTATAGGGGCAGACAGTATAAATGAATTAATAATAAATGCTCTAAAATATGGGAATCGAGAAGTAATTCAACCACAATAAATAGAATCAATTCTTCTCTGTTGTAGTATATTAAAAGACTAGAATTAAATGTGTGAAAATTATATGTGCACAATTTGTGTATGAAATGCATGTAAAATTTGTATGAAAATTTTCAAGTGAAAAATTATCAGGAAAATTTATTTTAAAAAATTTTTTTTTACACAAAAATTCTCGTATGCATACAAATATAGAAAACTTTAAATTATACCTAGAATTAAAAATAAAGTTCACCTACATAAAATGAATTCTGGAAAATTCTTGATAAAAATAACAGAAATAAAAATGCAAATAAAAATTCAGAAAAAAAAACAAAATCTCTTTACATCAGTAAATGCAAACACACACACTTGTGTGCTGGATAATAATATCATTAAGGATATGAAAATGGGGAGTAATGTGATTCGCCTCCTTGTGGTGTTCCCTGGATTTCAACTAAATGAATCACAGTGTTGGCCTAAAGACTCAATATAGTGTGCAAAGGATATGAAAATTTAAACTATTTAATTTTTTTTTTTTTTTCATAATTCAATTTAATTACCAATCAAAAATTTTTACACATACATATTTTCACAAATTCTTAATTGCTAAAAAATTACATTCAGGAAAAACAAAAAAAAATTTTTTTTTTTTTTGTAAATTTTTCAAAATTAATTTTGGTTATTATTTTTATTAATTTTAATTTTTTGAATATTTTAAAATTTTTTACATTATACAAAAAAAGGGAAAGGGAGTAGAAACAAATCACTGGAATAGTACAACTAATTTTTTTTTTTAAAATCGTTAATTCATTTTTTGAATATTTGTATTTTTTGTAAATTTAATTTTCGAAAATGTATACAACATACTCTTTTGTTCTTATTTCTAAATAAATAAATTAAAAGAAAAAAAAAACAAAAAAAAAAAAAAACGAAATGAAACTACAAACGTTCGTTAATAAATTTTCTCAAATGACCGTTACAAGAACACAAGAAAAGAACATAAACAAAAATAAAAATAAATAATGAAGAAGGATTAATCATTAATTCAATAAAAATAAAAAAAACATTATTTACAAGCGATTTGAATACTATTTTTTGTTTTTTTTTTTTACTTAAATCAAAAACGAAAAATACAATAAAACATTAAAATTAATGTTGGAATATACATGATTACCTCCACATGTGTACACATACGAGTATACGAATTTTACTTTTTTATATTTCAAATAATCTTTTCTTTTTTATGCTTTTAAATTGAACACATTTTCATTTATTTATTTTTGTTTTCGTTTTTTGTAATTTTCATATTTAAACGAAAGGACCTGAAAAATAAATTTTCCTTTGTCGTGGTAATGGTTTTGTACTTAGACCAGAATTTTCAATGAAATTTGTAAAATCTGTTCGTAATTTAATTCGTCTAGGGCATGGTGTTTGATCTACAATTGTTGGAAATTTTTCACATATTGTTTCTGTTTGTTTTAATGTTGTTGGTGTTGTTGTTGTTGTTGTTTCTGTATTTGCTATTGTAGAATTATTACGACATATTTTTGATTCTAATACATTCTCTTTAATAATATCTGGTTGATTTGTTAATGAAAATTCTTCATCTAAATTATATTCAATACTATTTGTAATTTGATGATTAGTTTCATTTAATCCTTTAAATTTCTCATTATCACGATGTCTACTATTGTTATTGTTATTATTGCTAGTACTATTATTATTATTATTATTATTATTATTATTATTAAGAATTGTATCAGTTGCTTTAATAACATCTGGTTGATTTGATTTACCATATTCAGCATCAAGATTATACCAATCAAATTCAGCTTGTAAAGGTAATTTATCTTCTTCAGTAGGAATAATTTTACCTGATAATGGAGTAGTAACTAACGATAATGATGATGATGATGACAATGGTGATGATGGTGATGATGACGATGATGCTATTGCTGCTGATGAGATCACTGTTGATGATGATGATGATAATGTTGCTTTAGTAGGACTATATGGAGGAACTGGTGGTGGTTTTGATGAAACCATTGTAATTGATGTTGGTGTTGATGTTGCAATTTTTTTATTAATATCAGCTAAAATTTTTGGAATATGCGTTGGTGATGATTTATTCATAATCTTTATTGAATCATCTTTAATCGGTGATGATTTTGTTATATAATTATCATTATTTATATATTTACTGATCGTTTTGGGAGCCATTATAGCAGCTACATTCGGTAATTTAGGAATATCAGCAAATATCTCTTCAATTTCATCAGTCTTTTGTGAGAGAGCATCACTTTGATCATCATCTTCAGCAGGTGGTTTATGAACATCAACAACTATCTGAACACTAGTAATTGTTTCATTTACTTCTGATATTGAACAATAATCTGGTTCAGATTCAGATTTTTCTTCAATTTTTGTATCTATTTTACGTAACGGACATGGTTGTGGTGGTATTCTTAATACACGCCGTATTTTCATTAAATTTGCTGGTTTTGGAGGTAATGCCGGTGGTTTAGGTTTTTCTGTAATAATTATACGATCATCTTGCCCTAATTTTGATTCCATATCAACATATAAATTAGATGAATTATGTTCACTACCAATTGGTTCATATTCATTACTGTAAATACTTTCATAATTAAAATTATTATCCTTTTGATTAGATATTTCTAATTCATCAATTGGAGATGATGATATATCATCACGTGGAACATGTACCATACTATTTTTAGTTGAAAAATGAACACGTTTTCTATTTACTGTATTTTCTTTATTTATTCCATTATTTATTCCATTTCCGTTATTATTTTCATTATTACTATCTAAAGATGTTGGACCATCATTTAAACATTCTTCCATAGATTGTTGTAATAATATTTGATTAACACATTCTAAAACTGGATTAACTGCATTATATGTATATGGTTTTGATCTAACATTATCATTATCATCGGCATCACTTGCACTAGCATACCAATCATCTGTTGACATTTCAAATTCTTGTTTTGGTGATATTTCAGCAAATTCTTTAGCACTACATTTTTTATCTAATGTTATAAATGTATCATCATGTTGATAATATTTATCATCATTTTCATTACGTTGAGATTCTAATTCACTATCTAAATCATCATCAAATGATTCAATTCTTCTAACTCCATGTAAACGATCAATTGTTCTTGAATATGGATTAATTTTCTCAAAACAACTGTATTGACTTTCATCACGACTAAATGTACTTGCATTTTCTTCTGAATTATCTAAATTTGAATCATCAACCATCATTGATCTTGATCTCATATAATCACGAAATGTACCAAATGTTCGTTTACTTGTATATCGAATACTTCGTCGAGCTCCATAAAATGATGATGAAACTGTTTCATCACTAGAGGAACCATGTTCAGTTTGATCATCTAAAATATAATAATTTTCAAAAAAACAAAAAAAAAAAAAAAAACATAAAATTATTAAATTGTGATGCAATACAATTATAAATAAAATTTTACCTTTAAAACCATCTCCTTCAATATATGTTTGTGTACCAAAATGATTTTTATCTAAACCATAATATTTTTTTCGACAATTTGAACAAAATTGAATTTCTTTTCTTAAATTCTCTTCAATTTTTACTAAATCATCATCATCATAATCATCATTATTATTAGCAGCACCATATTTATCTTTAAGCACCTTATTTAAATTAATTAATTTACATATTTCGCTATCCTTTTCATATAATTTTTGATTAATCACTTTCTTATCATGTTTTAACTTCGCCTCGAAGCAAAGAAGTGATTTTATTATTTTCGATAATTCTTCACCTCTACGACGTTTTTCTTTGGCTAATTCTATTTCTAAACGTTGATTTTGTTGATCTAAAAATGTTATCATTTGCATGAATTTTTTTCTTTGCATATCAAGGCTAATTTTTATTCCATTTTGTGTACCATTCATTTCATTTGTCTGTAAAAATAAAAAAAAAACCAAGAAAAAAGACAAAAAAAAAAAAAATTTATAATCAATACTGATGCATGTTTAAAATATTTTTTTTATTATGAGAGAAAATCAAATGAAGAAAAAAGAATTCATAAATCAAATTAATGATAATAACAAGGTTAAATACTTAAGAAATATTTTAATCAAAAATTTACTGTATGACGTTATGTTATTTTTATTTCCCTTTCCTTTTAGGTAGAGGAGATGGTCATTCGCTTATTCCCAAGCAAGCATATTTAGGCCTAAAAGGCCCATTGTAATAATTTCCCTTTCTTTTTGACTCAAAATGTTTATTTCGTATCGAAAACAAGAAAAAGGATAAAGAATTTAAAGGGTGTAAAGAGTGTAAGGAGTGTTGTTTATCACATGCATAACATTTATAATATTAAATATTTTTCTCATTCATTTTAAATGAATTTTTTTTTTTTTTTTTTTATATTTTTGTTAATTTTTGAAGTATCCTTGAAAATTTTTAGGAGCTTTTATTAAGGGAGCTTTTTTGTATAGAATATCACAATCTAGCGAAATTGCACTTTTTAGGAATTTTCCTTTATTTTTTTTAGTGTAGTAACGGTTTGTGGAAATTTTTGAAATTCTATATCTCTTAGAAAATACGTATTAAGTTCATAGTATTTTATTGTATTAAAATACCAGCACACCTAAAATATTTTATAGCCAAATTTATGTTATTGAATATGCTTTTGTTTTTTTTTTTTTTTTTTTTGAAGTAATCAAGTTAATGAATTTTCAATTTTCTATAAAAAACAGAAAAAAAAAATAATAAAATAAAAATTAGTGTAAAAATTTGTACCAATTATAAAAATACGTATTTTCAAAATGATTTCATAATTTTTATTCTATGATGTAACGTTTATTTTTAAATTCAAAAATATT
Source organism: Anthrax anthrax (assembly GCA_963971155.1). Classification (NCBI taxonomy): domain Eukaryota; kingdom Metazoa; phylum Arthropoda; class Insecta; order Diptera; family Bombyliidae; genus Anthrax; species Anthrax anthrax. Next base: position 3,804,598 of record OZ020124.1, read on the forward strand.
TTTCATACACATAAATAATTCAATATATAAATTCATATGAAATAATTCATTTTAATCATTTGCTTTATATAAAAAAGGAAATTAATTTATAAATTTATATAAAAAAAAAAAAAAAAAAAAATTTTTATAATGCATTTAAAACCTTTTAAATTAAACGATTATTATTTTTTTTAATCTAACATAGATTTTATGATAAATCATTAAAGATAAAAAAATATATCATAAAGCAAACCGTCTGTGTGTATGCATTTGCAATAGAATAACTTGCATTGTACATGAAAAATCGTAAATAATAATTTTCATTAAAATATACGCATTTGATTTTAATTTTATCTAAAAAAAAAAATAAATAAATAAATAAACAATATAAATAATAAATAACTAATGTTATAAAGCTGGTATTACTCATATGTTTGATTAAATTAATGCAAAATTAAATAAAACTTAACCTCAGGATGCATGAATGTGACTTTCCATTCAAAAAAAAATTTTTTTTTTAATTTTTTTATTCATGTATTCTAGGATTAAATTATTTTTTAAATATTTACATTATTAAAATGTTTTATTTACAACGTGTATTAAGGGTATTATGGCACGTTATGTACACACATTAGAAGGTCAAAATTCAATGTAAGGGATATGTGAATAGCTCTGTGTGTCATCAAACACTTAAAAATCTAATCTGTATTTTTTTTTGTTTTTTTTGTTTTTTTTTTTTTCAAATGTACATTAATGTTCATATTTTGTATAAAATTTGTAATGACTTCAGAAAAACGAAAACTGATTAAAGACGTTAATAAAATATATTTAAAAAAATTTAAATTTAATCTAAACGTTGATGCCTATAGAAGTCACGTTTCAAAGGTTTTGATTATTCAGACCATGATCATAGAATGATATAGAAAGTCAATTAAATGTACCAGAAGACAGATAAATAAAGGAAAATAATAAATTTAAATTTATTTAAATACACTTACCATTTCATTTCTATTAGATGAATCATTATTATTTGAATTAATGATGTAAATTTTTTCATTTTCTTTTTCGTTAACATTTTCATCATTATTATTATTATTTTCGTTAATCGTTTGTTTTAAATTTATTATATCGTTATTTATTTCTTGATTTGTGATTACATTCATTTTTATACCATTATCAATTTTATTACAATTATTATTATTATTATTTTCTTTGTTATCGGTAACATTATTATTACATAATTGATGATAAATATCTAAATTTCCATTTGATGTAATTTGTTTTTGATTTAATTTATTTGAATTTAACATTAATTTATTATTACTGTTGTTGCTGTTGTTGTTGTTGTTGGTGTTATTATTATTGTAAATATTGTTATTAGTACCTAAAAGTAATTCATTACGAATTAATTTTTCTAAAAAATTTGCAGTCATTTTCATTCCATTTGATGTTTCATTATTATTTGTTGCTGATGTCGGTTGTAATCCATAAATTTGTAAATTAGACAAACCAAACATATTTGTATTTAATTCAGTTTGAAAAAAAAAAAAAAAAATTTTTTTTTGTAGTAATTTTTTTTTTTTTTTTTATATTGAAAAATTATTTAAACTTTTTGTCATGTAATTTATTAAACAATTTCTTTAAAGATGGTTTAAATTCAATTACACAGGTACTTCTATTTATTTTCTATAGATGCTTTGGTTAATTTTCTTTGATTTTCTTTAATGAAATTCTGTAAATTATTCATTTTTTTTTATTCTTTTTATTATTTAAAATTCACGGTTTACCATTTAAAGATAAATTGAAAGTTTTCATTTTTTTATTAATTTACTTTGTGGATTTTCCAAACAAAAAATTAAATTTTTTTTTTGTTTTTCAATAATCATGTAATTTATAATTTTACAGTGAAACACGTAATAGCCATCTCAATCTGAAATACAAACGAAAAAAAAAAAATAATATAAATTTCATTGTAAACAAAAATAATAAAATTTAAAACGACAAAAAAAAAAAAAAAAGGATTTCCTTAAACGTAAGAAAATGCTCTCATGATAGCAAATTTCATTTCAATAGCAAAAAAATTTCATTTAAAAAAAAAAATTTCATTTCATCACATTAAATATTACAAATTTTTCTTTTTTTTTTTTAAAAAAAAAGAAAATCGTTACTTTTTTTGTTTTGTTTTGTTTTTTTTATTTAGTATCTTTCCAGTTTTTAAATTTCTTTTGTTGTATTACGTTAAATGGTAATTTTTTAGAAAAACAAAATCTCTAAGATAAAATTTTGTTTTTGTTTTTTTTTTTTTTTTACCAATTGGTAAATTTCTTGTAATGTTGACTTCTTGAATTCCATTATTTATTACGATAAGACATTCTTGTTTTCTCTTTAAAAAAAAATATTTATATACGTGTGTGTTAACACATATCTGTATTCACATGAAATGCAATTTACTCATATACATACATATAAATATTTATTATTATTATTATTATTATTAATAATAATAATTTTATACATTAATCTAGTACAAATGGAAAGTTTTGCATCATAATATTGTATTTACGTTCGTATATATATGTATGTACAATAAATTTATAAATATGTAAGAAAATAAAATATAAAAATAAAAAATGAAATACTAAAATCAAGAAACGTGATTATTAATGGAGCGCGACAATTATTTTATGCTTGAAAAAATTCAAATAATATTCGACAAGAATCATTCAAATGGATTATATACATTATATTTGGTATACATGTAAATATAAGATACTTATACTTTAGTTATGCGAATACTAAACATACATAAATAACGTACGTCATATACAATTGTGTATAATGTACAAATGTAACGAACACTTTCTTCAAAAAAAAAAAAAAAATTTAAAAAAAAAAATACATTTATACTTTGTACTTTAAATATTTTCACTACAGTCCTTATGGAAACTAAGAAAAGTATTTATGTGTATTTTTTCTTCTCTCATAATTTATTTGTTAAGAGCATTTTACGAGCAGTGTTACCACAATTTTCAAAGCTCTTATACAATATGAGATGAGCTTTTTAAATATCAATATACAATGATGTAAAGTGGTACCATTTTTTGGAGTTTCCATAAAGGCCTGTAGTGAAAATATTTAAAATACAAAGTATACAATTTTCTATTTTAAATGAAAACTAAAACTAAAAAAAAAAAATAAAATAAAATCAAAATAAATTTTCACCATAATTTCTTCTTATAACTTGTTTCTATAAATGATTTTATGTTATACAAAAATACAGATAATATGCATAAAGAACACATTAACATGAAAAAATTTCATATACGATGACTGTTTTAAATAAATAAAAAAGAAAACATAAATTTGAATCAGATATAAAATTTTCATAAATGCGAAAGTATTGTACGAATGTTTTTGTTTATATTCTCATATTCTCATAGATAAGATAAAAGAATATTTTCCTCTGATGATCAGTTCATTTTAATAATTTTCTTTTCAAACTGTTTCTTTGTTTTTTTTTTTTTTTTCAAAATCATTCACATAGCAAGAATGTAAACTTAAACTTTTGAAAAGAATTTATAAAAGAAAATAAATTTTCCAACTTGAAGATTTTCAAAAAATTCCAAATAAGAATTTTCACAAAGTTTTTTTTTTTGTTTTAAATGGTAAAACCATGTTTTATGTAATTCTTTTTTAGTATTTTGTTTTTTTTTTTTTTTAGAACATGAAATTTTCAGTCACACATTTACCATACACAACTGTACATCATTGGAAAAACAAAAATGTCACGATTGTCCCCATACCAAAAAAAATTTGTTCCCAAAAAAAGTTTTCTTCATTTTCTATTTTTGTTTTTTTGTGTTTAAAAAAAAAAAAACAAAAATAAATTCGTGACTTAATAAATAGTACACAAAAATTTTTATTTCAAGTGTTTTTGTTTACAAATTAAATGAAATTTAAGATTTATTTCAAAAATTTTCAATGGTATACACATTTTATTAGACATCATCTATGTAGGTATGCGTATATGGGTCATTGTGTAAAATGTACTCGTAATTAAAAAAAAAAAAATATATTAAAATACCCATAATTATAGAAATTACAGTTATTTATGGAATATCAAATTTAATTTTGAAAATAATAATAATAAAAATTATTATGAGAATTTTTGTTTATTTTTCATTTCCTTTAAAACGTACATATAATGTATCTAAACACATTAAAATCACGTTATCTAAATTGTCTTAAAGAAAATTACCAATGGTATATGAACACACATTCATATGAATGTTTTTCTTCATTTTTTTTTTTTTTCTAATGCTTTTCATACGGTATAGCTAATTAAATATTTTTATTAAAAATTTATCACCTACCAATTTTTATAATAAATTTATGATTTATAACAGTTAATTTTTGAAAAATTAAAAAAATAAAAAAATGAAAAATGAAAAATTAGCTATGAAAAATGTTAGCATGTTACTTTATATTTCCTTCAATAAAAAAAAAAAAATTCTCATGTGCTTTAATAACATTTGACACAATTTTCTGTTTACTGATGTACTTTACAACAACCCATATACATAGCTGTGTACGTGAATTAACAAATACGTTCATATATGTTTGTATACTCTGTCCACTAACATTATGCACATAAGATTTTATGGCAATACATGTGTTTTTTTCCTTCTCTTCGTTTTCACGAGCAATCCACAAAACTTTTATTATGCAATCAAATGAATTTTTTGAATATCAATCATATAGTGATGTAAAATGGTATCACCTTAAGTAATCTCCATAAAATATTAAGTGCATAATATTAATGAACAGAGTATAAGTCAAAATAAAATGTGAATTTTTATCATACAAAAAAAATGTTCGTACTCATCTTTCTTTAAATTTTTAGTTTTTTATTTTTTTGTCTTTTGTTTTTTATGTGTAAAGAATATCTAATAATTTTGTACATTTAGTTTTTTTTTTAGATACAAAATTATTGTATTTTTTTTTTTGTTTCATATAGTTATAATCATAATGTATGCTACTAACAAATTATTAACTTTAATACCTTCTATTTTTCACATACAGAATTTTAACCCTAGGATCCACGAATCAGAAAAAAAAATATTCTTTTACGTGCAAATTGTATAAAAATGCATTTGTGCATTCTAGGGTTAAGTAAAAACAAATTTAGATACACGTTACATAAACACAGACATATGTAAGCATATTTATGCATTTTTACACCTAATAGAAGACATCATTTTTTATGTGTCAAAATTTATGTTCATGATTGTTACTTATATGTTATACGATCTTATCATATTTCGCTGCTTTTTTATTATTATTTTATTTTTGTTAATTTTGAAATTTTTCGTAATCTTAACTTGCATCTTTTTATTTTAGGCTAACTAAAAAAAAAAAAAAAAAAAAAAAAAAAAAAACATACAATACAATACAACAACGGTTTTAGGTATAAAATGTAAACATGCTTTACAAGCAAAATTATGCTGTATCACCACCACAATATATTGTACCAAAAAGTTCAATATAATGTATTTGTGTGTGTAAATAAAATTTTTATTGTATAAATGTAGACAGGTGATATACTCGTATACCTCCAATTTTTTTCTTTGTTTTGTTTTTTTTTTTTTTTTAGATATAGATATGAAATTACTTCACTTCACAAAGTGTTAAAGGTGATATTCTACTGATTACGTGATAAATGATTTTAATAAATTTGTTAAATCAGAGATATCATCAAGTCAAGTATAGATGTATACACATGTATGTATGAGCTTATATAATTTATTTTCACATGCACGATAAAATATAACATATGTACGATATTTTTTGTTTAAATGAGAATTTTGTATGCTATAAAATGAATAAATAAAGATAACAAATAAGCACGAAAAAAAAATATAATTTTTAGAAAAAATAAAAAAATTCTTAGATAAGAAAAACTTAATTTATTAGAAATTGCGATATTACATACATGATACATGGATATCTTGAGAATTCTTATCAAAATCATTTTTTATATAATTACGTAATGGTATACTTTCTTTTGTACACCTATCCACTGTGATAATAACGATATCGAGTGTGGGTAATTTTGATAAAAAAATTTGTAGTTATTCAAAATGTGAAGAATGGTCATCATATTGGTCATCAATGGTCATCATTGATATCAACATATCAACCATTCATAAATCTAGTATTCTATACACCATACACAAATTCGATGCAGATAAGGTCAAGACATTAAACTCGCATAAGACCTTAACAGCATCGAATTAGTGCATGGAGTATAGTTCTTTTATTTAACAGTTCAAATGAATCAGATAAATCGACTCATAAATGATTTCTAATTTTGTAAATGGATCAAAAATAGTAAATTCACAAAAATAATTGTAATTTAAAATTTAAAAATAATTTTTTTGTTTTTTTTTTTTAATTTGTGGGATAATTGATATACTTTTATAATTTATAATTTTTAAATGAATTCGTATTCAATTTCATATCGAAAACATAATTTTTCTAAGCTCTCAAAAACCAAAATCAAGATACGTTGTAGATTTCTTCTTGCATTTCAAAAAAAAAAAGAAAATATATTTTGTTTCATTATTAAAATTTAGAAAAAAACAAAAAAAATTTGAAATACCAGTAGAAAGGCATAAATAACATAAAAATCTAATTTTTTTTTTTTTTTTCTTTAAATGTTTCAACTTTTCCTTTTTCGAACATTAGAAAAATGAACGTATATAAAGAAAATGTTATTTGAACATTCATTTTAATTTACCCAAAGGCAACATCTAACATACTTTTATGAAAACAAGTTTTTTTTTTTTTTTTTTTGTTTTTAAACATGTTTTGAACAGACATATGCCGTGCAACATACATCTTTATAGGCATAACACATTATAACAAATTTTTCTTTTTGTTTTTTTTTTATTATTATTTTATTAAACCTGATGATATAAAATTTTGATTTATACGTTATGTCTCTATACGCTATACCATCATGTACGTAATAAGTAGTAAATTTATATGAAAAATAAAAATAAAAAATAAATTACGTACTCATTAATACATCATAGAAATCTCTCACATTACGTTTTCTTTTTTTCTTTTTTTTCTATTTTATTATTCATTATGTAGGTACTTGATTATGAGCATTAAATATATATTTCCATTTATAGATACAAAAACAATGACACTGACTTTGAAATTAAAAATTCATTTTTTTGTTGTTTTTTTTTTTTTTAAATAATACACGACTATTTAAAACAAGAAAATCTCATAAATATTCTTAAAACCTTGATCATTTTCTATGCGTGTGTTTTTTTTTTTTTTTTTGTTTTTTCTTCTATTTTTAATTAAAATTTCATTTACAATATTGACCTAAACAGACGACAGTTCTAATTAATGTTTTTCATTTATTTATTTATTTATTTTTTAATTGACTATTAAATCTCTACTTTAACAGAACATAAACAATTGAAAATGAAATAAATTAAATAAAAATAAAATGATTAACAATATATTTAATAAATAGACGAATAAATTCTAACGAATAAATAATTTTTGTATTTCTATTAGAAAGAGAATACAATCAACCATCCTAGAACATGTGATTGTTTCGTATTGAATTGTGTCCAGTGTTGAATCCTAGAACATGATTAATTCGTATTCGTATTGAATTGTGTCACTTGAGAAACTTAAAATTAATACAAATTAAATTAAATCATAATCTAAAATGAAAAACCATACACAGTCATATGTTATACAAAAATTACTATACTCTATACACCATACATTAATTCAATGCAGTTCTAGCCTTATGGAAACAACATAAATTAGTACCACATTTACATCGCTGTATATTGATATTTTAAAAAAAAACTTCATCTCGTATTATATGATAACTTAACAGATTGTGGTAACCACTACTCGTGAGATGATCTTATTAGAAATTATGAGAGAAGATAAAAGACATGTGTATTTCCATAAGATCTTAACTGCATCGAATTAGCGCATGAAGTATTATAGATAACATCATCACCTTCTAGGAGGGTTGCCTGTATAACGTACTAAAATTCTTTATCCAATCATTTTTAATTTATTTTAATTCTATACAAAAAAATTTATGTATTTCAATAAGAAATAATCACAATAATATACAGGTAAATAAGTCAAATATATATAACTGAAATTTTTGTTGTTTATACATGGATATATTACATGTTTTGAATATTAATCATTATAATATTTTCTATTGGTCATATTCACATATATTATATGGTATAACGTATTCTAAAACAAAACAAACAAAAAATTGTTATTAAAACCCACACACACACACACAATATTTAAAAAATAATAAAAAAAAAAACTTAAACAAAAATAACATATTTTACAGTTTTTAAAAGAATAACTAACATAAATGAGTCATACATAAAATAGTCCACGAATCCCCAATTATTTAGATATACCTATCTATCTATATAAATTTATGTTTCCACACACAATACGTATGCATTCGAGACGGACAGACTAAGATTTTTATGTTGTCTTATGAATATTAAATATAATTTCATTTTCATAACACATAACCTATAGTGTGTTATATATGTATGTATGTTACGTACGTATGTAGCCTGATGTAGGTAATGCACACGTATAATTTCTTAATTCGAGTTTAATTTAAAAAAAATTTAAAAAAAATAAAAATAAAAATAAAAACTCAGCTAAACATTAGTTATACTGGTCATACTTTGGTTATTATGTTATTTTATCCTTCATTTCCATCTATCTGTGGGCTTATGGACAGAATGTCGTATGTTTAATTGTGGTTTTATATTAACATTTATTTATTATTAGTCATCAATATATACAGGATAATTATTTATGTATATGATTAAATTTAAAAAAAAAAAATTTAAATTAAAAAAAAAAAATTTTTTTTTGATATTTCCCTGTTTACATGTTTTCATTTATTATTATATTTTGGAATGTGCAAGGAAGTCAAATCATGCTCATACATATGTATGTATATAATGTAAAATACACACCCATAATGTACATTCATAATAAGAAAGAAATAAGGTAAAATCAAAACAAACAAATAAATAATAAATTTTCATATATTAATTGAATTATGATGCACTTTCTCCAATTACATAAAAATGAAAAATTAGTACATACACGTTATTTTTTTCTTATATGCATACTTAAGTATGTGATACGCATACAAAATTCAATACAAAATTTACCTACATACATACGCATGTACTTTTAGATATGTAACATTCATTTGCAAATTTTCATTCATGTTATTATCATACAGTGCAACATGTGTATATATATTTACATACTCGTATATAAAATATTAATAAGCACATCATATTTTACAAATCACCTACATTCAATATTTTTAATTGACATTATATGTGATTTAATTAAAAGAACATGATATCAAAGTATGTCATTCATAATAAGTATACGGAAAGGTAATTTACGTATCCTTCTGCATTTTTTTTTTCTGTTTAATTCGACTGATACATAATACACTCATACTTCGGTTTATGGTGTAGATACCTTCCAATAATGTTGGCCGTATAACGAGTTTTAGAAATTGTTCTAATCTGATGAACATAAAGATGTAGAATTGACAATTTCTAATATGATACCATCATCGTAATGATGATTAGGCCCTGGCTCACATCGAACTGTTGCGCCAAAGGAAAAAAATATATATGTATATGATACCATCATTACATTTCGCGCTGTCATGGACTGGTCTGGTTTAAAAAACACTAAATTAACAATTACGAATGCAGTAAAGTGCATAAAACACGTGATATTGACATTTTTAGTCGTATAACGAAACATTTTTGGGCCATTAATCGAAAAAGTGTCATAAAACAAAAAAACCGTTATAGCGAAACACCGTATAAAGAGCGGCCATTATATCGAAACACTGTATAAAGAGCGGCCGTTTAACGAGGTATGACTGTATAATGTGTACTTTCAAAATTATATAATCACGTATAGTGTTACTTTATAAATATTGCATTGTAACATGCGTATTGTATGTTTACACAGGCATTTTACAAACATCATTTTTATATATAAAATATATCTCTGCGAAATGTACATACATACATACATACATTAATGTTCCCTGCAAAATTTCCTCAAGAGTAACTTTCTTTTGAATATTGAATTAATTTATAATTAAATCATTTTTTTTATTATTATCATTATTCAATCGAATATAAAGATAAATAATACATAAAAAAAAATAAATGCAAGTAAACACGTTATATAGAGTATATATACAAGTACAATGTATTATTGACTGCCTACGCGAAAAAATTTTATAAGTATGATTACTACAGGGGTAAAAAAAAAAACAATGACGGTGACAAAATACATAATAATGAAATTCTATGTTCATATGTATGTTCATATGTACGTGAAAAAATTGTTTACATCTGACTATAAAAAAAAATAAATAAATAAATAAAATTTTAAACATTCAGATATTGTTGTTACACAAAGGTAAAATATATATAATATGCAACTGCACACGAACACACATCTCGTGTGCATATGTACATACATATGTATGTATATATATAATTTTTTTTAAAATTTTCTCATATTTATATTTACTATTCAATATGCATTAAAAGTAAAATACGTTTGGATGTATGTATTTGTATCTTGAAAATATACAAAAATGATGAGATACAATAAAAGGTAACTTTTGATTACGTATCGTATCTATGTATACAAACACAAAATACATATGCATGCCAAAAATGCATTAATACAATAAAATAAATGTTAGAAAATGAAAATTGAAAAAAAAAAATCAAAAATGTTTGGAATGTCGTAATGTTACGCAAGCATACGAGCTTATACACAACTTTTATACACAAAATAAACAAATTATACTGTAAATTGTATAGGTATGTATACATATGTATAACATTTATGAATTGATTTCGGTAAAATTCATCTAAAAACGAATTTTTTTTTTGTTTTATATACAATTAAAATATGAAAATTATGACTTAGAAAAATACTATAGAAATAAACTAATAATTAATGATTAGATAAACGTGTACTAAGTATACCTTTTGTAAAAAAAAAAAAAAAATATATATATATTTTCATAATGACAACATAATGGTAATTTTCATCTATTTCACTCGTATGTAATATCTAAAAATAAATAATGATGGAAATCGATAGATACTTAAAAATAGAAAAAAAAAATAAATCAATTTAATGATTTTTTTTTTTTTTTTTTTTTTTTTTTGAATTCACAAAATATATAATTTAATCACATTTTATAGCAAAGGTCAATAAAAAAAAAAATTGTGTAATGACTTTAATTTATAGCCTGTATACGAGTATATATGTACATAAGCCCTAAACATTATATAAAGAAAAATGAAAATCGTTTATAAAAAGTGAAAAAAAAAAAAAGCAGGACTGTGCCCATAGGAAAATTCCATTTAAAATGCTCATCAACTAATGAATATCTTTTATATTCGAAATATTAATTTTTTTTTTTTTTTAAACATCGTGCCTATATGTTCATATACAGACGCATATAGATTCGTGCACGCTTTTACATGCGTGTATAAAAAAAAAAAAAACATAAAAGAGAAAATTGCATTAAAAATACACGTATGTGAAAATACATACATTCTTTGTATTTGGTCAAAAATTTACATTTTGTCATATTTTATACAATAACGTATAATTTTGATTAATACTTGTATGACATGATTATAATCGATCTTATTGGTGTGTTCAACACCCTTTCCTTGATGAAGGTGAAAATAAACAAAAAAAATATGATACAAAGATATGCAATTTTTAAGAAAATCTATTTCAGATATCATGAAAATCTATTTCAAATCAATTGTAATTTCATATTTATACACATATAAAAAATCTATAAAAAATCCAAATAAATTTTTTTGCATATTCCGGTACTTCCTACATGCGCATACATAAACATTGTACATGAATATTTTAATTATATAATATTTGCAATATGCAAACATATTGTAAACTAGTAATTTACATACTACACACATATATTTAACATAAAATATTATGTATGTTATTTTTAGTAAATTTCAAATTATACGGTTGCAAAATTAATGATTAGTATTTTCCATGGTAATGTTAACATGCTGTATTAAAATAAATTATAAAGTTTACCGATCTAATTACATGGAAACATGCAAATAACAATCATTATCAGTAAGGTTAATTACCTTCTATTATTAAGTCCTAATAAATCACAAAGTTGTCTTATTTATAAAATTAGTTATTTTAAATATATACAGAGGTTGCAAATTTGTACTTATACGTACATATTAAAAAAAAAAAACAAAAAAAATCATGGCCTTGTATTTTCTTTTTTAATATGTGTACATATATATTTTTTTTTTAAATTCTTAATTAAAAATTATTGTCTCTGTTTCAATTATAAAATTTTATTTTATTATCGATTATTACATAACTCGCCATCACTGATATCATACATCATCAATAGCTATAGCTATTCTGATCATAAATAGCAGATTTAGCTAACTTAAAGTGCGTTTAGACTACTTGATTTATCAAATATGATTTGATTTTTGTCGAAAATGATGTCAGATAGTGTTAAGTCGTGTGGATATGTCATATCTTACATATCAAGCTGTGTCGAATTTGACAATTTTAAATTAGAAACCATGAATTAGAACTTGTTCTATTTCAGTTTGATTTGTTTTTGATATATTTAATTTTGTATGAAAATTGAAACTTGATAGTTTGTAAATTTTGTATGAAAGTTAACCCCGAATGTCTATTTAATGAAATCTGTTAAAACTACAACCAGAATTTAACTCTGAATTCTTTTAAATGTGAATTGTTCGATGTGAATCAATTTTAATTGAATTTAATTTCATACAAATAAATTATATCAAAATACAAAATCATCCAAATTATAATTTAATTTTATTTTTAAGTATAATTATTTAACAAAAATAAAAAATAAGACATTTAAAGTGTACTTTTGTCTCAAGTGCAATTTCATCTTTTTTTTTTTTGTTTTTTCTAATGTAGATAACTTTCTTATCTTATAATTTTTATTATTAAGAAAAAAATCTTTTGCATATAGATAGCGATACATAAAAATTAAAATTTATATTATTAATAAATAATACACTTGAAATCTTATCAAATATGAAAATAAAAAAAATTTAAAAAAAAAATAAAATTAAATTAAAATAAAAAATAAAATTTATTTAAATATAGAAATTTTCTATCACACTTCTGTATACATCATTTATCTCTACACACACACATGTACATACATATTCGCATTCATACAATATTAAATAAAGTGTAAAAGTATGAAAGCACTTTAATATCTTTTTTTGTTGCAAAATTTGAACAAATAGCTAATTAAATAAGATAAACAAATGATAAATGTGTATAGTGTAATACCTGTGTGTGTTTACGAGACTGATAATGAATGCAAATTTAAATTTCATTTTTTTTTTTTGTTTTTTTTTTTGTTTTTTTTTTTTTTTTTTTTGAAAGAATCGTTATTCACAGACTTATTCTAACAAAAATGGTAATTATTCAAGTATTACTTAAAGTCAAATAAAAATAAACAAAAGGAAAACAAAGGTAAAAAAAAAAAAAAAATTGAAAGTAAATACATGCTTTCACATACATTTACACACATTCAAAAATAATTTACAGAAAATTCGTATATGAACGTTGTACAACATTTTAACTTTAGTTATATTACCTGTATTAAATAAAGGAAAAGAAAACAATCACACAGGTGTACAATAAATTTCGTTATTATTTACTTATTTTTTTGTTTTTTTGTGTAAAATTTGAAATAGAACTTTGTCATACAAAAATTATAAATATACAATTATTTCATGGTTTTATTTTCCTTTTCAATATTCCAGGTAAAAAAAAAACAAGTTGAACCATTCAACAAATACTCGTTTAAACTTTTTGATAATATCTACAATAATAATTTCATACCACGTGTACAAAATACAATAATATGTATGTATATAATCAAAGATATCATTGACCTTCAAATGCATTTTATATGGTTCATTCACAAAAAAATTTAAAAATATTTAATTTTGAATCAAAAAATTCTTAATCTTTACATTAAAAAAAAAAAAGAAAAAAAAATGAACAGGTAGAACTACTTTAAAAATCTACACAACAGATATTAGCAGTATCTTTTATCTTTGCATTGGAGAGGTTAAAATATATTTCATTGTGATATTAAAAAACCTGTGGATTCTAGAAGCAATTTCATGTTTCCCACCAAGATTCCTTTATTTTTATTTTTTTTTTTATTTTTTTATTTTCTAAGAATGGGAAAAGAAGTTTAGATCCAAAAAAAAATTTTTTTTCATGTTTTCCGCTCTTTTTTATCAATAAAATCAGTTTCCAACAGTCAATTCTTTGGTATACATACACTTAAAAAAATTTACTGGATCAATACTAATCAGTAATGAATATCTAAATTTTTCACTTTCATAAATACCTATTTTGTAAAAATCGATTGGTATAGTAGATGATACATTGGATAACAGTGTACCTATAGCTACACATCAGATATCGCATAGGGTTATTCTCCGTACGCTGTTAGCTAGATATTTTCAATAATACAATTGAATATTTCTAAAAAAAAAAATTTTGAATATTTTTTTCATTAATTTCAACTCATTTAGAATTGCGTATTATATGCAAGATTTTACATTAATTAGAACAAAAAAAAAAATTGATTATCTTAATTGAATGCAGAAAAAAATAAAACAACAAAACTGGTTTTATTAAAAATATAAAATATGATAAAGGAAGCAATCAATATCATAATGGAGACAAAATTAACGAAATTCCATAAATATTATTCTCAACCAAAAATTCATAAATAAAAATATGTATCTTTTCTGTTATACAGCAATGAACCCATTATTATTCTAAATGAACAAAACAAAAAAAAATTTGTTCATTTTTTTTATATATTTATTTATTTATTTTTTGTTTTTTTCTATAGTTTAAATAATGTTTTAGTGTGTGTACACACCTTTATAAAATTTGAAATAAATGAAAGTTAAAAAAAAAAACAAACAAAAAAATTTTAATATAATCATAATGAATAACAAGAAATGAAATCAATCAATCAAAATATATCTTAATTAAAGCATACAAAAAATATTTTAATTGTAAACAAATTTATTAAGTAACATGCAGAAATATTTTATTATAAATACTAGTCTGTGTTATATGTACTTTAATATAAATTCCTATATGTCGACATGTGTAGACACACTCGAATGTGTACATACATACATGTACTTTTATTCCGGATTTCTAATACAAAATATAAAAAAATAAAAATAACAAACCAATTAAAGATTAATTAACTCCCTAATTACATACAAGAACAACAGTACATTCCTACATAATATATTTTTAAAACATTTTAATTACACATATGTATGTATATTTACACTTTATAGATACATTTTTGAATTTTATGTATTCATATATGCATTATATATGCATGCAAACATGTACGTTACATACATTTTTAAACATATATGAAGACAGATGTTTTATTTTTTTAATTATTACAACATATACAAATGATTTATGTGAATTATTTCCAATGGCAAAAATTACTTATTTCTATATACATACTATATATGTATGTATACATACAAATTTATTTATTTATTATGGATTATTATTATTTTTCTTCTTTTTTTTTTTTAACCTTGGCATACCAAATAAATTTTATTTCGATATTATATATTTTTGACATATGTATATATTTGTACATATATGCATCCAGTTACATAAATACATTAGAGGTATATCATTTTATTCGACCAAAACATTCATTATTGATGTAAAGAAAATTTACTAAGTATGCAATTACGAGAAAAATTTAAATTGTATTTTTCATTGCTAAATAATATATTTCATATATTCGTACATACATAGCATATGTGAATATGTTATGGTATATAATGACATGCATACACTTATCAAAAAGCCTGTCATAGGATTAGGATAATTTATTATGCCTTTACCTTTAAGATTTTACATATAATATATGTCAGATACACATATGCATATGTATATAAATAAACACGTATGCCCTCATACACACATATGTATTTTGATGCATTGAATTACAATTTAATGTCATCAAAAAATTAATGATATTTAAGTAATAGTTTGGTAATAGATACATAAAATAGAAAATGTATTTTGTAAGTGCGATTTATGTTTATCTGAAATAAGTTTTTAAAAAAAAATTTTTTTTTTTTTTTAAATTTGTAGGTGGATTATGTTATTATGTAACACATACAAAATGATGTATACACATGTGAATGTATAGATACAAAAAGTAATCTATAGATACATTTACATGTTTATGCATACAAAGTTCAAGTTTAAAATGGTTTATAACGAAATCTGTTTTTTTTTTTTTCTTTGATTACTGTTATTAATTTAAATTACAAAAGAATAATAAAACATAAAATGACATAAAAATCAAAAAAAAAAAAAAAAAAAAAACAGAATTTTTTTTTTCTTATTGTAAAACAGTATTTAATTTAAAAAAAAAAAGATTAAAAAAAAAAACAGAATTGTCCTAATTACACAAATTTCACAAAAAACAGACTGTATGTAATGTAATGTAATGTAATGAATAAAAACTAAAAATTAAAAACGATGAAAAGCATTACATTAATTCATACACACATGCTGTGTAATGTAAGAGAAAAACAAAAATTATATGTGCGTACACACATTTACGCATGCCATACATTTTAAACATGTTATAAACATCGTAACTTAGATCGATGTAAAAATACGGTATTAATGACCTGGTTTAATTTCTCTGTACCCTTTTATTTTTACATCTGATATATCTGTCTGGTCTATTACCTTATTTTGGTATTCACTAGTTAATTTTGTGTTTTTTTTTTTTTTTTGGTTTTTTTAATTAATAAATACAACACGTGTCAAGTACACATATCTAAATGAAAGAAACAAAAAAAAAAAACGTTAAAAATAATAAACAAAAAAATCATATGTGTGCAATTAACGTATAATTTTCTATAAAATTATGTTAGAATTTTTCAAGATTTCTTATTCAAAAATTTAAAAATTTCTTAATCGATCGTTTTTTGTTTTTTTTTGTTTTGCTCATTTTAGAAAGTGAGAACGTTAATATTTAAATTTTAAATATCTCATCAGATTTATAACTGCAAAATAAAAAAAGAAATGACAAAATTTTAAATTAAAAATTTGATGATAATATTAATCAAATACATATAATGAAAATTTCATGTTTTGATTTTTCTGTGAGAAAAATGTCTTATAAACAATACAAAAAACAAAAAACAAAAAAAAAATGTGTTGAAGAAACCTTTTTGAAAAACCTCCATTATCTAAATAATAAAAAAAATTTTTTTTTTTCTTTATACATTTCTGTTTGATTGAATCCGCTAAAATATAATTTCAAGAAACATTTCAATGTTAGTCATGCGACAGGTAAAAAGCAAAAAAAAATTACGTTTTAAGTTCAAACAAAATCTTCCCACAAAAAAAAAAAATTTACGTTCAAAGAAAAAATCACACAGAAAATTTGAAATATCTGTAGATTTATTTTTGGTTTCTCTCTAATAACACACTAATTTGTCAGTATCATTATTGCTATGTAAGCTTTTATTTTTCATTTTTAAATCAAGTTTTGCAATAAAACATTTTTTTTTTTTTTTTCAAATTATTATTAACATTTTGTTATTTTTGCTTTCTTATTCTTTAATTCATGAGAATATTTTATTTTGTTTTATTCATTACAATGATGATGATGATGACGACGATAACACACATTCATACATGTATCGTAATAATAAGCAATGGTAAAAACAATAATTCTGAAGATGATGGCTCGATGATAGATAAGCTTTATATTATGTATATTGTTCATATATAAAAATAAGTAAATAAATAAATATATGAGAAATATGTTACATTATTGTTGAAAATCATCACGTGAATTTAGGCTAATAGGATGAAGTTTTAAAATAATTTTTTTTTTATTTTTTTTTTTTGATTTTATTATAAATGATAATCTTGTTATTTACCAGATACTTGATACATTAGATACATCTACATAATAGTAAAGATTTTATTCTTAATGTATGGTATAATGTATGTATGTAACATGAGCATATTACCACTATAGACATTACCTACATAATTCTATCACAATCATGTAGAAACGATAATCATGTTATGATGAAAAATAAAAAAAGACAACAGATGATTAAAGACATGATGATGGATAACAAAGTGGACAAATCAACAAGTATTTGAGCAAATCTGAACTCTTAAAGGAATTACAAAAAAAAAAAAAAACAAAAAAAGGTATTTGACATTTGTATGTCAGCATTTGAATCATATCTATACGAGATACTCAAAAATGACGTATACACAACATTGCTTATTATAAGGTAAAAGTGATGCAAATTTCGTATTAAAATTTTTTTTTTTTTTTTTTTGTCACAATAAACAAATTAGACAATTACTCCTGGTATTCATAACATGACATTTTATTGATTGAAAAGAATTATGAAATAAAATTTCATTTTTAAATAATGTCTCTTCCTGTTGTGTTGAAAATGAACCATTTAGTAATCAGATCACTTTTGAAAGAGATATATGGATGGTACATGTATACCAAGTGTGGAGTTTTCAATTCAGGTTTTGAAATGGCAAAATGCTATTGGAAAAAATAACTCGGACATATTTGGCTCAATTTAAAGAAAATGGTATAAGCTGTCCTTTTAAGTTCTGAGATAATATTTTAAATTCAATAAAAATATAAAACTTTGAATTTTATTTAAATTTTGTTATAAATTTTTTTTTAAACATCAAAATATGTATCCCTGCGGTTTATATAAAAAACTGAATTTTATTTATTTCGGACTTATACCACTTTCAAAACAACTCAATTCTAAAAATTTCAAAATAAAATTTTGTTCAGATTTTCAAATTATTTCCTTTTTGCGTAACTATTGTTAATTTTTGTGATTGAACATATCCGTTCTCACTTTCATTACCCACATGGTATTTAATTTGTTGTTTTTTTTTTTAATTTTCCGGAAATATTTTCCTTTTTTTTTTTTTTTTAAATAAAAAAAAAGTAAAAGTACGAGAAAAAGCATGACAACAATAGATCGCAAACTAAAATTGAGGGAACATAAAGTAAATATACTTTCAAATATTTTTACATGTAAATTTATTATTTCATTATTTTCGGTTACATTTAATTATACAATACAAAAAAAAAAAACATCTACATAAAAAGTAATTTTTTCTTTAACTTATCTGGATTTTTTACTTTTTAGTTAAATTCATTTAAATTTAATTTATTTAAAATTACCATTTTTGTAACATCTTCAAAAGTATACAATTTCCCAGCATATATACGCATTGAAAAATTTTTCTTTACAGAAATTAAGCCAAAAAAGAAAATGCAATAGTCAAAAATAGATTTTTTTTTTTTCCCCCATCAATTTAGGAAGATATTTTAAATTTTTCATTGTTAATGCAATTTTACGTTTTCATAAATTTTTTTTCATTTTTTTTTTTTTTTTCATTTTAACTCGCTTCGGATTACAATTAAAATTTTTTTTTAAATAAAATTACATATACTTGAATTTATAAAATATATGGTAAAGTGAATTTAAACTTTATTATTCGTGTCATTGAATTTAATATAATCCATTTTCATTTATACGTATGTTGCAATTCTTCATTTAAGAAGCATTAATTGAAAATCGAATAAAATGGAAAACTACACATGATATGTAAATCATTTACCATATGCATTTATAGGAAAATGCAATCTACATTTTAGCTCATGTACAGATATCGCTTAAAATACACTATGTACACATGACACATGAATGGAAAATTCAAATATATTTTTCTTTTTAGTTCTACATTTTCTAAATGGATATTTCATTTGCATTGCATTGAAACTTTCTATCAAAAATCAATATATTGTCATGTGTGTGTATTTTTTTTTTTTTTTTTTTGAGTTCATGAAATGCAATTACGTATAAATATCTCGTTTTTCATTTATCATGAATACTAGAAACAAATATTAAAAAAGAAAAAAATTGGGAAAAACATTTTTTTTTTGTTTTTAAACGTCAAAAGAAAGAAATTGTTGAAAAGAGGAAATTAAATACCCTTTGGAAACACAAAAAAACAAACAAATAAACAACCAAACAAAATCCTATTTCATGTGTTTTTATTGAATTATATCGGATTATATCCATTCGCTGCATTTGATTCAGATAGGTTACTTTTGTTTTTTCGTATTATTTGTTTAACAAAATAGTGTGGTTGTGTACATAAACAATTTTTTCTTTTTTTTCATGTAACATATTCCAATTTAATTTTTTTGTTTTTACATTTTTTTTTTTACTGTAGACTGTTTATATATGTAGGTATAATTCAAAATAATTAGACATGCAATGCGCCTATAATTTAACGATTTTGTATGTATGTAACATCAAGTATACGTACGTTCATTATATATACATATACGAGTATGTATATTGATTGTTGAATCGATAGAATAGAACACTTTAAAGGTTATCGGCTACAAATTTCTTATTTCTTATTTTCTTTTCAAATGTATTTTAAATTTATTCCATAAATTGTACATTAAGTACTTTCATGTGTACTCTGTCCAATAATATAATGCACTTAAGGTCTTATAGGAGTACATATTATGTCTCTTTTCTTCTTTTATATTTTCTAATTAGACTGTTTCACAAGCAGTATTACCACAATCCACAAAGCTTTTATTATACAATCAGATGAATTTTTTAAATATCAATACATAGTAATGTAAAATGGTACCACTTTAAGTAATCGCCATAAGACCTTAAGTGCATAATATTAGTGGACAGAATATAGATTCTAAAACTTAATTACGTGCGTATTTCAAACATAATTTTTTATTTTTTTTTAAATTTTTTTACTTAATTAATGTAAATCAAACTTTAGTACTCAATTTTAGTACTGATAACACCTAAATTTAATGTTTACTTAATTTTTATATCAATGAAAAATCGTTATTATCATTATTAACTTATTATCGAAAATTTTCCTAACGATGACAAAGACATGCATATCCTTGTTGCCTTACAGGAATAATGAAATTTTATTGAATTATCGTGAATTATAGAGTGATTATGATTTTTTTTATAAAAATAAGAAAAATTTTCAAAATTTTTAATGGAAAACTGTTTTTTGGTAGGATGTTCCAGAATTGGTTTTTTTTTTTACGTTTTTTGAAATGTAATTGGAAATCTGAACAATCACAGAAGATTCACAGGAGAGATTTATATGCAATTGCAATTGCATCTCTCTCTAATTGAATCTCTCTAATCTGAACATCACAGGGAAATCTGAACAAAAAATGTATAAATTCTGGAATACCCATATTTGTCATTAATTTTTAATGATCAAAAATATTTATGATTCATAAACGTAAAAAATTTAAATTTGTTTTAACTTATAAATAAATACAATCTTTGTCTACTTTCTGTTTTAATTTACGTATCGATCTAGTAAATGCATATTAAAAAAAAATGTTCAAATAATGAACACCATTCAATTCAGTCATTACAGTTGATTAGCTACAATTAATAGACTAAAAATTTTTTAATTTGCATAATAAAATTATCATTTGATAGAAAATCAATTTTTCATAAATAATAAAAACAAAAAAATAAAAAATAAATTCTGCAATAATTATGAAAAAAATTTATATATTATGGATTTACAACAGAATCACAACATTTATTAACATTTTCATTATCTGTTTAATTAAATTATTCATTCATAGTAAACAGAATTTCACAATTTTATACAAAAAAAAAAAAAAAAAAAACAAAAAAACAAAATATTGATTAAATTGTTGACTCTTCTAATTTACATACTCGCTATTACACATGTGTACGTTTCTATGTATGTGTTTCTCTTTGTACATGTAAAATATATATGTACGGTTATGAAATTATATAAAATCGTAAAATGTATATAATCTTGACTTGAATGTGAGAACAAAATTGTAGAGTTAATGTGTTATAATCTTAATAAAAAAAAAAGTGTACAATAAAATTCAACATATAGTACATAGACATTAAAATATAAAATATTTTACGAGTAATATATAGTACCTATACTATACTTATTATAATTTTATTACTTTGCATGATATGTACAAATGCATAACTAAAATTTATTACAGCTCATTTGATCGTCATGAATGTGAGAAAACTCACTTTAGATGTAATGAAAATGTAAAAACCAAAAATAAAAATAAAAATTGGAAAACAAAATATTTTCTTAATTTTTTTTTTTTTTAATTTTCATTAATTCAAAATTGCAAAATTAGACTAATTTGAATGAAATTAAAGTAAGGATGTTCTGTTGTCTTCGATCTTAGTACTTAAATTTCTAGGATGTTGTATTGTACTCATTCAAAGGATCTGTATTCAAAAAATTCAATAGGCCTTACCAATAACTGTTTACTAAGTCATTTACTAAGGACTAATATCATATTAAAATCTTCGACTAAGTCCTTATACTAACGAATTAAATAACGATTTAATAATTGGTAAGGCCCAATGAGTTAATATGCTTACGCTAGATTTTCAGAAAATCTATGAATATGCATCTGTACTTCAAGTACAACAGAAAAAAACAAATCTGTTTGCATGAAATTTAAATTTAAATTGAATGATGAGTACATTAAATGATTAAAGAAACGATGATTACATCATTTAAAAAAAAAAAAAAAAAAACGATGAGCACATCAGGAAGAATTGTGATTAGAATTAAAATTCGAATTTTTTCAACTTAAATTAAATATTTCTTCAACTTTTATTTAAAAATTAAAATATTGAAAAAAAAAGAAGTTAAATATTACCAATGCATGTGTCTATAAATGAATAAAAATTCATAAATATAAAACAATAATAATCAAATGACACAGAATTAACGATAAAATTTTGTACTTTGTACCTAAAAGCAAAGTACTTGCACTTTAATGTGCAATACAAAAATTAAACAAAAATATACCTATTTTGATTATTCAAAAAAAAAAAATAATAAACAAATAAAACATGCACTTGACTATTTTTATTATTAATAACAACAAACCGAAAGAAAAATAAAAAATTCGTCAAGTGATTCCCCATTTAAAAAAAAAAAAAATCGATTTAAAAACAGAAAAACATTTTTTTTTTGATTAAAAAATAAATAAAAATAATTTTGGTTACCTAGATACGATGACTGTATAAACGATGTTTTACTTAAATTCTTGTACATATATCGTTAATTTTTTATATTTAAAAGAAAAAACGCATTTCCATTCAAAATAGTACACTGCATTCCACTCTTGAACAATTAATAAAAAATAAAAATAAAAATAAAATACAACGCGACAACACAGTTCACAGTTCAAAAAAAAATAAAATCAATAATTTAAACAAAAAAAAAAAAAAACAAAAAAAAAAGATAGAAAAATTATCTAGCCATTTACATACGTGTATTTGTACGTGTACAAATATTTGTTAAACGTACAGACACAAAATATTATCAAAAATGCTTTTAAATTTGAATTATCAAAAAAAAAAAACAAAATAAAAATTCAATAAAATTGTCACTAATTAATAAACCACTTGAATAATCAGAATTTTCAAAATATAATTTTTTTTTTTTAAAAAAAATATATACAAAAAATTGTTTAATTAAAAATATCCCTGTGGAATTTTGAATATTTTTTTTTGTTTTTGTTTATTTATTTTTTGTTCTTACTTTAATATACATATAATCAATATCAATTCAATTGGGAAAAACAAACAAACAAAAAAATAAATATTATTTTAAAACAGTCGAACGAATACATTTCTTACGTATGTATGTATACCAAAACAAAAACAAAAAAAGTCGTTAAGAAAAATTATTGACCAACCACTTATTTTGTTCGATTTTCTACTATTATGGTACTCTGTGTAACGTAAAACTGGATTTTATGTATTTTCTTTCTTTTCCTTTTTTTTCGTTGTTTTTTTGTAATTCAGTGCATTTTTCTTTCCTCCTTTGATTTAATTATTTTTTATTTTATTTTTATTTTTTTTTATTTTTTATTTTTTTTGAATTCAAGGAAACCCAATTGGAAAGGAATTAAAATCACATAAAAACCTATTCAGTATAAACTTACATTTTTTTCAAGGGGGAAAATAAACTAAGCACTTTGTTTTCTTTAACGTTTTTAATTAATTACAAATGCACTAAACAATTTTTTCCCTTTTGGAAAAATATCGAATTTTTTATTCCTTTTTAAATAGAACAAAAATTGTATTTTTTTTTTGTTTTTTTTTTCGTTTAAATAACGATATTTCGTTTTTGTTTTATTCAATTTTACAATTTTATGAAAGTTTTAAAAAAAATAAAAAATTGTACACAAAAAAAATTATTTAATTTACGTTTGTTTTTTTTTAAATAATTTTTAATTCAAAGAAATTCAAATTTAATGATAAAAAAAATTTTTTTTTTAAATTCCAACGTTAACCACCATCAACTTAACACTGACAAGTATACTACAAACAGACCAGCTAAGAAACTGAAATTCTCTTTCAAAGTTGTTTTTATAAAAATCAACCATGAGCCAACAACATTTTCATTTATTTATTTTTTTTTTTTTTGTATTTTTGTATTTCTATTACCCATCTTAAGTATGTGTGTTATTTTACTGTTTTTTTTTTTTTTTAATCGTTTTAATTTATGTGCAAAGGTAAAACTCATATGAAAACGTCACTAAATACATATACAGAGTATGTATGAATGTATTACCCTACCAACCACTTCCATATAGGTATATTTACCTGTCCATATATATAAACATACTTATTCATACATTTACCTGTTTACGTGTCTCTGTTAATTTTTAAAATTGTGTTTTATCGCATATATATAAAAAAAAAAAAAAACCAAAACGTCTTTGTATTGTTCTTTGTTGAGTTATACATTTTTTTTTAATAAATTAGTTTTGTCAAAGTATTATTATGTTAGTATGTATAAATTGTTTATTCGAAGTTGCTAAGATATCTGAGTATACATAATATATGCATAGTGGTATCGTGTCGTGTCTATACAAGGTGTTTCATTAGAAGAAAAAAAAAACCCCAAATGATATCAAATGTTGGGCCTTGAATCTCAATTGGATCATATTTGAAAATCGGACCTGAATCTTAAAAGGAACTTTATTTCATCTAATCTTCAAGTAATATCAAAAAACCCAATATCATCATCGGCAGCAATTCACTTTGATTGTAAATTAAAAACGACAGAATTGGACTAGAATTTGAATGGAATTTGAATGGATTATTCCCATGGAATAATGGGAAATGAATTAAACATTGATTTTTATGTTGAAAATATTATACGATCACAATAATGATGGGAAAAGGCAATTTTACATTTGAATTTGTTTTTCTGTGATAACCATTTGTCAATAACAATTCGATCTTTGAAAATTAAAAAAACAAAAATCCCTGATTAGAATTTTACATATTTTTCCAAAAAAAGGGGTTTTCTTCATTGCTAGTACATGAAATTGCCTTTCAAATGTTTAAAAATTTTATCAATAATTTCTAAAAACATAACGATATCATGTTTCTTATTTAATTGACATACCCTGTAAATTGTTAATATCTGTACAATACGATGCATATATGTATATGTGTAACATACACATATGTAAATGCAAAAATATATATATAAGAATTTATTTTATACACGAAACGATATATTTTTTAAAAAAACAATTGTTCAAACCTATATAAGATAAGGTATAAGATATATATTTTATTATTGACAAAAATATATAATTGTATTTTAAAAGTTATGCATGTATGTAAGAAAGTTTTACTTGTATTTTCTACTCCTACTATAAAAATCTTGTTATATATATTATTTCTTTCCAATAAGTATATGTGTGATCTCAAAAGCAAATTATATATAAATACAATAAAAATCACCTATATAATTTCAATACAATCTTACAATTTACACAGGTATGTACGTTACATATTTTATGCATATATGGATACGATCATATACACATTCAATATGCAACTGTTCAACTGTTTTATACTCATAGAAAACGTATACAATATATTATCATATTTGAGGAAAAAGTATTCACATATGTACATGTATATGTGAATTAACATTTATTATAATAAACACCTGGCCAACGTATAAACGACAACGTACTTTAGATACATACTGTGTATTACTGTAAGTGAAGTAAAAGGCAAAAAAAATGAAATAAACATTTTTTTTTTCTTTTTTTTTTTTTTTGAATCTAAAAACGCTTACTTTAAGATAAAAATGCTAAAAAGACAAGTTTTCTTTTTATACCAAAAAAAAAAAAACAAGAGGAAAACCGAGGAGAATATGAACTTTTACTTCTGTAAATTTGATTAAGAGTAGTGTTATATTGTATACTTGAATTTAATTGAATTAAAATTTTGATTACCAGCTTTAAATTTAAATTTTACTTTTTTACAAAAAAAAAATTATCTGAAAATTACAAGTGATCGTTTGGAATTTTATTGAAAAAAATCCTTCTGTGTTGATTTTAACTTTAAGTCAAGATCATAAATGAATTAATAAAGTCATGGAAATGATCCTTTCTCGGTACACTTTTAATTTTCAAACACAAATACTAGTATAAAAAAAAAAAAAAAATTTTTGGCATTTTGCATAGGTTCAATTTTTAGCATGTGAATGACCTTATATCTAAACTATATACAAAAAATCATGACAAATCAATCTTAAAGAAAATCGTTGTAATTTTGTATAAAAAAAAAAAAAATTTAAACTTCAAATCTGGCAATATTTTTGTTACTGAAATTTTTCTAGAACCAGATTTGTAAGTTAAAGAAAAAAATCTAAAATATATATATACTTACTCAATTCTCAAGTTTACACATACACACACACACACACAAGCTATATATTTCAAAACACATGTAATTGAATTTACGTGCATGTTGTTTGCATCTGAGACAAGACCAGACAGACTCCAATTTTAGAGATCTCAAAAACAAGTTAGAATCAATGAAAATCATCTTATTAATATACTTTGTTAAAATACCATCAAGCATATACTTTTCTTTTCCTATGCATATACATATGTATGTATATCTTTAAATTTTTTTTTCTTGTATAGTTGAGTGAGTTTTGATTTGTATAAAACATATATTTACGTTTTACCAATACATTCACATATGAATCTTTTTTCAAAAGCAGTGATGCATAATTCTATTGCACATACACGTACATTAGCTGAAAATTTCTTACATTATAATACTCATGTACAGTTCGTCTAAGCTTTAAGTGGTGCACCTAAAAGATAAGTGGCCATCAATATCCATGAAATCGTTACATTGTATTTTTGTAGATCTTTTAAAGCACAAAATAAATGTGTTTGATTTTCTTGAAGTCTTCATAGAACATATTATGAAAAAAACTTTGGATTTGGTGTAGTAGTATGTACATACTGAACTTTTATTATATTTGAAATTTCAACGAAATAAACTGTACCAATCTTAAATCTTAAAGAACATCTACATATATTATGCACATTCATATGCATATCATTATATATTTTTCAATTTTCTCCATATAATTTTTAAACAGACAGGTAAATATCGCGTTCTATCAATTATGTGTAGGTTTTTTTTTTTTATAGTAAACCAATATTCATTTATATAAAATACTCTCATTCTTCTTAACATGATCATTATTATCTTTCAGCATCGTTTTTAAAATTAAAAAAAAAAAAAAAAAAATTACTTCCTACTGTGAATTTCATTTTGGCATATTAAAGCCTTTTTTCTATCATTTAATAACACATAATACTAATAAATATAAAATATATACTTTTATGTCTCCATACAAAAACATTAGCGTACGTGCATATGTACATTTCGTATACGTATGTTCGTATTCACATGAACAATAGATACATACATACATATATGAATATACTTTGTAGATGCATTTTACATTAGCTTTTATAGTCTATCTATACACTAATTCGATGCAGTTAAGATTTTATGGAAATGACATAAAGTTGTACCACTTTACGTAGCTGTATATTGATATTTAAAAAAATTCATCTCATACTGTATGATAACTTAACAGATTGTGGTAACCACTACTCGTGAGATGATCTTATTAGAAATTATGAGCAAAGAAAAAATACACATATAATCCCATAAGGTCTTAACTGCATTAAATTAGTGCATGGAGTATAGGTACATACATATAATGTGTCTATAGGTTAATAATAAATTTAACAAAATAATTATATGCTCATTAAACTTGTAAAACAGCTCAATTTAATAATTCCTCTTTAGAAGTCTTGATATTGTGTCAAAATTGAAAGTTTCATATTTTTAATGTATTTCCATAAGTTTTTTTTTTAATTTTATAAAATTACCTACCATAAAATATGGAAATATAGATTAACACCTATTTAGTATTTTGCATACATAAAAATATATTTACTTTTAAAATATTTAAATCCAGTTATTAAAATTTTATATCTTACATGCTGGATGTACTGTATTTTGAAAGTACATAAGTAAATACACATATGAACATATGAATATGAAATTAATATTTTTTTATTTTATTTTCTTATTTTTTTTTTAAATATGATGAAGAACTTTGTCTCCTTATGCCAATATTGGTTATCTAAGTGTTCGATATCTTGTTCATTTTGCTTATACTTATTCGAATTTAATATTTATGTCGTTTTACGTTATATAGAGTGATCGTTGTTATACAAACACTTATGAGTATGTTTACAACATTTAACTGAATATATGCTATATATATACTGTATCCGTTGCATATACACGTACGTTTATGTATGTAGAGTTCTTATTTTGACTGACATGATCAACTAAATTATAACTTCTTATAGGGGCTACTTTTTAAATTTTCATTTAAAAATGAAATATACATATACAATACATAAATACGTACAAATTCGTATATACATATGTAAAATATTCACATTTTATATTATTTATAATTTCCAGTAGGAAACAGCTTTCACAGTATAACACCTACTTTCTTACAAGTTTCAATTAATTGCATTCGACATAATTTTTTTTTTTTAATTTTTTTTTTTTTTTGTATTTCACATTTATGTTTGTTATCATTTATTATTACAGTTTTAAAACATTCAAATGATAATATTTAAATTTTTTTATTATTTACGTACATATGTAAAGCAAATTAAGGAATGCAAATATGTACATTATATTTATGTATACTTAGGTAAGAATTTGTATATCTGACAAAACGGGCGAAAGTACTCTAAAAGCCATCATAAATATTATGCAAAAAAAAAAAAAATTTAAAAAAATAAAAAAAAAATTCGTTACAATTATTTTTATCTGTTATCATATGTACAAGTATTATAATGAACAGATTAAAATTCACGTATGCGCTTATAAAGTAACGTTTTGTTTTTTTTTTTTTTTTTTAATTTAAAAATCTTTACAGTTTGTAACCTTTTAATAATAAAAAATATTTTGTTTAAGCTATAACGATCACAAAAATGCCAATCACCCCCATCAGATGTACAGACGTTATTTTGAAAATCAAAAAAAAAAAAA
This sequence comes from Anthrax anthrax, assembly GCA_963971155.1. Classification (NCBI taxonomy): domain Eukaryota; kingdom Metazoa; phylum Arthropoda; class Insecta; order Diptera; family Bombyliidae; genus Anthrax; species Anthrax anthrax. Next base: position 3,834,447 of record OZ020124.1, read on the forward strand.
AAAATCTCAATGTAGTCATCATTTAAATATTTTCAAAAATTCATAGAATTCTTTTTTAAATGAGATTAAAATTAATTTTGTCAATTAAATATAAAATTAAAGTCAATCAATCAAAAATTACATTTTAGAAAATTAAGTCCAATTTTTACAACTATACGATTTTAATGGTATTCACGCGATTCAGTTTAGAATCCATAAACATTTACTTCCTTTTTGCCTATGAAATCAAATGAAAATCTCAAGAAAAATCGTATAATGGAAAATTAATGGAAAATGCTAATAAAATTTTTAAGTTCATTATATACTTTTCTCTAACATTTTAAATACTATTTGAGCCCGTTTATTTTGAAAGTGGCATAAGTCACTTTCATGATTTTAGAAATATTTTAAGTTTTGTGAGTTTGCGTTCCTTATATCAAACTCTATTTACAAACAATAACTTTATTTGACAAGAAATTAATCGTTTTTTTATTTCTTTTTAATTTCCCTATAAATTCTTCACGCGAATATCAAAATTTACATCCGTGCAATGAGGATTAATCTAAAAATCTAATTTTAAAAAAATTGTAACTTATGCCACTTTCAAAATAAACGGCTCATTTTGTCTAGAATGAAATAAAACAGATAATAATATTCTAACAAAATATTGTCATAAATTCCATTAGACCATTAGGAATAAATATTTTGGTTTTTTTTTTTTTTTTTTAAATTGTATTCTCAGTTCTTGCAATCAATTAATTTAATATTTATGAATAATATTTTAAATATTCCTAGACTATGTATTGTGCAATTATCCTATTACACACATACATATGCATATTGAAAATAAAATAAAAACAAAAAATAAAATACACTTTATGGAATATGAGATTAATGTTCAAATATTAAAAAGAATTATTCTTTAGCGTAACATATATGTGGACATATGTGTACATGCATGTATTTGTAAAAAATAATTATTTTTAAATATACAACCATAGATGAAAATACATAACTGAATATCTTTCATTTTGTGTGGTAAGTATAAAAAAATCCAGTACAAAATTGCATTTACAGTGTAGTCCAAAAGTAAATATAAAAATATTTCTAATTTTCTATAGACCTCAGTATGATGATCACACAACTTCAACAATCGTATGCAAATCCTTTTTATATCGTTTTATTTCTTAAAAAAGGGTTCTAGCATATTTTCTATGAATTGAACAAATTTTTTTTTCCCAATTTTGGTTAATGATGACTTCACGTGAAAATTATTTAAATTGTTTTTTTTTTTTGGTTTTTTTTTTTTTTTTTTTTTAGATTTATCAAACCATTTATTTTGATCTATGGCTTCAACAGCTATTATTTTTTAATTGGCCAAAAAATTTGTTATTTTTAACTTTTTTTGAAGTCAAAAATAACAATTATTAATGTTGTAACGTATAAATTTAAAAAAAAATGTATAAATACGTGTGTACGTATTAACAGCATGTAAATTTTGTATCTTAAGAAGAAGTACAAAAAGATATTATTTTAGACTGGTGATAAATAATGGTAAGGGGTAAAATTTCATATTTAAATAATTAATAATAGACAATAGATGATCAACTTACCATCATCATCATCAGCTTTGGCATGTCAGCCCCATATGAATCTTGGCCTACTGGAGAATATGGACCTTTCCATGTATCTCTTGCTGTTATTTTCCAATTGATCAACTAGGCGTATAATTAAATATAAGCAAACCAAATAACTTTATTTACATTAAAAATTGTTACAATTCTTATCTAATGCACCCTGTAAATTTTAAGCATATAAATAAGTATCTAATTTTTTTAATAGTGATTTATTTGTTATTATTGAAAACAAAAGCTGATAGATTTCAAGGTTTAATTTTTTTTTTTTTTTCATTTTCATTTTCTTATTATATACGAAAACATGAAGTACTATATAGTAATAAGACTACATATGATATTTCCTTTTTTATTTAAAGAAGAAAAAAAAAATCAAAAACAAAAGTATTGAATATACTTCATTCCTCAATGCTGATACTAAATGGTACATATATACATATATCTATTCGCATTCAGTTATTCGAAATACAAATATATGTATATGGATTTGCATACGTATATACATTACTATATGGACTGTATTTTACCTTGATTTATAGAGCACAGCACAGTAAGATACAAGATGTTATAAAAAAAAAAACACATACATATGTATATATGTACAAATGTGTATATGCATATATTTAATTGTGTCCAAAATAATGTATTACTAGATTATACATACATATACGTATGTGCAAATATATACACATGTGTATGGTACCTATATGTGCACACATGTACATACTTATAAGTTATAACGGATTAATTCAATGGTAAAAAAAAAAAACAACAAATATTCGATCAAGAAATGTGGGTGGTAAAAATTATATATTTATATACGTACATGTATGAATGTATGTTTAATACACATATATATGAACAATATCATTATATAGTAGAAAATAGCAAAAAATTCATGAAGATGTTTGTTGTACAAATTTAAAAGTAAACTACAAAAAAAAAAAAAGAAACAGATAAACATTATTGTTTTCTTCTTATTTTTTTTTTTTTACTGAACAAATGGTTACAAATACGGAAGTCTATCAAAATATTTTAGTATTATCATTTAAACGTATATAATGTAGTTAATTTTGTTATATACGAGTACGTACATTGATATATGGGGTACATGTATGGGTACATACATACATATATGCTTTGCTAACAGCTATATAATACCTTTAAAAGGTAAAAATATACATTCTTGATATTTTTATGCAGCATTCATTGCATTATAACATTATTTTGCAAGCCTTTAGTCATATGTATAAATTATAATAAAAAAAAAAATAAAAAAATATTCAAATATATCTACACGTATTATTTGTATATATATATAAAGAAATACTATAAAATTTTGTATGTAACAATACAAGTTTATATAACATCAGCATCACATCATTTTATATTTACAATCGTCATATGTTTAGCAATTTAAGAAAAATTCCATGAGACAGGATTATGTCAAGGATTGAATTGAAAGTTAATAAAAAATAAAATAAAATTTTATATATTACATTAAAATAGCTACATATGTATAATATGCACATATAACGTATGTACTTATATAAATCTTTTACATAAATTTTTAATGAAACATGAATATATCCAAATATGTAATGTTTATTTATTTTCATACATTTAAAGTACATATGTAAAAAAAAAAAAATAAATATAGTAAATAAAAAAAATAAATAAAAATATATGACTGAAACTTTTAAAACTATAAAACACAAATTTTATGATCATTACCATAAATGCTTTTACTTACACATTTGTATGTATATGTAATAATCTGGATTGCCCGTATAAAAATATTTAAAACAATAATAATATGCATGCCATATATGTACGTACATAGAAGATATATTCCATTTGCATTAATGTATATGGTTAGCAAATGATGCATGCATGTAATATCAAAGGTATTAACATATGTAATATCTAATTTATTAACTATTTCATTTTTTTTACACAAAATGATCTTCACTTTACATTGGTTGTACCATGTTGTACAGAGCTGATGATGATTAACAAATACTTTTTGTTTTTTGGTACATTATTATTTTTATTGTAATGAATAAAGAGCGATAAGAATAATTCAAAAGTCCATCTAAGTTACATACACATGTATGTATGTCATCACTAATTACATGTAAAAATTCAAAAGTCTCACAAATATGTAACAAATGTATGTATGTGTACATGGTACACAATACGGAAAAAATGATCCACCTATACTCCACACAACAATTTGATGCAGTTAAGGTCTTATGGAAATACTCCCATGTTATTATACTCATATTATACTTTGGAATAATATGATAACTATGGAGGCCAAGTATAGTCAACATCGAGCAAAAAATAACTATAGTCTGTCTACTAATTCGATGCAGTTAAAGCCTTATAGAAGTATACATGTCTTTTTTTCTTCTCTCATAATTTCTAATAAGATCATCTCACGAGCAGTGTTACCACAATCTGTTAACTTATCAAATAATACGAAATAAATTTTTTTTTAAATATCAATATACAGCAACGTAAAGTGGTACAACCTTATATCATTTCCATAAGATCTTAAACTGCATCGAATTAGTACATGGAGTATAGAAAAATTGTAAAATCGAAATTATCCCATATAATTTAAATACAATAAAAATCAACTGTAATTATAATATGATAATATTGTCTCATCGAATTAAAATATATAAAACAACTTTCTATATTTTATATCATTTACATGTAATAAAAAATTGAATTTAAGTAAATAAATGATCTTATTTTTATTTTTAATCTTTAAAACAAAAACAAATAATATTTTTATACATTTTTCTCAGGAAAAATCTAAAATTGAAAATTTTTGAAAAATGCAAAATTTTCCGAATTTTCATTCACATTTAAAAAAAAAAAAAAAACAAAAACACATTTCTTACATCTATGTAACCAAAATTAAAATCGCATACATATAAGAATTAAGTGTTATTTTGTATCTATTTAAAAAAAAAAAAAAAAAAATCCGTATTTAATGAAATTTTAAACTTCCTCTACACATACATACAGTGTACGTGAATTTTTGAAAAAGAAAAAAAAATCATAATATTGAATTTCTTTTAGTTATTATTTTTTTTTTCATGAATATTTTAAATAACAATTTTGTATTATACCACAATTTTGACTCTTTAAAAGCAAAAATTAAACACACGGTTTCATGTTCACATGTGTTTGTATCCATATGCATGGTATATCCCAGTTAAACTTTTTTTATAAGAAAAAAAAAAAATCATATATGTACACATACACACATATGTGCTTAAATTTAAAATTTTATGTCATATAAAATGTACATTTATACAAACATACCCGTACATTACATACATAATGTAGTATGTACTTTAGTGTGTATGAACGTTAAAAGTAATTTTAGCAATGACCCAGATTTTGTTGTTTCTTTTTTTTTTTTTTTTTTTTTGCCTTTTCATCTACATTACATATTTAGGCCATTCTTTAACTTATTTTTAGTTTCTTAAATAAGAAACTATAAGTTATCATACATACATACATATATGTACGTAATCATACATGTACGGACGTAATCTTTTGTGTTTATTACCTTTTACCAGAAATATCTCATTTTCAAATCTTTACTTAAATATAGGTAAAATAAGAAAAAAAAAAATTTTTTTTTTATTTTCTATACCATTCAATTTGGTTTTAATTTGAAAAAAAAATTTTTTTTTTTTATTCAATTATTTTCCTATCATGTAACATGTTGTGTACTCTGAATAATAAGAAAAATGAGAAAAACAAACGGGGAAAAAAGATCAATTCAATCAATTCATCATATGTACTATATAAGCAATCGATCAATCAATTAAATCTGATAATTAAAAGGACATTATCATTTTTTTATGCATACACACGCCTTTCTACTTCTTATGAAATTTGTATTTTATTATTGTTTGTGATCTAGATTTAATTATGGGATCATCATTAATAAAAAGGATTTAAAAAAAAAAAAAATTTAATTCAGATTCAATTAACTGTAGGATGTATGTACATTCATTTGTATACAATTTCTACGTACGAAAATAAGTTCATTTTCTTCATTCATATATGGCCTTGGGACTAAACAACCTCATCCATTGATACCCTTAGATAGAGGTGGCCGCCTGCTAATTCCCAAGCAAGCACATTTAGACCAAAAAGGCACATTGTAATATCCATACCCTTATTGTATGGATGTATCGTATTATTTCATATATGGACATTTTCTTCATTAATCGTACATCCTAGAGTTAAACAACAAAATTCTTACCTTTATTGTGTACCAGATATATCGTATTATTTAATATAATTGATAATTTTCATTCAATTAACAAAATACTACATATATGATGTATTTTACAAATCTCATAGAGTATATTTAAAATTTTGTAAATTATCCAAAAATAAAAAATAAATAGAAAAAAATTTGTTTTACAATCTATTTATCGTTTTACCAAATAAAATCTGAATTAACGGACATTACATGTTAACGTTTAAATTTTCAAATTACAATTAATAATACGTTGTACTCGTTTTTCATTTTCTACATGTGTATTTTCTTATTTTTAGATATATGTATGTATATACTGATACACGTATGATGATATAGCCATAAATATAGCACTCTGTTACTATATTACACTATTTGTAACATTAAAAGAAAAACAACTTCTTTTTTTTTTCTCTCTCTCCTCAACTTCGTGTTTTTCTTTTTGTTTTTTTTTTTGTTTTTTGTTATTTTGCTTTAGATAATTATCAAAGATTTATGAAATCATTATGAAAGTGTATTGCATTTAAAAAAAAAAAATAAAAATAAAACATGAAATGATTTTAATATGTGTAATATAGGTAATAAGAGATATAAGAAAATCACCTATAAAAAAAATTCGTTATACTATGGTTGTACATATTCGTATGTACATATTTTGTAAATAGCATTTTATACAATAACATAATTTTTTTTTTATTATTATTTTTATTTTTTTTTTGTTATTGAAGCATTGAAATTGGATTAGTACATTAAAATAAAAATTCAAAAAAAAAAAATAAAATAATAGCGAACAAACATATAATTGTTAAACATGCAATAATAATAGAGGCCATAAAGTAAATTAATTTTTAATTACCATTTTTTTTTCTAAATTTTTTTTTCTTATCTTACTAAAAGCAAAAATAAGAAAGAAAAATAATGTAAATTATCAAATTACGTAAAAATTTAATTTATATACTCAGGTTTTGGAATGAAGGGAAAAAAATTTATGGTGGAAAAAAAAAAAAAACAAAACAAAAATATCATCCAAAAATTTATACAAAATTGCATGTATGTACATATGTATGTATCAAATGGATGTATGTAGATTTTATAAGCATCTTCAAATTAAAATTTTTCATTAAATTACGAATACAAAATGTCCCAAACAATGGTCACAATTCACATATGTACAAATGAATTTAGAAAAACTATAAATGGAACATTATTTTATAGTAGACGTTTTTTTTTTTCTTTTATTAAATTTATATCGTAGTTTCAACAATGTTACTTGTATTTACATATTTTTTTAACCCTAGGATGCATGAACTAAGATAAAATATTGCTTTACATTACAAATAACATGTATGTATGTACATCTATTCATCCTACAATTAAACAATCTGAACACATCTGAATTTGAACAATAGCCAGATGATTTCAACATTTAAACCATATTCAAACTCATAACGTTCATAATATGTTTACAAAACAAATTCATGATTTGTTTATACATAATATGGCCAATATGGGGTACGTTTAAGTTTATCATGTGGGGAAATTACTTAACTTTATGAAATGCATAATAATAATATTTATCATAAAATCATATTTATTGCATAGAAGTAGTATTTTTAATGTTGTTAATTAAAAACGAACATAGTCAATGAAATTTAGTACATGTAGACTATAGTATGATGGATTTGTTTGTTAGGGGTGAAGACCACCAGGAAAGGCTCTAGTGCCGTGAAGAAGAAGAAAGTTAAATTTAAAATTCTCTAAACAATAAGCTGTACATCCTACATACATACGTACATATGTACAAATGTTAGTGTGCTAGTATCGTGGTATATAGTATGTATACATTTTAAATATAATTTTAATAAATTCTTCATTTGCCATTTACCATCATCTACCAGTTACCACAATTTTTTTTGTTTTTAATCCATGGAAACAATAAAGAAGTATTTTTATCGCTTTTCATTCATTTTAAATACATATATGTACATACATCCAAACAAATACATATATTTATTTATTTATGACGTGTATATATACCCATATGCCTTTGTAATATACAAAAATACTCTGTAACATAATTTAGATTCATTTTATTCATAAAAAATAAATGTTGTTATGCTTTATGATCCGAAACTATATACGTATACATACAGAAAATATATGAAAGTGTCTTACCAATTTCATACTGTTTTACTTACTATTAAATGTTGGTAAATATTCATACGTAATCCATGATATTAGCATGATGTAAATGTAATGTACACAGTATATGAAAATGAATTTAAAAAAAAATTTTTTTTTTGTTGATGTGTAATTTAAATTTACATCAACAATAAAAATACATTTTTATATATTAAGGATAATGGTAAATACCATACACATTCGTATGAAATGTATAATATGTATACTACATCATATGTATTTTATGTGTTGTTTCATTTATTAAGGTCTAAAACTAAGCAAATTGAATTTGAAATATCTGAGTTTTCAGGTTAGCCTATGACTACCCCAGTGGAAAATGGACTAACACCTCATAGAAAACCCGCCGATTTGGTTTATCAGTGTCCTGGTTTTAATTTCAATGTTAATTAAAAATTTAAAAAAAAAAAAATTCAATGATCATTTATACTCTGTCCACTAATATTATGCACTTAAGGTCTTATGGCGATTACTTAAAGTGGTACCATTTTACATCACTATGTATTGATATTTAAAAAATTCATCTGATTGTATAATAAAAGCTTTGTGGATTTTGGTAATACTGCTCATGAAACAGTCTAATTAGAAATTATGAGAGAAGAAAAAAGACATATGTACTCCTATAAGACCTTAAATGCATAATATTATTGAACAGAGTATAAAAAATTTAAAATTTTGTTTTTTAATAATTTATTTTAAAATTTTATGCAATTTAAAAAATGATCAAATATTGTCCTAATTTATTACAGCATTTTGAAATTAATTTTTAAACTAATACGATATTAAGCCTTACATTTAAAAAGAACGGATATATGCCTTTGAAAAAGAAAAGAAAAATGGAAAAATCTGTTTTTTTTTTTTTATTTTTAGTTACATATTTGATCTGTAATTTAGATTGGAAGTTAAGGAAATACAAAAAAAAAAAAAAAGATAATAAAGAAAAAAATAAGAAAAATTATTGTGGTTTATGAATGGAACTGAAAATCTACTTTAAATTTCCATAAAGTGCCATATAGCTCATTATATAAATTTTTATCTGTATATTTTTGACTTTATATCAACAAATACATTCAAATTCATGATTTCATGATGATGCATTCTGTTTTTATAATTGTATTACTCGCGTTTGTACTATCTACAAATTATGGTCAAATATCTTATATACAAAGAATTATAAATCTTTTCATTTTTTTTTCATGCTTTTGATTTTCCTTTTTCTTTTTTCTTTTATTTTTATTTTTAATTTTAAATGTACACTGTATATACATATAGGGTACATTATGGCTGTTGTCTAATGCAAATTAACTAATCTAAGCAGGCACTTTGTATACCCATGAAACGTTTATTTTATACCGCGGTTGTAGATATACGTACATACTTGTAGAAATGTATTTAAAAGCATTATATTTGATTATATCATGATAAACATTGTATAAATTGTTAATTTACTGAATTTTAATTTTTTTTTTTTTTTATTTTCATATTTTTACGCTTCAAAAAATTTTAAGTACAACTTCACTTGCTCAGTAAAAAAAAAAAAAAAACAAAAAATTAGAAAATAAAAAACAAATGTATCAAGTTGAATAAACTGAAATTATAAAGGAAAATTGTTTGTAATCAATGAGTTCGTAGGCGGATATGGAAAATTAAAATTGCGAAAATAATGAGAATTATTCTCATTTTCTTTTTTTATTTTTGTAGCAAAAACTCGTCCTTTTCAAGAATCCTTTTACCAAATGAGAAATGGACCAAGGGGATTGTTTGGTATCCAAATTTTTTGTTCAGGATTATTTTAATGTATTTGATTCGTATAAAATTATTGATTCGTGGTCGGATATCAGGATATCAGACTGGATATCAGGATCTACATAAAATTTTATCATTCTTCCTGTTAGAATTTTAATCAGACTATCAATCTAAGAGATAATAAGTAGGCCAAGTACTGAACTTTAAAATGCTGCAATAGAAAGATACATACAACCACATTCTAATAGAAATTTGATAATAACACAATTGGATATCCAAAATGTTTGAATTTTTGAAAAATACAATATGTAACGGTTACGGATGTTTGGTTTTTGATTTGTAGTGTAATTGTCAGATGGCGCTGTATGAAATAATAAAATTTTAGAAAAATGTACATATTATATTTCCTTTGTATTCTGTGACTGTTTATTGCGAGAGTGATTTGTGCAATTTGCAATCGTGCATTCCTTCATCCTTGCAATGTGCAATGTATATGCAAGTACTCTTAATTAGATTTAACGTATAAATGATGAATATGAGTTTTTTAAAATTTTTGAAATTTTGTATTCAACATTAAAGTTCTAAACCTGCTGTACTGTACTGCATACATTTTGCATTTTGCATATTGCACATTTCAATGCTGAATCTGAATGCAATCTGCATCAGACTGCAGGCCTGCAGGGCGAAGGCATTTACAAAAGAGCAATGTCCGATTAAATAGAAGAGAAATAGAGAAAAACCGGATGAAAAGGAAATAATCACAATTACAATTATTTTATTTATGTTTTATATTTCTTAGCTTGAAACAGAATACAGAATATACCATGAAATGTAAATAAAGGGCAAATGTATCGTTCTTATGCTTTCCATTTCTACAAACATAATGAATTGCTTCCTTTACGCACAATACAAAAACCATATTGAAAAATAATGTCCGGCTTTTCCAAATTGGAAACCCCATCTTTTTCAATCAAACCCCCAAAAAAATTTATATTTGTACCATATCCTTTTTTCTTTTCTATCAAATTTTCAATTTATTCTTTTTTATCACCATGTTGCTATCCTGTCTATCTATCTTTTATCTGAATTTTCCATTCTATCTCAACTTCATATAATAATTTACTTCTTCAGCACATCAATTTCGCTATATTGCTTTTGAAATTGTTTCTTTTGGTAATTTGCCGTTGCGTGTATTCATGATAATTTCTTGCCATCACCATCTGTCATCACATTCTCTTTTTATTTCCTTTCTTTTCATTACCATTTTTACTTCAATCAATTTATTTCAACTGAATATTCTCATTAAAATGAAAAAGAGAGGAGAAAAATTAGAAAAATTATGAGAAAAACAAAAAACATTTTTGTACGAATATTCTCACAAACGTTTGTAATGTCTACAAAATGTAACGCATAGCCAGTGGTCATTTTATATTTTCTTTTTTTTTAAATTAATTAAATTGTCTAAATTTCCTATTATTTTGTTATTTAAAATTTCCAAATGTGACACAACAAACCAAATCAAAAACCAAAGTGACAGACTAAGCAAATATACAATAAAAAGGGGAAATACTGTTATTGTTGTTGTTTTTTTGTTCTATCTCTCTCCGGGAATATAAACACGTATTTCCTTCCTACGTAAAATTTTATTTCTTTTTCTCATTGTTTTTTGCTCTTTAAATATAATATTTCATTTTTATGGCATTTTTTAAACAAAGAAGAATAAAAATATAGCTGAACAAAAAAATTACCAAAAAGGAAGAGAAACAAAAAACTGAAGAAGATGGATTGAAATTGAAGGCAAAAAAAAAAATAAAAAAATAAAACAGAAGAAACGCAACAGTGAACCGCCATATTGTAAAAAATGAGACAAAAGATTATATGTGTTATGTGATTATTATTAATTTAAAAAAAAAAAAAAAAAACAAAATTCATTTAATTGCAAATTTAAATTTAATTAATTATTAAGAAAAAATTTTGTGTAAAAACTTTAAAGTAAACAATTTTATATAAATGTGAGTGTGAAAATGATTTTAAATGAAATAATTCATGATTTACAAAAAAAAAAAAAAAAAAATTTGTGAAATGAAAAAAAAAAATTGCACTTGGCATCAAAAGTTTTCTATTTGAGGCTTTTGTTTTTTTTTTGTTGTATCACTACAGCGGATATGAAGAAAAAAAAAATTTTTTTTCGTTTTTTTTGCTGCCTTGATAAGATTTTTAGATATTTTTTGGCTTTTTTTTTTTTTTTGGATATTGGAAAATTTTTTGTGATTTACTTAATGAAAATTCCCTTTTTGTATAATGATGTTTTATTATTGTTGACAAAAAACAAAATGTAATGTTTATTGTGTGTGCTTTCTTTTTATATAAATATTATGTATGTATGTATGTACACCTATCTATCTTTATGTACATATATTGTTATACCAAATGAATGAATAATATAACTTATACTTTTTTTTAAAATAGGAAAAGACAACAAGAATCAAACATGAATCTCTTTTTTTAACTTTAGAAAGAAACTGAACTATACAACAGTGTGATTGAATAAGAAAAAAAGTAATTCTACATGCTACATACACACACAATTTTCTTGTTGTTTTTTGTTTTTTTTTCCTTACTTTAATATTTGTTTTCTACCCCCAAAGGGAGGGCACAAAAAACATGATGAAAAAGAGGATCCTATCATCATCATCATCATCATCATCATCTCATTAATATTAATCCATCATTTTATTTATTTTGATTTTACTCTGTATTGCTGTTATATTCTAATTTGTAATACAACTAATTTTTTTTTTTTCTTTTGAGATTAAACCAACACCACAATACATAATTCGAATGTAAACAATGTACATCAACATCAGCATCAACATAAGCCCATAAACATGTGATTTTAATAGAAAACATAAATTTCGCTAATTTGTAAATATTAATTTACTTTTCTAAATTCAATATACCTATGTGAATACACACAATAATCAGCTATGAGTTATCATATCTTTTTTATTACCAAGTAAATGAGAGATAAAAAGAAATAATGAACGAGAGCCAAGTGAATAATTCTTCAGAAATAAAAAAACAAAAAAACAAAAAAAAAATGTATTGTTTACACATTTCCCATTATATGCCTGGGATTTACACATCTCTTACCATTTATGTATTTGATAGCACATATCCATCATGTATAGCATTTTCCTCGTATTAATAAGGGAAACAAAAATATCTTTTAAAACACCATTCAAACAGTAAAAAGAAATTTTACTTCCATTTAATGTACCACCTGTCCTTATTCCTTTTTTACATAAAACATAAAAATTCCCCATCTCTCTATCACATATTGAAAATATTTTATTAAATCTCAACATCTTATCCTTTCAAAAGGACTACACAATACACTATATTTTTAGAATGTTACCTAAAATAAGAAAATAATTTTTACTATTATACAACAACAAATAAAATACTCCACAAGGAAAATTTTTAAAACACATAAAAAGCGGAATACGTATTTTTTTTTTTATTTTTTAAAACATTACTTTCATAAATATACAAGCGTTTTATGTATTGCAGATACATTTAATCGCAAACGGTTTTTTTTATACCCTGCTTTGAATTGTTTTTTTTTTTCTTTAAATTCATTTAATAAATTAACAATACGTTACAATATCGTTCAATCCTTTTGAATCCTAACATCCTGTTTCATATAGATATGATACGGTACGGCTGCAAATATTGTATACATATAAACATAACAACAAAATTCCATCTCTTTCCCTTTTTGTATTTTCAGTATCATATCAAAAATTTATTACTTTTGTATTTATATACACACAACACAACACAAAAAGGATACAATACGTTACACACTCAGATATTCTATATACATGCGGTCATATACATTTGTATGTAGGTATATATTCAAAAGAGGAGTGTGAATGTTTGATGTTATTATATGAATTAGTTTGTATCTTTATGTCCTTTTCATAAAACGTGAAAAGAGTTTTTCCATTATCAAATTCTACATTTTTTTCTCTTCCTTTTACTTTTTAATTTACTGAATAATATTTAAATTTTAAGGGATTGAATTCCATACTTGATTCATTTAAAATTTAATTTAAAAAAAAAAAAAAAAATCCGATTAGAATAAAATTTAAAAAAAATAATAATTAACATGAAATCTATGAATCTTCTTTGTTCTTCAAATAATAAAATACCATGTGTTCATAAATTCCAACTTATTTGACATCACACACATGTAAATGTTTCTGCTACCTAATAATAAAAAAAAATCTTTTAGATATAACCATATAGAGGACCATCATCATGGAAGACATCACAAAAACTATAATGTTTACAACGAATGCAATACAAGGTGCAACACCAACAACTATACAATATCAAACAGCTGATGGTAGTATATTAAAGCAACCAAAAATTGAAGGTCAAAAATCTGGACAAGAATTTCCAACATTTTGCTATACAACAAATGTAAATGAGAATTTACCAAAAATAGAAATTAGTTTTTTTCTTTTTTTTAAAATTATTATTATTTTTTTTTTTTTTTATAGGCAAATACAGTAAATTTAGCTCAATTAACTGATGATAATAAAACATGTTATATTGCTCAACCGATTGGCGGTTATAATTATGCATTAGTAAATCAAATGCAATTAGCACAGAATGGTGCTGTTGGTGCAATAGCAACAGTTGATGGTCAAGGACGACTTCAAGTTGTTAATAAGCCGATCACAGTAGTTAAATATCACAATAAAAATTTTAATTCGACAATTATACTAACCATAAAAAAAAAAATTTGTTTTTGTTCTTTCTCTTTTTCTCTTTTCTTGTTTGCTTTATATCATTTTCATAGAATACAATATCAAATATCAGTTTTAAATGTGATGTTTGTGGTCTAATGTTTTCACATTTAACATTATTAAATCATCATAAACGTATCCATAATCAAGATAATGGTGATGGTGGCCAATCAGAAGCAATAACAGTTGTTACAAATGGACAAAATATTGTACAAGCACAAAATTTAGTAAGTGAAAGTGGTCAACCATTAGGACAGATACAGATTGTTGCAACAGAAGCATTAGAGCCAGCAACAACTCATGCTATACAACAAGCAGCTGCACAAGCTGTTCAAGTACAAGCACAAGAAGTTACTGCAGTATCAGCTGGTGGTGTTGGTACAGGAACAATGACAACTGGAACAAAAACTATCACAATCGATGCAAAAGTTAAATGTATAACATGTGGTAATCTAATACAACAAAGTGGTAAACGAAAAAATACAAAAATTCGTTGTGAAAATTGTATAAATAATGATAATGCGGCTGCTGCTGCCGCTAATCAAGCATCAATGAATAATGTTCGAGCAACAGCTACACAAATTTTTGTAGCACCTGATGGTGATGTTAAATTTGAATTGACCGAATTACCAAGTGAAACAGGTCATGAAGCAATGGATCCATTAGGTGGTAACACACAAAATATAATTCAAATTTCAAATATCCAACAACAACAACAACAGCAACAGCAGCAGCAACAACAACAGCAACAACAACAACACCAACAACAACAGCAGCAACATCATCAACAAAAAGGAAATAATAATCATATACAAAACACAAAAGTAAATCAAACACAACAAAATTCGAACACAACAAATAATACCCAATTTGCACCGGGTCACCATCCAGTTAAAAAACGAAATTTGGCAACTGTTACAAAATGCCAAAAATGTAATGGATCTGGTGTAATTTTTGTTGGTGGTGCTCAAAGGCAAATTAAAACTGAGTAAGTTGTAATACAGAAATCGGGAAAATTAGGGGGGTTTTATTTTGAAACAATCTCCAAAGACAAAATTCAAAAAAAAAAAAAAATTGTTATCTTTAAGAATTTTGCCTTTGGAGAATCATAATTTCTTCATTTACGTACTGGTAATTTAAGTTCATCTGGTTCTAGGCAACCCAAACCATTTCAATGTAATATCTGTGGTGGAACATTTTCACGTTATTCTAGTTTATGGTCACATAAAAAATTACATAGCGGTGAAAAAAATTACAAATGCGCCATATGTGGTTTAGCATTCGCAAAAGCTGTCTATTTAAAAAATCATTCCAGAATTCATACAGGAGAGAAGCCATACAAGTAAATTTATATTTTATTTAGAGATTTAAAAAATTTTAGATTATGAATACACTTTACTTTATTTCTTTTTTACATAAATTCTCTTTTACAAAGATGTCAAACTTGTGGTATGCAATTTTCACAATCACCACATCTTAAAAATCATGAAAGAACTCATAGTGGTGAAAAACCGTATGTATGTGAAGTATGCGATAAAGGTTTTGCTAGGCATGCAACATTATGGAATCATAGAAGAATTCATACTGGTGAAAAACCATATAAATGTGAAATATGTGGTTCAGCTTTTAGTCAAGCAGCACATTTGAAAAATCATGCTAAAGTTCATTCTGGTGAGAAACCATTCAAATGTGATATTTGTTCAGCTGCATTTGCTGATCGATTTGCATTAAAAAGACATAGGGGTATACATGAAAAATATGGTGAGTTTTCAAATTTAAATATACATATATACATATTAATTATTTTATTTAATTTCATAAAATGAAATGTACTTATATGTATGTATGTAAAAAATTTTTAGGTCAAACTGCACCTAGACAACAAACACAACAGCAATCAAATTCATCAGGTCAAGATCAACAGAATTCTGATCAAAATCAACAGATTGGGCAAATGGTTGTTATACAAAAGCAAGAAATACCAGAAATTGAAGATGAACCAGAACATACAGAGGTAACTATAACTGGAATATAATAGATTTAAGAGGGGGAAAAATATTTTACAAAAATTAATTATATATTATATGGGATTTATAAATATGAATTAAGTTTAAAAAAAAAAAAAAAAAAAAAATTATTTATAAAACAAACTAGATTACATATTTAAAAAAAAAAAAAAAAAAAAAAAAAATCAAAATACACATTTTATACGTATTATAATATAATACTAAAATTAAATCCCACAATTTCCCTTTCCTTTCCCTCTTCCCACGCGTTTTATAAATTCAGATTGAAATTGAAGACGAACAAGGAGTTATCTGTGTATATACAAAACAAGATTGATCAAATGGATAAAATTAAAAAAATATATATATAAGAATTAGAAATTAAAAATAAAAAGAAAGTGTGATGATGATGATTATGATGATGATGATGTTTATGTAATGGTGGATTAATAAAGAAGAGAAGACCATCGATCAATTAAAAGCACATAAGATATATTTTGTATGTATATCAAATCAATCACAATTATAAAATTATAATAAGATGATATTCTGATGTAGTTCAAATTTATCTTGGGACACATCATTTATCAACTACATAAAAAAGCAAAAAAAAAAAAAATAAAAAATAAAAATAACATTTTTAAAATCAGGATAAGTTTTATTTAATCATTATTATTTTTTTTTTTCTCTTTTTTTTTTTTTCATTTCAGTTTGTAATTAGTGATCCCTCTTTTTATTGATCTTATAAAGAAAAAAAAAAAAAAAATAAATAACAAATCTAATTTTGTTTTTATTTAACAAAAAAAAAAAAAAATATCTTCAGTGTTGAGTAAATTTACATACACACACAAAACAAAATAAAAATACACAGAGAAGGCCATCATCAGTTCAATATAATTTTTATTTACATTTAAGTGATTGAAAAAATAAAATTAATATTTACTCTACACTGAAGAAATTTTTGTAATATGCAAAAAAAAATTATCTTTATTTTTTTATTTGTTACAAAATTTATTTTCTTTACAAGAAAACAAATGAAAAATACACGTACACATGTACACATACATATTACGAATTGTATATATACGTAACATATCGTATATAACCATATACATACATACATATATAATTATCACATTGTTATAAACACTGATGTTTGATTTTTATATTGCATTTTTGTAAAAAAATATTTGAAAATTAAATTTCAATATTATTAAATGAAATTCAGTGATTATAACTATATAATAGCTGAAGCTCAATGCAAATGTAAATCAAAACATTATTACAGCTTAATTTAAATAATGAGCTATGATAATGTGTTTTGTATTACATTCAATGATAACCACAAATTGTATTTGTTGAATTTGTGAATTTGTTGAATTGTAATTACAAATATTTTCAGTAAAGCATTGTTGTTATGTATATGGCTCACACTTGCATTGAGTTTCACCTGTAAAGTAATAAAATATTTTGCAATAATAAAAACACCACAAAATAAAATGTAAATATGTATTTTAAATTTTATCTTTTTTTTTTTTTTTTTTATTATTTTGTTTTATTTTCTTTTCTATTTTATTTTTTATTTTATTTTACTTTTTTTCATAATTAACTTTTTTTTTTCTTCTTTTTTTTTTTTATCAATTTCATTAGATACCATAAAATATTGAAAGAAAAAAAAATAAAAAAAAAAAAAAAAAAAGATTGTAAGATATTGTAAAATTTATTCTAAGAAAATAAAACTTAATATCACTATATTACATATAATTTTATTACTACATATTTACGTACATCAAGACTCTTAGATATTTTGTATAAATAATATAAATTAAATATTCTTAACAAAAATAAAAGAATAGGCTAACTAACTGTGTAATTGATAAAAATAAAACAAATGATTCTTTTTTTAAAAATATTATATACATTTACATATGTACGTATATATATACATAATGTATAATTTATGATGCAAAATCCAAACGGACGTACATATATGTATAAAAATTTCTAAACTAACATTTTATATTTCTTTATTAAATTTTATGTACAAGAGATATTGGCATTGATAAAAATTTTATATGTAAATGAATGGTTTCTTTACATTACTATCGCCGTTTATTTTACTATTATGTACTTTTTCATTTGTTTTTATATTATGTAGGAATAGCAAACAAACAAGAACAATTATTTGGCAATGGTTAAATGTAAAGAACATAAAGGGGTCTTTATCAAAAAGAAATTTTATTATATCATTTGAAAATAATTGAATGATGTCACTATTTTTTCTTAAAATTTTCTGTAATATCAAAATTTAAATCCTTGTAATGTATAATTTTACTAAACATATTTTGGATACATTTAAAAAAAAAAAGAAATTTTTTTTTTACATTGAATAAATAAAGATTACAGTCAATTAAAAAAATAAAATACAATTTCATAAGAAAATTTCAATAAAAAAATAAAAATTCATTCAATTATCTTACGTATGTAATTAGTAACAGAAAACAAAAAAAAGGAAAAATTTAAAAAATCTTTATGAGAAAAAAAGAAAAATTACATGATCTGATGTTTTTATCTCATTTTTTTCATTTTAATTTTTTTCTTTTTTTTTTTTTTTTTTTTTTTTTAATTAAATTTTTAAATACATATTCATGAAAATGTTAAAAATATGTACACATGTGTATATTATGTTTGAACAGTGAATATCTTACTTTTTTTATCTAAGAATGAAAAAAACTTCTTGTACAGTAAAAGCTTTAAAAATAAAAATAAAAAAAAATTCAATATTAATAAAATTAATAAAAATAAAAATCATAAGAGCAAAAATAAATTACACAATTTTAACATTATGAAAATGTGAAGTAAATACATAAATTAAAATTATAAATAATTAGTAGAAAAATAAAAATAAAAAAATACATAATTATATTATATAGATAATTTTTAAGTCGTAGATTTTGAAAATAAATAAAATATAAAATTTTTAATGTAGTAGAATGTATAGAGGAAAAAAAAAAAAGAATTAATTTTTTCTTTTTTTAATTAAATTTTCGCTTTTTGTTTTTTTTTTTTTATTTCGATTATATTTTAAATACAATTTTCATTAATGTATGAAATTTGTTAATTACAAAATATTTAGATATAATTAAATTAAATTTTTATCATTAATTTTAATTTAATTTAAATACAAAAGCATTAGATATTACATAATTTAAAAAAAAAAAGAAAGTAAATTACTTTAAATATGTTTTACTTTTTTTTTTTTTTTTTTTTTTCATAAATATAAGATAATAATAAACGATGTAAAAAAAAAAAAATAAATAAATAGAATTTTTTTATTATAAAATTAAAATTTGCTTGCAAAATAAATTAAAATAATTTTTCGATAAATACAATTTGTATTTGGTACTTTTTTTTTTTTTTTTGTAAATTTATTTTCTTCTAGAAAATCCTATAAAAGTATATTGGAATTTTAAAAATTTATCACCATCTACTTGATACACACGGATACCTCTGAAGAGATTTTATGAATTTAACAATCTTAAAATGCTGTTTTCAATAATCATCAAACTGATATAAAAACCGTACAAGTTCATTTCATAAAATTCTGATACATTTTATGTTTCGCCTTTCCTACTAATCTTCTTAGAAAATTAAAAAATCCAATTTTGATAAAGTATATAATTTAAATTTCAGATACCAAAAAATATTTCTTTATAAAAAGAATTGCATAAAAATCTGAATTTTGAAAATTTCTCTATCAGTTCAGAATCAGTTCTCTAACCATTTTTTCAAATATTTCTCAATCATTTTAGAGCAATAAATCCCAAATGCATGCTTGTCATGTTTAACGGGGCATAAACAAAAAAAGTATAAAAGAAAAAATCCAATTTGTTTTTTAGAATAATTTTGAGTATTTTTATTAAATTCATTATAATTTTATATTATGTATTTTATTTGATTAGCATGTATATATATGCATGTATTTTATTATTGGAACTACTGACATTTTTTTTTCGTTTTTTTTTTTTTTTTTTTTAATTTTATTTTAATGCTCACATTTTTTAATGAATTAAAATTAATTGCAAATTCATACAATTAAACAATTAAATATTGCAATTATTTATATGTATATTAAAAAATTTTTATATTTTCATTACTAATACAAAATGTATACATAACGTATAATGCTTTATATAAACATATTTTGGATGCTACTATAAAATGCGATACAAAATATATATATATATGTATGTATGTATATATTATTTATTTATTTATTTAAATTCATTATTAACTATAACGCCTATTTTTATTCAATGATTAAAATCTAATTGTGTATATTTTAAATTAAATATTTTATTTGCATGCCATTTATACATATTATCAGTGTACCCATAAAATTATTCATTTTTTCTTTTTCCTGAAATAACGTACAAATTCGTACATATAAAAATGTATCTTATATACAATGATTTATTTTTACTCAATTTTTTTTTTTTTTTTTAATTGAACACAATAAATCACATTATATAAGATTCATTGTTGGTTTTGTATTTTTTTTTTCTTTTTTTCGTAATTTTATTTTCATATTATTTTTCTTTCAAATAATTGATAATTTTTATTTCTCTTGCATTTTTAATTAGAAATGCTTCTTTATTGATCTACAACTTAAAACATAAAATAAATATTAAAAATAATGAATACATTATTATTATATTTTTATATTATTTACTAATAATAAATTGCTTTTTTTTTCCATTAATTTTTATTTATTTATTTTATTTTTTTTTGTATATTTGATTATACTATGTATTAAGCATTTATAGATAATTTTTTTTTTTGTTCTTACTTCCAAAAAATATTTAAAAAAAAAAAAAAATTAAATTTTGTTTTTCCTAATGTTTAATATCTTTTTAAAAATAATTGAAAAAGAATGTTATTAAATAGAAAGAAATATCTCATATATTGATATGCATAATAAAAATCAATAATACTTTGTATATTTATGTGTTAAAACCGAAAAATTTAAATTTCTATTGTTATTTAGGCGAATATCTCAGAATCCACTTTTTATTATTTCGATGTGATAACTAACAAAACTGTATACTGTATTTCTTATTTCAAAAATGCAAAAGGTGAAATCTAGAATATCTCCTTCTTTATCTTCTTATTAGTTAAACATTTTAAATATGACAAAACCAAAACAATATCATAAAATTAAATAATTTTGAAAATGCAATTTGTATCACAAAATGAAATTTACACAAATATTAAAAAAAATTATCACCATTATTATTAGATCTATAAATAAAATTACAAATTTTTAAACTAAAATTCAAATTGTTTTTTTTTTTTTATTTTGAAATTTTTAAAATGAGTCTCAAAAATAACCTGTATTCAAATTTTAAATTAAGAATGAATAAATTTTTATAAAATGATAATAAAACAAATTTTCTTAAATATTATTCATTTTGTTTTTATTATTATTAATTTTATATATGTAATAAATAATCATTTATTTATGACCTACGGGTACAATTGTTACTGTGTTAACTTATTTATTTTCTTTTTCTTTTTTTTTTTTTTTCTTTTAAATTTAAATCGATTATTGGAATATTCTAAACATAAACAGACATTCATTCTTTTTCTTGTCTTTTTTTTTTTTTTTTAAATGTGTTTTAAATGTTTGATTTTATTTTGCCTTTTACATTTTTGTGTAAATTTATTTTAGATATTAATAATAAAAATCAGTTTTTATTTCTTTATTCTTTTTTATTTAAAAATAAAAATCAATTAATTTTATTTTCTAAAAAAATATTACATCGTATTACATTTTAATTAAATTATTATAAAAATTTATCATGATATGAATTAAATAGCAAGAAAATAATTTTTCGTTTGTTTTCTCTTCCTAAGCATTTATTTAAATCTAAACGTGAATAAGCGATTAAATTAAAATTTATTTTGATTTTTTTTTTTTTTTTCGTTTTTATTTTAATATAATTTCATTTAATTTTAATTTTATGTAATGCAATCACTTGAAAAAGAAGCAATTTAAAATATACAAAATATAATACATAAAATTATCGTCGTCTAAATAATTTTTTTTTTATCATGTTGTCAGTATACAACACATACATATTTTATAAATACATTTTTATTAAATGCTAAAATAAATGATAGATAAATGGAAAGAATTAAAATAATACAAAACGACATAACGATTATGTATTTCATTTTAAATTATATTAATTTATTTGCTATATAAACTGAGACAAAAATAAGTCAAAATTATTTCAGTTATGAAAGAGAATAAAAATAAAGCATATGTAACAAAAAACAGACCATTCGTCATTTTTTTTTTTTTTTTTTAAATTATATTTATGAAATAATTTTACATATTAAATGATATAAAAACGAATAAAAGGAACATCATTTAAATTATGTTAACATCAAGATGAATAAAAAAAAAAACAAAAATAAAATAAAAAACAAATTAAAATGCAAAAAAAAAATAAAATAAAATAAAAACAATTACATGAAAATTACAAATATACAAATTAAATCTAAAAACCGAAAAAAAAATATAAACAAACTTTATACATGCAATTTTTTAATTGATCTCCATTATTTATTACACATATTTGTGATTTATATAAATTTTATATTAAATAATTTTGTTTTGTTTTATTCTTTTCTTTATTATTTTTCTTTTTGTTATATTTTTCTTTGTTATTTTATTTTCTTCTTTAATTCCTTGTTGGCATACGATACTGATTGTGAATATAAAAAATGAATTATTTAAAAACTGATATGATAATTATTTTAAATTATAGAAAAAAATTCTTCTTGAAATATATAATACATACAGTATGTGTGTGTATATATTATAAAATTGGATTTAATTATTATTATGAAATTCAGCTATATTCATATGTTGTTTCACCCAATGTCCAATAATGATCAAGTATATCTTCACTTGAGAAACGTACATTTGGATCTGATTGTAACATATTTGATATGAGATCACGTACACCTTCACTAATATCAGTCCAATATGGTTCAGGGAATTCATAAATACCAGATAATATTGCATCAAATAATGGTTCTTGTTGATTATCTGTTGATATAAATGGTGGGAAACCACATAACAGAATGTATAAAATAATACCGGCTGCCCAAACATCAATCTAATTAGAAATAAAAAAAAAAAAAACAAAGAAACGAAAAAAACATATTACAAGGAAATAAATGAAAAATGGTAATAATGTCTAGAACGTAATTCAAATATAATTAACACAAATCGAAATATGTATGTTTTATAAATTTGTACCTTTAATCCATATCCTGTTTCCATTAAAATTTCAGGTGCAACATATGTTGGTGTACCACAAACAGTCATTAATGGTTCGTCAGTTACTTCACACGCTAAACCAAAATCAGCTAATTTTAACACTAATACATTGCCTTTATCATCCAATTCAACCTGTTTTATTACAAAAAAATAAAAAATAAAAAAATAAATTTCTTGTATGAATTAAACAATCGTTTACATGAAATCTTCATAAGAAATACCAATAAATTTTCTGGTTTAATATCTCTATGAACAATACGCATGGAATGTAAATAAGCCATTGCTGATGCTAAATGTTTAATCATAATTCTAGATTGATCTTCAGAGAATTTTGTCACACGTATGATAGCATCAAATAAATCACCACCTATAGAAATTTTTTTAAAAATTTTATAAATAAAAAAGAGAAAAAAATCTGTTTTTTTTTTTTATATTTACCTCCAATATATTCTAATACTAAGTACATGTTATTTGATTGATCAACATCTAATATTAATGATATTATATGTGGATGATTTAATTTTTTCATAACTCGAACTTCAGCATCAATATAATGTTCTTTATCTTTACATTTTGATTTATCAATTATTTTTAATGCATAATTTTTATTTGTTTCTTTATTTTGACATTTTAATACTTTTGCAAAATTACCATCACCAATTATATAACCAATATTATATTGATCACGTATAATTTTTGGAAAATCTTGTATATAAATACCATGCTCATTTAATGATACTTCAACATAATCATTTGAATTATTTGTTTTAGCTACAGTACTTTTAATTGGCATTTTTGGTTTTGGTCCATTTTTAGCTGTTGTATTCTTTAATGATTTACGTGTTTGTTGAATAATTTTTAATTCATCTGTTTCTAATTTAAAATCATCTGAATTAACACGTTCAGTACCATATGCAAAAAATACATCCTCTTGACCAAAAAAATCAGCTAAACGTAATACTGGTTGACCAGATAATTTATATACTTTACGTACACAACCGGTATCTAATTTAACAACTTGTGTTATTGCTGTTAATACATGATCAAATGTTGGACTATTTCTTTTATTTAATAAAAGTCTCATTATCTATAAAATAAAAATATTTATTACATTACATTATGATTTGATTATGATTCTTAAAAAAAATTTTTTTTTTTTTACCTTTCTTGGTTTGGTACCATTTCTTATTAATGTAACTATTCTAGGAAATACAACACTATCACGTTCATTTAATTTTAATACAGGACTACCGTTTGTACAATTTTTTGTAAGTGAATTTTTTGCTTGACGATTTTTTGTTTTTGTTAATGAATTACTTTGAATTTGTTGCTGTTGCTGTTGTTGTTGAGATTGTTGCTGTTGTTGTTGTTGTTGTTGTGCATTATATTCTATTTTTTTAAAACTTTCATTATTACAGGAACACACATAACCTTGACCATCTTCTAATTCATCAAGATTAGATACCTAAATAAAATTCAATATTTAATTTTTTTTTTTTATTTTAAATTTCATTTTTGAATATTTAAAAAATGAAAGGAAACATAACACCTTGTACATTGAAAATTTAATGATTGAAAATAATTGCAAAAAATATTTTAGTAATTTATAAAAAAAAAAAAAAAAAAAAAAAAAACTAATTTATTAGTTGAGATGAAAAAAAAATTTCTAATAATTTTTTTTTATTTTTATTTTAAATAAGATCATCATGTGTTAACAGTTAAAAAACTTTTAAACTGGTAAATCATGTGCATCGATCGCGTTGCAATAATAATAATAAAAAAGAAAAAAAAACCGTATAATAATGCAAATGAAATTCAATCATTCAGAACAAAAAAGTGAAATCTACTAAACAAACTACAATTGAAATTAGATAATGCCATTCATCGAACAATGACTACTTTCATTTCATTCACCTTTAATTTTATTTTTTATTTATTTATTTTTTTTTTTTCATCAATATACAATAACATCATTAGGCCATTATACTTTCATTTTTAAATAAAAAATTCAAATAAATTAATAATTTTAACACTTTATACAAAATTAAATAAAAAAAAAAAAATGAATGATTTTATTCATGAATTTAAAGATTAAGACAAAAAAAAAAAAAAAAAAAAAATTTATTGTACAAATTGATTGAAAATGTTTTTTACCTTTTTACCGCTTAATGTATAAATATTTCGTACAGCTCCAGGAATTTTAACATTTTCTTCTAGTAATCTTGTTAAATCTTCTGCAAGACTTTCAAAAGATCTAAAAATCAAAATATAAAATCAAAATGTTAATTAATTTATGATGATATGAGACAATCTATACCATTAAGAAATATAATAAAAAATTTTACCTATATCTTTCATATGATACTGGAATTGTAATACCAGAATAAAAACGATCACCATTTCTATAAAATCGTACACGTTTTGCTTTTCTTGTTGGTGTTCTGCTATTACTATTATTTGATATTCGTTTTTTATTTAATAAATTATTAACTGTTGGTGTTAATGTTGGTGTTGATGTTGTTGTTGTTGTGGCTAATGTCGATGTTGGTATCGTTGTCGTTGCTGTTGGTGATGGTGAAGAGGATGATGATGTTGTTGTTGTTGCTGTTGTTGTTGCTGCTGCTGTTGTTGTCAATACAATTCCATTCTTTGTTATATTACCATCCGATGTACTTATATTACTACTTATTTCAAGATAATTTAATTCCTTTTCTAATTCTGAATTTGAACTGGCATGACTGTTACTTCGACTGCTGTTCACTGTTGTATTTTGTGTATGATTGTTACTTACTTCCATTCTAAAAATGAAAATTTAAAAAAAAAAAAAACATAAAAACAAAAAATTTTTTTTTAAATTAAATTCATTGATTGTAAAAACAAAATCATTACTCATGTATATAAATGTTAAATAGAAAATGTACTTTAAATGATGACAAAACAAATTGCAATTACATATGTGAATTGTTATCAAATTTTGATTAGATTAGGAAAAACAAAAAAAAAAAAAAATAAAAATATTTTCATTGAAATTCAAAAACAGATAGACGAAATTTAAGACTACATATAATAATATAAGACAAGAAAAATTTATTTATTTATTTTGTCTACAGTATAATGTTCATTTTCAATGGATTTCTAAAAGATTTGATTAACCAAATCGATGATGATGATATCCAAGTCTTTTGAAAGAAAATTATAAAATTTCATGTGCATTGGGGAGTCTTATATTTCAGAATACTGTACATAAAGTGAAATATGTATGTAAATTTGCTTAAATCAAATTAGTCACATTATCAGTATTTTGTACTATATTTAATATCTTATTAAATTCTTGTATATGTAATTTATTTAATTTTTTTTTTATTTTTTTTTAAGCTTTAAAAAGACAAAGCCGACATTGAGAAATTTAATAACTCTACATAAAATATTTTAAATTGAAATTTCATCGATTCAAATTGGTTACATGATATACAGCCATACAGCCATACCCCACATACATACTTGTGTACGTGCACACATGTATTGCTTTAATTAGAGCATTTAATTATTTTATTGCAAATTTGCAATACTTAGGCATTTCTTATTTCTATATTTAATTGCCATTGATTGATCAATGAAAATTAAATTAATCCAATTTTTTTTTCTTTTCTTTTCTATAATTAAATTAATGCTTATAGAATTTCAAATATCTTCAAAAATTTGATATTGCAATCAAATGAACAAAATCTAATTATTAGTCCTTAATTAACATCGAATTAATTCTTAATAAATAGAATTGTAAATAAATTTTAGATGATATTTATAGAAAATTAATTTTATAGGACAAATATACTACTCAAGGGTATCCCATTATGGGGGGAGGGATCTAAAATAATTACTACAGAAACATTTATTTTGATACACTTATGGGTACACCCTCCTGTTTACAAGTCGGCATTTTTGATTACACCAATATTTACCTACATATGTATGTACAGTGCGTCCATACATACTACATTGAGATAAAAATAAAATAAAAATTCAATAAAATACCAATTATATTGGAAAACGTATAAAAGAATAAGAAGAAAAAGAAAACTAAACACCTACGTTATAGAGAATTCAATATACCTAGGTAATTACATATGTGTGCGTGTTTTTAAACTGGAAAGAAAAACTTGAAAAAATTATTCTATAATGACAATTTTTTGTTTGTTTTGTAGGTCGATGAAAGATGAGCTATGTACTTTGAAACCAATCAACTTACAAAATGCAAATATGTAAATTCTACACAAATATTTTATATTTTATATTTATCATTTTTCTTTTTTACATATTTTTATAATTTTTTACGTGTGTTCTAAAAAAAAAAACCCAGCTAAATATGTTTATATACATATATTCAAATAAGTTATGGTAAAATGTGGGTGTTCTATGTGAAACCCAAAGATAATTCCATAGTATACAATACTATATTACATTGTTATAGGGAGCGGCACCTGTGATTTAACTACCTTTTAAACATCTATACATAAACATGATATATTAAAGATTGTAATATATGCATTAACAGCGTATTAAAAAGACTCAATATATACGCCACACACACACACATCATACATAGCTACATGGTATGTTAAATATCGGTATTTTGTATATTTGAGAAAATCATGAAAATTGAAAATCAAGACTTCAATACTAAGTCTATTAGTATCTATTCAACTATGTTTACTTACCATTAAGGAAAATGATATATAATAGGTGCCTAGAATAGGAAAAACAAAAAATCCTATTCACAAAAAAAAAAAAAAAAAAAAATTTTTTTTTTACATGAACGTGTGGTACTAAAGGTGAATGGCATGGCACCAAAAAAAAAACCAGCAAAAGCAAACAAATTTGAATAGCATAAAAATCGCTTTAAAATACAACGACAATCGATTAATTCCATTTTATTCATACTATCACAGGTATTATTCAAATATACCTGAATACACTACACTAGGTAACATATTTCATACATCAGTACATATACATATGTTCATTTAATTCATTATACAGTGTCTGTATATCTTATATAGAATTAAGACTAGGATTGGCATAAAAAAATAAATGGTTAATACTCGAAATTTTAACCTATAAAACAGAAGAAGAAGAACAAAAAAAAAATTGTATCATTTATTGGATTATATGTTTTAAGCGCTTTAAATCAATCAAAATCTTTAAATTCTTATATATACACACATTTTATTTTTTAATAAAATTGTATTATCATTATCGTATTTCAGCATTGTGACACACAGTATTTTGCCAACTGGGTGTTTTAAAAAAACAAAAAAAAAATTTTTTTTTCTATATTGTAATACACATAACGTAATATTTGTCATAATAAATTTTTGATTTTCTTTTATTTTTAAGAAAAAAACCAATTTAGTGTGGGAAATTATCATTTTCCAATGATTTTTTATTAAATTAAAAAAAAAAAAAAAACCCAAATTCATTCAAATCGATATTATATGGTTATACATATTTTGATAAAACACAGTCAACCAAAATAAATTCAATTTAAATTAACATGTTTAACCTTAGCCCATGTAGCTTTACAATTTTTGTAGGAATTTCCATAACAAAATACCAAACATGAGGGCTCATAAAGTTTAAATAAAATTGTCAAAGATTGAAATGTACATAAATTGAGAAAAATTGTTGATTTTTCAATTTTATTAGTAAATAATCAAATAAGTATTCAGGGCTATTTCGCTAGCTTGACATTCTGTTAACTGCGATCAGAATCATTATCCATAGTTCGACAGACCATATTGATCCTTGGCTTTCAAGGTATGATTTGAGTACATCATCTACATGCACTTCTATGTAGAAATGAACACCAATTAAAGTTACATGCCGAAGATAAGCTGCAATGTCAAGGCAACAACCTAACCTCATCTCATCCTTGTGAACTAAACTACATGCTGAAGATCATTTTAAATATTCGTAAATAATTGCAAAAATTATCCTTTAGCAATTTTCAAACATATCAAATTGTTATCAAATCAAAGAAAAATTCTAGAGAAAGTTTAACAAAAAAAAAAAAAAATTTGTCTGAGACACAATTAGACACCCTGTGTAAATCGTATTCTAAAACTATGACTGTTCTAAATTAAATAAACAAAAAAAAAAAAATAATAAATAAGGATAAACCACTCATATTTTAGTTGACAAATCAAATCGATATTCCATCAATACGTAGGCATATATGTACTTATAAAATGTGTGTACGTACGTAGATAATCCTACGTAAATTTATTATGAATCAAAGTTTTGTATTCTATACGTATTATCTTTGTTTTACAAACTAAAAGCAAAAAAAAAAAAATCCTTTTTATGTTTATAAGAACAAATAACTTATGTGAACGTATATAAATGTATACACTCTGGATATATCCTTATACAGATATGTTTTATGTTCATACTTGAAAATATAGTGTTCACTTAAAGGATTTTTCTTTTTATGAAGTTTTTGCTGAATCATTAATCTTTATTTTTTATTTATTTTTTTTTTTAATGAACATTCAGATACGATATATATATATACACTGGATACCAACTACATATGCATACTTTGTATATTTGATATGCATTTATTTCATTTTTATGTACTCTTATACTACAGACACCTTAAAGGTAAAAAAAAAGAAGCAAAATGAACAAAATGCATATAAGTATATGTAAATCCAAATATTCAAGCAGTAAGCATATTCATACTCCAGATATTTTAATGGATGGAATGGAAAAATAAATGCTTTTCAGAAAAAAAAAAAAAAAAAAAAAAAAACTGTTTCCTTTTCTTAAGTTCACTACGCCTGGTACAGAAAAACGAAAAAAAACAAAAAAATCAAAAAGAACAACAAGAGCCCAGGAAAATGTAACAAAAAAAAAATACTACATCAGTAAATCATGAAAATAGGTTCAATGGTCTAAAAGAAAAATCCAGAAATCGTTTTTTGTCTTTTTATATTTTTAATTTATTTTTATTATTTTTTTTTTTTTTTTTTAATTTTCATATAAAATGAACAATTCTGAATGAATGATGGCGTACGTATACAAACTGATATAACGTACGTGAGTACAGTGAAAAGGATTTATTATTTGAAAAAACATTTAAATGTATTTAATAATGGCTTTCATTCGGTATTTATGGTTTTATATTATTATTATTATTTATTTTTTTTTTTAAATAAAAAATCTCAATGGCATAAGTATTTTGTGTAAGAAATTTCTATAAAATGCACACATATATATACGTGTACGTAATGTATGTCACTGTATTTAAGCATTTTCACAAAGTCTGTGAACTATAAAAACGAAAAATGAACAATTTTCATTGTACTCTAGATAAACTAAATAAATAAAATTCTTCTTTTCTTTTTTAATTGCTGATAATTTTTCTCTTCTTAACGTAATTATATATATAAAAATTATTTTTTTTCAAGTACACCAATAATATACGTGTATTTAAATATGAAAATTTAAATTAAAAAAAAAAAAACCGTTTAAATTATATTTTTTAAATTTAAATGCGATATTAAAACAATTAAATAAAAATTTTCTTAAAATTAATAAAAATAAATTTTAAAGGATACTACATAGATATATGTACGCAAAAGAAAAAAAGAAAAAAAAGGAGGGGGGAGGACGAGGGGATTTAGGCAACTATTAAAAACGATAAGTAGAAAATTGCACACGAAAAAGAAAAGAAATTATTAAATAATATGAAAGAAAATTAGGCTCATATACAAAGGAAGTTAAATTTATGAATTTAACCATAATGGGTGGGTACTGGGTAATACAATGAATCTCGAATGAGAACACATATTTTTAAAGAAAATCAAAAAAAAAAAAAATTCATTTAACTGCATTGAAACAAATTCAAATAAATGAAGTAATTTACGAATACAATTGCACTCTTAAATAAAAATTTTTTTTTTTTTTTAAATGTTTATTTTTATTTGGCTAATTATTTATTATTACTGAAATATAGTACACTGTACACAACCATTTAATTACGGATGTATAATTTCATTTAAAGAGTTAATATGTATTATGTACATTAAAATGATTATGGCAGGAATAAATAAGTATTAATAAGGATAATTTGAGTAAAAATTAAAATGATGTTTTGAAATTTTAAAATAAGAAAAATTAGTAATTGGGAGGGTGATTAGAGGGATGTGAGGTAAATCCTTTTCAGGTGGAAGAAACTGAAAAAGACAATTTTAAACCAGTAATTATCATCATTTAATTCGAAAATTCAAATTGTAAATTTGATTGATTAAGTTATAACGTATTTATCTGTATATATTAGTGATAATAAATTGCAACAATAGAATATGTTATAAAGATTACAATTAACATTTAATTTTATTGCAAAAACAAAAGGCGTATATATAACGAGCATGAATCACTTTGTTTTTTGCACAGAGATACATCATCATCGGTGTAATAACCTGATGTAAGCCAGAATCACTGGTGATGTGATTTTCTATCAGATAACATTTTCATACAGTGAACAAAATTTTCTATGGTCTTAATAAACAAATAGATTTAATTGATGGATGTTTATCAATGACAAAATATGTAAATAAAATAAAATCATCAGTTTAATAATTTCATCATTTTATGCATGAAATTCTGTTATCAAAAATTCATTATATAGTATATACCTACACATGTGCATTTATTTGTTTATTTTATATTTTCCAGTTTTGGTTTTTGTTTTCTAATTCTCCCACACATTATTTTACACCTCATTATCATAACACATAACACATTTCATTATATATGAATTGTGTAGTATAATTTTGAATAATTTTTTTTTTTTTTTGTTTCCATTTATCTCATGATTAAATTAATGTTGTATACGTCATCAACATCATCGTCATCATCGTCATCATTATCATTATTATTATTATTATTATTATTATGTATTATACACTTCAATATCTTAACAGCAATATGCCAATCAAGATGATAAAAAACATTGTATACAAATTTAAATTTCATTTTATTCATCTTTTGTTTTTGTCTTGTATTGTATATATAAATTGCTTTGCATAAATCTGTTATATAAACAAAATTTATCAGAAAAAAAAAAAAAATACTTTCCAAACAATATGTAAATTACCTATGCATGTACATGCATGGTGGTCTTTATTATTATTATTTTTTTTTTGTTATTCTGTCTTGAATTCCATTCATATCATGCATATTTTCCGGAATGGGTTTACACTTACACTTAACCTTTAGATTTTATACAGTGTAGGTATTATACGTATAAAAAAGATAATTCAAATTAAAATGGAATCTTCCCAATAATTACCATTTATCATGTATACAATTAAAATTAGGTATTTGGATTTGATATTTTTCATTTTTGTCACATTATTCAATAATTTGGAATTAAAATAAAATGATTTTGGTTTAAGCCAAAATCCGAATTGACTAAATTCGACCTAAATGGTCTAATACTCTGTTCACTAATATTATGCACTTAATGTCTTATGGTGATTATTTAAAGTGGTACCATTTTACATCACTATATGTATTGATATTCAAAAAATTCATCTGATTGTATAATAAAAGCTTTGTGGACTTGTGCTCATGAAGCAGTCTAATTAGAAAATTATAAGAGAAGAAAAAAGACATATGTACTCCCATAAGGCCTTTAAAATGAATAATATTAGTGGACAGAGTACAGCGATATAGATCTAAAATTCGAACTTTATATTCAGATTACGTATACATTACTATCCTCAGCACTACAGTCCTTTATGAGCCTTGGCTTAATCATCATTATGATGATTTTTTATGACAATTCCAACATACTTAATTGGCACAAAAATTTCATCCAATTAAACAAAGATTTAATTTTTTTTAGTCTCAAAATAAAAAATTTATTGATTTCATCGGTAAATCATAGGTGATGACAATGTTTAACTTTTGTAGTGATTTATTTGTTACACCCTGTATTGAATAAATTCAATTGTATAAAATACAAATACACACAAAAAGCTATTTTGAATATTTTATTTCCATGAAATTAAACTATGTATGTTAAAAATAATGATATAATTTTATCCACGCACATATAACCTATGTAAAATATAAATATAAAGTCAAATAAAAATAGCTTCAAGAATCTATAATACATCTAGACATAGCGTGTACGTAATACAAAAAAAAAATTTGCGTGCAACGAAACTGTATACATAATTGCATTTTGATATGACAAGTGGTTTTGTTTAAAAATCTCTTTTTATTTTTATTTTTTATTTATTTTTTTTATTTTAATATTTTATGAGCTAAACTATGTTTACATTATTTCTAACATTATATACAATGTTTAATTTTCGTATATATACGTTATGTATGTACATACTGTATATATATTAAGTAAATTTATATACTTGGAAATGATAAATAAATAAATAAAAAATTTTTTTTTTAATTGAATATTTTTATTTAAATATCATTCTAATAAATTATAATAAAAAAATTTTATTTAATTTTATTATAATTTTTCTAATACAGGTAAAATACGTATATAAAATTGTATTAAATTACTGTTTATTCACAAATATATGTATATGAAAATGTGGTTTAACAACAACTATATCAATTTTTCATTTTCGCTTATCATTAAATGAATAAAATAAAAATTTTTTTGTTGATACGCTACATTGATTAAAAAAACAAATACGTATAGGAGTTGAAGCTGAAAAAAACTGACTAATTAGTTTTAATAGTTGTAATTCTAAGATATCGCAAGTTTAAGCTCTAATTAATATAAACATGTATCTAGACGTTTGGGATGATGCTACATTTTACAAAAATGATGATGATCATCATCATCATCATTAACAACGCAACAGGACCTAGTCATCACATGATGTGATCATCCTACACAATTCTATAATACATGAATTACAAACCGCATAGTTGTATGGACTAGATTTGATTTTTTTATGGTTCAATTTAGTTGTTGTCAGCAAATTGCCTAAAACACTTAAACTCATACAGAGTTAAGTAGCTCTGGTACTCATTAAAAGCTATGCGTGAAGAATTTTAATTACATAAAGTTGCCTGAGTTTAGTAAACTGGAGACATATTGAAACACACAAGTTCAGTAGCACTGGTAATAAAATAAGAATTTTCTACTTTCATTTTCATTAATTTGATTTTAACCTTGAAATCCTTTTATGAGTTTTCATTTTTTTTTTTTTTTTTTTTTTTGATTTTTTCTTTACTTTAAAATTTTTTTCTTTATTAAAATTGTACCTATACCCTTTAAATCAGTTTTATTTAATTAAATTTTTTTTTATTTATTTGTAACCGTCGATAGTAATTATCTTGAATAACATTTTATTAAATTTGTGTATGCCTGTATAGGCATACATATTGTATATATGTAAATGACCGTATTTAAAATTTAAATTGAGTTAAAAATTATAGCAAAATTCAAGATTACAATCTTTTTCATGGTCACGAATGCACATGAATACGTAGAAAAAAACAAAAAAAAAAAAAAGTAACATGTGTAGGTACATAAATTATGCATTTTAAGTACATAGTGATTTCCGGAACTTATGAAGTCACGTGCTAAAATGAAACTACATCCCTACTTAATATTCCTACTATACTAATTTATTTTTATTTTTTTTTTAACCAATGTATATGCACAAGCAATGTTTAAAGAAAATATTGTTAACAATAATAATTAAAGAAAGTTTGTTTTCATTACCAAAAATACATACGGCATGATATTATATACAAACATGTGTAATAGATACAAAACATATTTGTGTATGTAGGTGAACAACCTACTTATATAGTTAATTTATCAAATGGATAATTGAAAGTAAAAAAAATTTGCTAAACAAAAATAGAAAATTTTTTTCATGTCATTAAAGATGTCATAAAATGTAGACTAACATACACAGGTACATAGATGTAGAAGTAATTGAACTTTTTTGCACTTTATATGCTGTAATTCGTGATTTTCTACGGTTTCTCAAAAGCAAAAAAATTGCCAAAAATGTTTCAATAGGAATATAATTAGTTTTAATACGAGTAAATCACTCGCATACAATAGGTACCCTCATTATAGATTAGCATCTAGTAATCTGAAGGGTT
Source organism: Anthrax anthrax (assembly GCA_963971155.1). NCBI lineage: Eukaryota > Metazoa > Arthropoda > Insecta > Diptera > Bombyliidae > Anthrax > Anthrax anthrax. The sequence continues at coordinate 3,870,650 of OZ020124.1, forward strand.
CATCAGTCTACCAACCTCGCACTAACGACTGAACCTAGACGTTGTTCTGGTTCAGTGTTTGCACAAACTTGTTTTCAAAGTTTATATGCGAAGTTATAATTTCTTGGTATATATAGACGACTGGATTCTATACATACCCTTCAGAACGAAACAAGATGTGGCTCTAGCTGGTTCATATTGGGTAGCAAGGACAAAAATAATACAAACTAAATTTTTACGCTTTTAATCAATAACATAAATTGAATATAATTTCAAGTGAATCTCTAAAGACCTAAAGTGCATAATATTAATGAACAGAGTATAGATATTTATTTTATTTAATTGATGTATACAAACGCCTGTACACTAAAACAAGATAAAGAATTAAAATAAATTAATTATAAAATTTTATTAAAAAAGGTCACAATTTCTATTGTTTATTTAATTTTGTTATTATTCCCAGAACATTTTGTTGACATTAAAATAATAACAATAAACAGTGTGATATGTACTTGCAAAAAAGAAAAATGATAAAATACAATAATAAAACTCTTAGACCATCCCACAGAAAAAAAGAAAACCCAAAAAAAAAAAAAAGTGTTTTGTTTTTTTTGCAATTTATTTCAATGTCAATTTTTTATTTTCATTGTACATAAAACATTTTCACTTTGATATTTATATTCCAAAATGATTCTTCATTTATGTATTCATTATTAATACAATCATACAATTATAATAATAAATGGATATTAATGTTTATATAAACATAAAAATTATTAAAATATATGAGCTCATATTTTATACAAAGGTATATCATCAACCATATAAGTTTACCTTTAATTTATTTTATATATATTGTACACAGATATATACACATGTAGTGTAGTATATGTACGTGTATACATAAAATACAGTACATTTGACCTTATAAATAGTAGATTTAAAAATCACTCAGGTGAAAAAAATCAAAAAGCATACAGCATAAAAAATGAATGTATATAGACAGAAAGTGTACGTATATATAAAAAGAGAAAGAATCTGTTCCATATGAAATTATAATTTAATGTGCATTTTAAGTAGATGTATGAACGTTTGTATTGGATGTACAGTCTATAAAAGATATATTTACTTTCTTGTCCTTTGTATTATATGCATGTCTATACGGTAATAATAATTTACTCCTGTATTTAACAGCATATATAAACGTGAAAGAAATTTTTTTTTTTTTTTAGTATTACCAGCTTGGAAAAAATTTACGTAAAAATTTAAAATTTTTTTTAATATAATAGATATCTGTGTGAAAAAAAATTTTAAATTACAATTTTTGTAATTAACACTTTAACTATTATTATTATTATCAGGCACTGAGGATGAGATGAAGTTTAGTAGCCTCGACACTGCAGCTTTCTAAGGCAAGATTATTGTATCCCTCATCCCCCGGTAACACTTTAACTAAAAATTACATTTTAAGAGTACATTAAAGTTTATGTAAACTTTCAATGAGAAACAATAAATTACATTTGGGGTCTAGTTTAAGTGTCGAATGTAAAATGGGATTTTTTTTTTTTTTTTTAATGGACTTTACTAACAAGAAATGTGACAATTTTTTCACTTATAATGGTAGCATTTTAATCATCATAGCAATCATCAGTCATCATTCTATTATCAACAACCAACCCTTTAATATTATCATCTTCTTTATAAACACACATATGGGTCCTTTATATATGCATACGCTTGACAGTTTATAAAATTTCATATTATATTTGCTGTCAACAGCATATTGTCATCATAAGGTGCCACCACCTGCCACACATTAAGTTATCTACCATAATTCCTCTTTTCCTTTTTTTTTTTTTTATTTTTTTTTTTTAAAGAAAAAAACAGTTCATATAAATACAAATGATGTAATGTAGTCATACATATAAAAATATCATAAGTATATATCCACCCTCAAAAGACAAAATATCATTTATTTTTTTCTTCTTTTATAATCATACAATGTAGCTGGTAATGTATAGTATGCAATATATATTTATCTGTTAGTGGCAACTGGCAGGCAATTTTTTTATTATCATATATCATTCCTTGATATATCATTTCATTGTATATTTTAAAAAATATGAATTCTCATATAATGTATATTTTTGAAATACCAAAGGCATTTTTTCTACTTTGATGCATATTATATACCTACATCTTTTACATGTGTTTACATTATTGTTTTGTCATTGTATTTTTCCTTTTTATTTATTTTTTATTTTTTTTATGTACTTACTTATATATATTTAAATAGGTATTTATGTACATATTGGAATACATATGTCATTCATTTATGTAAATATTAAAAATTTGTCGCAACATTTGACGGATTCGGCTGACTGTCTTTCATGGAACCTGAACAATTTGCTTCCGTGTGATTTAATTGATTGAAAAAAAAAAAACAAATTGAAATAAAATAAATCTTTGAAAAATGAATTTAAAAAAACAAAAAAAAACAACGGAAAATGAATAAAATCAGAAATTTTGCAGGTCTTTTCATAATTTCTTTATTATTTGAATTGTCTTCATTTTTTATTTATTTATAAAATTATGAAATTTTATCATTTTTTTTTTCTTTAAAATTTTTATGCGATAATAATTATTGCATAACATAATCGGATTTTTTTTTTTTTTTTTGTTTAATTTTCATTTTTGTCTGTAATTTTTATTTTTTATTTTTCATTTATTGGAATTTAATCTTGATTTTATTCTATAGCATTTTTAAGTAGAATTCAATTTAGGTACATTTAAACTACTGTAATATCAGAAATTATAAAGCATGACCTGTTTATTTCGAAAGTGGGATAAGTCTGAAATTTTCATAATCAAATTTTTCGCATAATTTTGCATAATTACAAGGACATAATCCTTTGATAACTAAATACTATAAAAATTACGTTTTAAAATTTTCTAAATTAAAAATATTTCAAAATTTTTAAATAGTGGACTTGTACCACTTAACATAATAAAAATAGTTCACATATAACGTAATTTGCAAATGATACCTATACTCTATATATATTCACGTTTAAATACAGTTTTTTTTATTATTACTTTTCCGGTTAAATACGTACATGCACATGCTTAATGAATTAAAAACGAGATATCGGTAAATATAAATGAAGTTAATTTATATTTTTTCTCTGTATGGTACATATGCATGTTATATATACATATAAGCACTTCAGATAATTTCCGTAGGTACTTGTCTCGTTTTTTGAAAATATCTTTTATGATACATATGTTATGGAACTAGGTTAAATGGCTAATTGATGATATTTATAAATTATGCCCATATGTAACATACTTATATACATACAAAATCTGTTATAACTTATAAGTAATAGATATCTAACTTCTAAACCAATAGAATAAATAACAGATAATCATATGGAATTTATAATATTGTTTTAAATCAAAGATTCAAAGATATTTTTAAAGTATAACATCAAACAGATAAATGTATACGTACACATACCATATACACAAAATTAAAAAAAAATTAAAAAATAAAATTAAGATTTTTATTTTATTTTTTTTTTTTTTTTAATTTTTTTAAATAAATTAAATTAAATTATACAAAATAACAGACAGATGATGTCTTTGACCTATTACTTATTTAACGTAATTAACCAATATAAAATAAAATAACATTTTTTACACCTACTATAAATGTATATAATAAGCCTATAATCACGAAGTCTTCACATATTCATATGTAAGTAATTGTCTGTGTAATACATTTAATAATAAAATTAATGGAGTAATTTTAGCAGATATATATATTAATAAAACAGTAGAAATGCAAAATATCATTATAATACGTACATATTTAAATGAAATGCACTGAAAGACAAAGTAAGATAATACATAAAAATTATATTTAAAAAAAAAAAAAAAAATCCTTAACACGTATTTAAACTTCTTGTATGAAATGTATCTGTATTCTGTGCATGATTTCAAATTATAAAAATAAAAATTTTAATATTATTATGGTTTAGTGGAACATACAATTTTATTTTAAGTATGTAATTTTCAAGACTATTATGGAAGAAGATTTTAGATAAAAATAAAACTAAAAATTTAAAAATACAAAAAAATTAAAAGTTATCTTCACATACACGTGTATGTTATGTTTACATTAATTGCATTCAATTTGAAAATTTTGTATTACATGTATATGGGTACATGCTTGTGAAAATTACATATTTGCATTCTACATACAACACTTCTTCTACGTACATGACCGTATGTAGATATATGCATATATATCTCTAATGAAATAGGGAAATCCTTATAAATTTTAACTACATACCTACTTACCTACATAAATAAGTGGTAAAGTTTATCATTTAACCGTTTAAAATTTGAAAAATATGTATTAGAAGATTATCACTTAGTTTTAATTAAAAAAACATTAATTAAAAATTTGATTACAAATTTAAAAAATAAATAAATAATAATTATGTATAAGTATCTGTAGTATTAATTCAAAAAAGTACATATTTATGATGAATGTTTTAACATAGTAATACGTCACTTTAAGTACAACTGTGTATTATTTATACTCTGTCTACTAGTTCGATGCAGTTAAGGTCTTATGGGAAAGACATAAAGTAGGACCACTTTACATCGCTGTATATTGATATTTTAAAAAAAAACTTCATCTCGTATTATATGATAACTTTACTGATTGTGGTAATCCCTACTCGTGAGATGATCTTATTAAAAATTATGAGAGAAGATAAAAGACATTGTACATAAGGCTTTAAGTACACCGAATTAGTAGACAGACTATATGTAGGTCTTCCCTCATTAGAAAACTTCTAAGCCTATTTTGCACAATTTTACGAATTATGGCGATTTTTTGTATATATATATAATTGTGCTAGAAAGCGTACATACCTACATACCGTACATGTTTATAAACATTTTTAATTGTACAATGAACTTATTTAACAGTATTAAACATAACATAAAAGATTTAAAATAAATTAAACTTTAATAAATAACATAAACAAGAATTTAAAAAAAAACGAAAATAAAGAAATACTACATATTAAACAAGAGCTCAAGGTACTACATAGAAAAACATTATAACAAGCAAAAATTTTTTTTATTTAATTAAATGATTCAGGCCTGAGCACCTTGATAAAAATGTATACGTACCTACATACATATACTATTAAAGAAAATTTACAGCAATTGCATGCAATATTTTAATTATGCCACACATGCAATATACCAATATGTAACATTATATCTTTAATATGTTTTTTTAGTATGTTTTGGAATTAATTAAATTTAAGTTAATTTTTTTTTTATATTTTATTTTTCTTTTTGCAATTATTACTAGCTAGTTGCTATTATTATTATTATTTATTTATTTTTTTTAAATATGTTATAGAATTTATCATGAAATAATGTAGTGTAAATAATGTCAGAATCTTACATACACAATAAAAACAAAAAATTTTCTTTTAAAAAATAAATGCATGTTACATCATCCATAAAAATTAAATTATGTATATGGGTAATTTGAATTTTATGTTTTTATACTGGTGAACTATTAAAAGCACCTTTAAAAAAAAAAAAATATTCATTTTATGTCCATAAATTTTGTATAGAATATTTTCTTTAAAAAGCAATAAAAATTGATTGAGAATTTTGAGTATTATTAATAAATTAAAATAAATTTAAAAAAAAAAAAAAAAATTAGATTAAAATAAATATAAGAAAAAATCATATGAATTTTATGTTATTCGCTGTTCTTAACCCGAGATCATATTAGACACCAATGGTTAAAAGAATTAAATACGAATATCAAGTGTGATCGCGGAAAGCCTATTTTCCAAAAATATGATTTTAAAAATAATTAAGGTCAGGATAATGACATGCAGAAAAACTAATTTACATAGGAAGCAGGAATACGTATCCGTAATCCTTTATTAATTAAAAAAAAAAAAACTATAAGTTTTGGCCAAATTTATTCTATCAAAATATTATTTGAAAAAATTTTCCCATTTTTTTTTTTTTGTTTGCTGGCAATTTATTACAAAGAATATATGTATGATACTTTTTGGTTTTTCCCATACATAAACATATTAAAATTCATTTTCAATTAACCCAAATTTATATATATTTCAGTAAAACTATTTTTATTTTTATTTTTTAATAAACTTAAATAATCAACTAAATAACGATTGTATTATTATTAGCATAAAGCGTATACTGTGTGATATATATTCAATAAATAAAATACGAAGTTTGAATAAATAAATGATAAAAATCTTTTTTGTACACGTGGTTTTTGGTAACATTATGAATATTACGTTTTTCTATTGTTATTATACAATTAATTCTCGTACAATGCGGTACTTTTGATGATATCAGAATAAAGGCCTCATACACTACACAAACCTGCATGTACAATCATACGAAGCTGCTCCACACCATATTACACAATCATCATTTTCATCGTCGAGATTTTCAGAATAGAAACATGTACTAGTGTACGTAGTGTGTGGAGCAGTTTCATATGATTGTGCATACGTATGCTTGTGTAAGCGTATAACGCCTATAAATGGTTAATGCAAATTTTTCTAATATACATGCATAGTTCCCATATTACCTCCAATTTCATCTCATATGAAACGAAAGTTAATGTAAATTTTGCATGACGCGATTTAACTAACGAGAAATCATTGTGGAACGAACATAGCTTCCATATAATATGAGAATTAGACGTAACTATGATATAATAAATGAATCAATTTACACACGAAATTACAATAAAAGATATTTGACCTATAGTTTTAAGAATAATGACCAACATAACGCGAACGTTAAAAATAACTAACATAACATAATTTAATTTAATATCGTACTCATGAAATTATTACGTTCATGTGTACCTAAAGACATTAATCACTATAAATTCAAGTTACAATATTTTTGCATGTTTATATGATTTTTCAGTTAAATTCAAAATCCTATTTTGCCTCTACCATGACGTACAGGATCTAGAAACTTATTCAAAATTTTTACACATTTCATTTGAATATTTCTAAATTTTCTTTAAAGAATGAAGCTACCTATATCTGAACGGAGAGATTTACCTAATTACATTTTTTTTTCTTTTTCTGATTACCTATACGTAATCATAAAATTAACCACCATTTTTTTGTTTTAATTTTATTTTTTCTATTCCCCTAGTTTATTGCCTTATTTTTCCCTTACCTCATTAATATTATGTTAATTATTTGCGATAAAAAAAAAAAAAAAAATGAATGAAATATCTATATAGGTATATAAATATACTCTATTCAAAAAACATTTAGTTTTCATATTTTTCTGTATACATTGTTAAAATATGTAAAAAAAAAAAAGCTTAAGTTATAAAAGCCAGAAACAACAACAGATCAAAAAGAAAACGAACAAATATTTTCCTCTAAAATTACTTTTATAACGTTTACGTGTTTAATGTAAGTAATTTAAATGGGATGTGTATGTAATCGTTGAACCATGAATAAAAAAATCTAAAAAATAATAAAAAATAAAAAATATCAAAACTAATGATAGAGAGAGTTTATAATGTACAAACAAATGTAACTTTATTTTTCTGTAGGTAAGAAAATAAAAAAAATGAATTGAATAAAACTTTAACAGGTACATAAGCATATAAATGATTTTTTCTTTTTTCTTTTTTTTTTTTGTTAATATTTCAAAATACCATTGGAATGAGTAAGTCTTCAAATAGTTGGAATTCAAAGGTAAAGTAATAAAAAAAATGTAGGTAAATGCTTCGTTTGCCTAAGTATTGTGCATACATATAGGTACAATGTACACTGCAGTACAAAAGCACGTACATATATGTATTATACGTATAGGTAATAAGACAAAATGTAAAAATATAAAAATAAACTTTGATTTTAATAAATTATTTTTATATTATGAATTTTAATTAATAATTCATGTTATTCAAATTTTCAAGAAATGTAATGGAATAAAATATGAACATTAAAATACTATGCATAATTATTATTAAATCATGGCCGTTATCATGTTACATATTTTAAAGATAAAATGAATGAATATAGGGTGATTTTATTTAATAAAAAAAAATAATATATATATATAAAGATTGAATTCATTTTGTTATGAGATTTAATTCATTTTCATGACAGTATTTCACTATGAAGGCTTATCTCAAAATTGGACACGTATACATGAAATAATAGTGCCTGATTCTCTTTTAATTCGTGTAAAATCTGTATCATTTTTTTTCCAATGGACTTTTGATGATATTATATATCTTTCTTCTAGCTTCCCAGTAAAAAGAAATCTGTATCATTCACAGAATTAAATTTATGTACCTTATTTGCCAATTTTCAGTAATTCAAACTCACAAAATCTTCAATTTTAAGTTTTTATCTATTCATTTACAATTTATTACAGATACCTAAATGTTAAATTTTAATTTTAATTCATGCTGATTTCTGGTTTTTAAATGCACTGTCATACAAGCATCATAGTTTACACATTTAATTTCATTCATTGCCATGTACGTAACAAAGTTACAAAACACCCTATATATTAAATAAAAAGTAAATTCCATAAATAATATCTATTTCTTTACTTTTTTTTCTTTTAAATTATTCATAAATGATTCTTTATATTATTATTAATACCTAATAAGAGGAATGAATAAAATATTAAAATATTACCATTGTAAAAATTTTCATCTTTTCTAATACCTACTAACATTTTTTTATATTTCATTAATAGTAAGTAACATGCTGTACATGGAAATATTATAGATCTCTGTATTTCGATTTGTTTACTTATACAATAATAAAATTAATAAATAAAGCATTGAACTCATATATTACAATACACCCAATAAACAGTATAAATTTCATTACAATATTGAAATTAAAAAATGAAAAATAAATTCAATTCAATCCTTCAATTTTGTCACTATAACTATATATAGATAGGCGTATTATTTAAATGTGTAATGTATGTATGTATTTCTGTTACAAAAGCATATTGTCTTCTTAAAGTTCTTTTCAAGTACAAATAATTTCAATGGTATTGAGAGCTGATACCTACATACATAGTACATGTATCTACTTATTTTCAATGTTGCAATTGAAGAATTTAAAGAACAAACAATTTTATTAAAATATCATATTCATTATTTTTATTTTATTTCTATATATAAACGCGTTCATGTCTGGTATTATATATAGTATGTATGCGTAAAATCAATAATAATCTAAATTTCTTTAAATTATACAGTAAAATAACAATCTGAAAAGGCAAACAAATATCATATAATAACAATATGTGGTAATTAAGTGTATATAGATACATTGAAAGAAAACTAATACCTATTTTCTTAATTTGAAAATATGGTATTTTCCTTTAGAAAAAAATTTTTTTTGTATTTTTTTTTTTTTAAAAGAGAAATGAAAAGAAAATGCTTACCTCATTGATGACAAAAATATCAATTCTAGTTCTGGAAATATGTAGATAATGTAATTTTAGTTTTTTTTTTTTTTTAATTTCCTTTTCTGCTTCTATTTTGTATTTTAGATTTACTTTTTATATATATAGTCAAAAGAAAATAGACGAAAAAAAAAAAAAAAACAAATTAGTTAAGAGGACGAAAATTCTTTGAACTTTTTTTTCTTCAAAAAATATTTGTTTTTTTTTTTTTTTTTTTGTATCTTCTTTAGTCTTTTGAGTTTTGAATAATTAATATTGATGATAGATGATTATTTGTAAAGCTGATAAATTCAAATTAAAATGGATATTGAAAGAATTTTTTTTATGGAAAAAAAAAAAAAAAATGTCGAACACATAAACCGGATGAAGATAAGTATTCTGTTTGGTTATTTATATAAAAAATATAATTTTCAATTTTTACACAACACTTTTCTTTTATAACAATTTAAAATAATTATTTTAAATACAGTTCATTTAGCTTCCATTTCACAATAACAAAAAAAAAATAAAAAATAAAAAATAAAACACTTGATTTCTTTATTATTATGGTGTTATCATATATTATTTATGAATTGATTGAAAATTTCAATATAATAACACACATTTAATTTGCACTTGCATAAAAAGCTTGTCGTTTTTCTTTTTTTTTTTTTCTTTAATGGAAAATGAAGAAATTACTTTGAAATCAAGAAAAAAAAATTATTTAAATGAAAATTATGATGAAAAAATGCAAAATACAGTATTTAAAAAAAAAACTACTAGGAAAGTAGCGGCTATCCAACTAGCACAGAGCACTTGGCCAGCGAAAATAATCTTCAATTCTTGTTTTGTTTGTTGAGTTGAGTAATAACCAGATATAACAGTATATATATGCACTATAGATTTAAGAGGAAAAAAAAAAAATAAACCAGCGATGAAGAATTTTTTCCGATTTTCTCTTTTATATTTTTTTATTATTGAATTTTACGTTTACGCACAACACAGCCACTGACACTTAAAATATTCCCACATAGGCAATTTAAAATATAACTTATTTTTACAAATACGGCAGTAAAATAAAAATACACGAAATATTCAAAAATAAAATTCATTTAAAATTAAATATGATTAAAATATTTTGATTTTTTTTTTTTTTTCATTTGGGGTGTTTTCCGTATGTTATTATACCGTATAACGTTGGAAAAGAAAAAATTGAATTTTTTTTTTGTCTTGTCTTAAATTTTACATTTTTGTTTTTTTTTGTTTTTCTTTTTGTCACTGATATAAAATCTGATTTTTAATATGTCTATTTTTTTACTTTATTCTTTTAAATAAAATTATTTAAAAAAAAAAAAAACAAAAAATGTCTAATTCAAAATTATCTCAGAAAATTTATTCAATTCTTTGATAATTTTTCTTATTAAAATTCTTATAAGTAAAAGTTAAAGTAACCTTGCCAATTCAACTCTCTATAGGAAATGAAATTATTTAAATATTGAATTTGAATTGAAATTTAAAATTATAAAAAATGGGAAATGACATGATTTTAATGAGAATGAAATTGAAAAATTAAAATGAAACGAATCAATGATGTTCGAAAAAAAAAGAAGAAAATAAATGTTCAATGCAAGGCGGACGGACAATGGGCATGCAGTGCAATATGCAAGGTACAGTGTTATCGTTTTTCAAAACTTGAAAGGAGTATAATAAAAAAAAAAAAAAAGATCTTTGTGTACACTGGACATGTCTTCTACCTATCAACTAGTTCGCTTTCGCATTTTTGTGTACTTTCATGTTTCGTGAATACCGGTTTGATCTGGTATACATGGCAATAACACACTGTCTGTATTACAGGCTTAGTCCAGTAGACTCGTGACTAGTCAGTATTCAAGGTCAACACTCAGTAGCATAAATGATATTGAAAATCAGTATTTAATTTAGTTGTCTTTTGAACGTGAAGACGAGTGGTGTTGTAAACTAGTTCTTGAGTTTTATTTTTATTTGCTTTCGCATTTTTGTTCACTTTTACGTTTCATTTATGTATACTAGTCTGATCTGGTATACATAGCAGTAGCAAACAGTATACCGGTCTAACAATGTAGAGTGAAAATGCTTATTCAATTCAGTTGTCTTTTACATATAAAGGAAGACGGATGGTGCAGTATAGAGGCTCTTGAATTTTTTTTCAAGAAAATTAAATTTCAATATAGATTTCAAATTGATAATAATTTTTTTTTTGTTCTGTATTTTATATTTATAGTAATTTTTAAAATAGTATTTTTAAAATTAAAAAAGAAAATTGCTCATTTTTAAAGGGAAATTTCAAAAATTAAAATAAAATTATTTGAAAAATTATAAGAGTGTCCCAATCAGGAGATTTAATGTTAAAAACGTTTTTTTTTCGAAAGTATTATACTGCTTTCAAGTTTTGAAAAACGATAGCACTGGGCTTGGTCCCGTTTCTTATTTGAAAATGAAATTTGATGTGAAAAGTGAAACAATAACAAAATTAAAGGTAGTTAAGGAGGTTAGGCCGTTATTTGCTGTCATTTGTACTCATATGTTAATTGTTATTAATTCCTTAATTTGATATTTGATGCTTAATTTGTAAATTAAAAAAAGTAAATAAATAAACAGAGTGGTTATATTAGCAAATTTTTTTCGAAAAAAATATTTAAACATGTAAACAATTTTAAAATTTAAAAAAAAAATTTATTTTCAAGCGTTTGGCAGAATATCATCAGTTATTTAACCAGAAAATCAGAATGTCACAACACTTTCTGCAATGTATTTTTGTAGGTACTTAATTTTGAAATACAGTTCAAATTGTAAGAAATTCGTTTTTATTATTCATTTTAGAGACAATTTAGTTCCAAGGTAGACAGCAGGCAAGCTGAATTAATGGCTAGAAGTCTTCCAAAGAAATCACCATTACCAGGTGTTAAAAATATTGTGGTTGTAGCTTCTGGTAAAGGTGGTGTTGGTAAATCAACAACTGCAGGTAAAATGTGTGTACCTGAATGTTATTCCCTTTAAATGTAATTTTCTTGTAAACATCTTTTCTTTCTAAATTCAGTGAACTTGGCTGTTACTCTTGCAACACAGAATAAAAGCGTCGGTATTTTAGATGCTGATATATTTGGTCCTACTGTTCCATTAATGATGAATATAACTGAGGAGCCATTAGTTGATGATAATAATTTAATGATACCACCAGTCAATTATGGTGTAAAATGTTTATCAATGGGTTTATTAGCACATCAGGGTGCTATTGTTTGGAGAGGACCATTAGTAATGTCAGCTGTACAAAGATTACTAAAAGGTACCATTTGGGGTCCATTAGATATTTTAATTATTGATACACCACCAGGAACTGGTGATGTTCATTTATCTTTAGCTCAAAATGTACCAATATCTGGTATAGTGCTTGTTAGTACACCACAAATAGCTGCATTAAATGTAACTAAACGAGGTGCTGAAATGTATAAAAAATTTGGTGTACCAATAATTGGTTTAGTTGAAAATATGAGAAATGCGATATGTACAAATTGTAATGCAAAAATTGAAATTTATAAAAATTCTACAGAGAAATATGTAAAAGAAATGAATACAGAAATTCTTACAAGTATTCCATTAGATGGTAATATAACTGAAAGCTGTGATTATGGTACACCATTTTCAATTAAATATCCAGAATCAGAATATAGTAAATCTTTTAAAGAATTATCAGAGAAAATATTAAAATTTCTAAATAAAAAATAATTGTGTAGATATTAAAGATCTATTATTGTAAATGAACAGTTTATTGAATATTTTATACGATAAAATCGCATGATACCATGTCTGGATCATTCATATAAAATTATTTACATTTTGTTCTTCAAGAATAATAAAAAAAAAATTGGTCAATAAAGAGGTTTCGAGACTCACAATCGATTGTAATTTCAATTACAGATTCGACAATCGTTGTTGAGAACAACAACAAACTCAAAAATTTGGTTTGTTTCATTTTCCGTTTCACATTTTTAAGGATAACTTCGTCTCACGCCTTTTCCATACCCGGAAAAACATGAAAACATTTTACTTTTCACATTTGACATTTTATTCTACAAAATCATTAAAAAAAAAATTTGTTTATGATCCACGTGTTCACGTTAATTAATTTTGTAATTTTATATTTATTTAATTGAAATGGATCTTTTTACATTTGATATAAATGGTGATAAAAATCTAATTAATGAAACATTCGAAGCAATAAAATCTTCTGCGCTAAGTTTAGAAAAATTGAAAAAAAATCCTAATGAAAATTTGAGTCAAATTGATAGTGAAGATGATGACGACGAACAGGATTATGATTATGGAGGTCAGTAAGACAAAATTTAAATAAGAAGTTTTGGTATTTAAAAATGCATTTTGTAATATTTTAGGTTTTCCTCCACCTTCAATAGATATTTCACATATTATTGATAAGGCATTGAAAAGATCTACTACAATAGATGATATACCAAAAAAAGAAGATAAACAACTCAAAAATTACAATGCTTTTGTAGAGTATATGGGATGGAATGATAACGCAACCACATCTAAAGCAAGTAAAACTGGTCTATATCAATTATTCGAAACAGAAATTGATGCAAGTATTGCAGCAACAAATGTCGAGGAAGTACTTAAAGATTCAAAATTAAAGGGAATTGAAAAAGAGCATGCTATCGAATGTTTATCAGACAAAAAAGCTAGACAAGCAAGAAAGGTGAGATTTTGAGTTTTTTCTCTTTTAACTTGAGTTTTTCGAAATACAAGATTATAATTAAAAATCTTTTATAATGATGAAATATTCGACAACTGAAATTGATATATTTTCATCTTTAAAAGGAATTCATTTTCTAGACTCAACCTGAAAAAATAAATTGTTCATCCGTTGTAATCTTAGGATTTATTTGTTAGTATTAGGATTTATCCTGTAAGGCCATCGGGACATTATTTTAGTATTAATCTATTAGACTGTCGCTACATTGTAGATAATGTTATACGACTTTATGTTAATGCACATTTTTTTTTTTTTTTTAAATAATGAAAATGTAAACATTTTCAGGTAGAAAATGAATTCTGATGAAAATTGATTGATGTTTCTTTAGTAATCTGAATTAAGATTTTCTTAAAAATAATTTTAAATCGATTAAAGTAAAAAATTTGTCTTAAAGTAAAAAAATGTTCAATGTTTTTTTTTTTTTTTTCAGGAAGAACGTTTAAAGACAAAAGGAAAGGATTGGTTCAATATGCCAGCAACTGAAAAAACAGAAGAGATTGAAAATGATTTGAAAATCTTACAAATGAGATCAGCATTAAATCCAAAACATTTTTATAAAAAAAATGATTTAAAAGTTTTACCAAAATATTTTCAAGTAAGTATATATATTTTCCCTTCATCCATTTCACTTCAATATTTCTAAATTTGAAATAAATAATCTCTTTTTAGATTGGTACTGTTCAACATTCACCATTAGATTATTATAATGAAAGAGATACTAGACGAAATAAGAAGCGAACTATTGTAGATGAATTAATGGCTGATGCTGATTTTCAACGATACAATAAACGTAAATATAAAGAAATTATGGAAAAGAATCAAAAAATTGGTTATAATAAAGCATTGAAAAAAATGAAAAAATTAAAAAAGATAAAATAAAAATTGTTTCCAAACGAAAGTATATCCTTAAGTTTTTTATTATGACTTATTTTCACCCATGTCATTTATTTGTTCAATTTTTTTTTTTTTGAATAGAAAATCTACCAAGGATGATTACAAATTAAAATTCAAAATCATATTTTCTATTTTCTTAAAAAATTAGTTTACCGATCAACACCCAAATCCATGTACATGTAAAATTTCAAACATCATCACCTCTTTTGTATCTAATTTAATTATAAAAAATTACTCTCTCTAAAAAATTTAATTATTTAAAAGTTTTTGTTTTATTTTTAAAAACTAAGATAACTTAAAACTAAAAAAATTCAAATTTTTCTGCTCGATCGATTTTATTATAACCATTTCGTTTTATTTTAATTAAAATATTTCAGTATATGATTATTATTTTTTTTAAACTTGAAATATATGAACAGATAATTTGTATATTTTTCTAAAAATATACACGCAAATTAATAACGCGTTATGCTTCAGACTCGGCTCTGATTTTAGCCAAGAATGCCTCTTTGCGGTCAGCAACTTTCTTCTTACGTTCTTCAAGTGTAAGTTTCTTGAAAGTCCATCTCTTCTTGGTAACTCCCTTCTTTTCAACTTTTTTGTGTAATGGATCTGAACGAATTGAAGCATGCGCTTTTTTATAGATTTCCTCTAACTGCAAAAAATAAAATATTCAAAAATTATTTACAATTTTCAAATAAGCGTTTAATGTCTAACTCTCACAGAATATCGGAAAAACGAAAAAAATTTTTAACTGATATCGAACATGGAGTTAGTAAATTTTATGTTGTCCATTTTTGGCACCACTATACCACCGGTTATTTAAAAAAAATTTGACATAGTAGTAATTTTTAATGGACGTAAAATATTCAAATAAGAATATTTATTATACTTACATCATCTGCTCTTATTCCCAGCTCAATATATTTACTAAATTGCCTCTTAAATGCTTCCTCGTCTTCTTCTTCAAGAGTACGCATATAATCGGCAACATGTTGTCCAAAAATGTGTGCTCGATGAACATCAGCATTGAAACTTTTCGTTTCACTTGAATAGCCAGGGAAACGATTAACTGAATGCGGAATATTTAGACCACCGTCAACGGCTCCTTTCATTGCTCCAAATACTCTGGCACCAGTAGTGGTTCTACTTAAACCGACGTCTAAATAACAACGGAAAGCACCAGGACCATCGCTAACTTTCTCTACATTATATTCATCTCCAGTTACTTCAGTACAACCAGAATATAAAGTGTCTAATCCCAATTTCTGGAGTATACGACGTGCTACCAATAGACCAGTGCAATAAGCTGCTGCATAATTGGTCAAGCCAACCTATTAATAATCATTATTATTTAACTACACCATATTCAATTTTTGGTTTTTTTCTTATTTAAAATTCATACCTTGACTCCATATTTTGGTAATTCATGTGAATATGCAGCGCATACAATACGATCACCTTCAATTTTCGAATATGCTATCTGGCAAGTAATATCCTTATTACTAAGCCGAACAATTAGACGGTACTTCGGTGTATTGTATTTATTCTTATCTTGAAAGATAAGACGTTTTCTTGCATAATAATCGGTTTTACCTTCACGACGCCTCTTGAATTTAACTTGATAACGCTTAAAATATTGTTTATTCTTGACGACTTTTACGAAACCCTGTAAATTTACAAATATAAAAATTTTTCATATGAGAATATGATTGAATTTCAAATTGGACTTAAATTTTTAATCACAAATTTTCAAAATAATCACAATTAAAATCACTAAAATTTTTAATTTATTGTATTTATAAACATTTTAATTAAAATTTTAATTAATTATTTCAATGATATTACTTACCATTTTAATGAAAAATTAAAAAAAATGTCTTTACGGATTTCTATAACCGTCCAACACTTTAATACCACGACGAAGAAAAGGAAGGTTAAATGGAAATTTTGACATTTCATTAATTGAAATAAATGGAAAAGTGAAATGAAAAAAAAAAACAAAAAAAAAAAAACGATGACGATGCTCACGAAGATGGCTGACTATTGATTGAAATTTGAAACTGAAACAAAATACCAACTTCCGATTAGAGAACTGATTTTTTGAATTACCCTCAAATTATTATTTTCCATCAAAATTATTTTATTCTTTTCAATAATTAGTAAAATCAGTAAAATTAATATGTTTCAAATTTCAATTTTGAAAAAAAAAATATAAATTTTTCTCAATTCAAAAATTATGAAAAAAAAAACCGTTACTTTTATTCGATGAAATTTATTTAGTTCTCAAACAATTTTAATTATCGTTTTCATTTATAATAAACCGATGTTCCATTTCCATATAATGAATTTTTTTTTCATTTACATGATTTTCCCAGATTTTCCTTCAGTAGAAATTAGAAAATCATTTACAAAACATGGAAAACATGTAAATAAAAGAATTTGTGCCATTGCCATAGATTTTCTCTTGTTTTGTTTTTTTTTTTTGTAATTTGAAATTTCAATTTGTCAATATTCTTGCCAGACTGTCTTTTACCACTTTACTTTTACGGATTTACTTATTTTCTTATCAGAATTAAAAAATTGTGATAAGGCATTTTCCAGACATAAATAAATTAATTATTAGTTAATTAACATAAAAAAAGAATAAATAAAAAAAAAAAAAAAACTGAATGAGGTGAAAAAGAAAAATTAATTTAAAAAAAAAAAAAAAGACATTGTACCCATTTTAGAAAGTGAAATTTTATATGATGGGTAATGATCAAAGTCGTTTAAAGGGACTTCAAATTGATAAAAATGCTGTGGAAGTTAATGATTTTTGGTCATTGTATAATGCTGAAATACCAAATAGTGATAGTTCAACATTATTATCAATATTTCAAGAAGAACAATTTGTTAATGGTCAATTATGGATAACACAAACTCCTCTAAGAAGAGCTGTTAAGGTAAAAAAACAAAAAAAAACATTAATACGATTACTTAGACCAATCACTCGTTTTTTTTGTCTTTTGTAAATTAGAATTTAATGATTTATCGTCATCCATGCATCTTAAAATATGTTACATCATGGGATCAAGGTTCTAAAAAGCATTTAGCAACAGAACGTTGCCAACCATTATCATTGGTTATTCAATCATTGAGTGATATACAAATTTGTTTAGGATTAAAAAATATATTAAGCAGTCTCATATTTTTAGTTGAACAGGTATGAATATCTTGAGTTTAGTTGTTAATCTTTAGTTGAAGAGAGCACCTACTAAATATATAAAAAAAATTTTTTTTTTTTTTTACTTTTTTGTAGGCAAAAGCTCATCATCTTAACATTTGTATGTCATCAATATATGTGAATACATCTGGTGAATGGCGTTTAGGTGGTTTCGAATATGTTTGGAAATTTAAAGAAATAACAAAAGATTTATTAAATTTAGCTAAATCATATCGTTATGATAAATCAATTGATCCAAATGAAACAAAAAATTTTGATAATAATATCAATAATATTAATGATATTGGTATTGAACAATATGCATTTGCAACATTCTGTGAAGAATTATTAAAAAATCGTAAAAATTCAGATACACCATATGTACAAGAATTTTATGATTATTGTATAATACATTTAAAACATAATAATATAATATTACGTCCAAAATTATCAGCAATATTATTACATCCATATTTTAATCATGAATTTATTTTAATACATTCATTTTTAACTGAATTACCATTAAAAGGACCACAAGATAAACAAGATTTTTTTACTGGTTTAATTGATCGTTTACGTTATTTTGATGAAAATATAGTTGCATCACAAATTGGTACATTATTATTATCAAGAATGGTATTATTAGATTCAACAGCACAATTATGTGTAACACCATATGTATTAAAAACTAAAAATGATTTAACAGTTGCATTATTTTCACATCATACATTTATTAAATATATAATACCACATATTAAAAGAATATTTTGTGTTAGAGATGCACAGATACGTTTAATATTATTAGAATATTTTAGTGATTATGTTAAATTATTAACAAAAGATGAATTACAAGAACAAATATTACCAAATTTATTATTAGGTATTAAAGATACAAATGATATTTTAGTTGCAAAAACATTACGTTGTTTAGCTGATTTAGTACCAATATTAGGATCAAAAATTGTAATTGGTAGTAATCGTAGACGATTATTTGCTGATGGACGACCACAAACATTACCAGATAATAAAAGTCATTGGATTGAGCCACGTTCAATAACACCAGTAATAAGTGCCGGAGAATATATAGCATCAGCTAGTCCATTACCATCAACTGATAATAATAATGATACAATTAGTGGAAGTTTTGTATCGATAACAACAACTACAACTAATAATAATAATAATAATAATAATGTTGAAAGTAATTTACCAGTAAATATGCCAGAACGTTTAAGTCCAGATGGTGGTGAAGATATTCAAACGGCTGCAACAGATGGTGATATAGAAGAAGAGGAAGCATGGAGTGATTGGGAAAATGATGAAACACGAAATCCTAATACAGCAATTACAAATACTGATACTGCTACAATAAATAATAATGAAAATCCAATTGAAGATGAAATTGAATCAATCCAACAAATCACAACAAATTTATTAGTTCCTTCAGAATCACATTTAAAACAATCAGGACAACAACAACAACAACAACAACAGCAGCAGCAACACAAACATAAAACAGATACAAAACAAATTGAATTAATTAAATCTCCAATTAAAATAATTGATGATATAAATGAATTAGATATTAAAAATCAAAAATTTAAATTAACATCAATTGATGAAATTGATTTTTTCAAAGATATGGAACCAATTATACAAAGTACAAGCAATTTATTATTACAACAGGATTCAAATAATGTTAAAGAACAAAAATATGATAAAAATGATTTATTAAAAACTAGTGAAATAACAGATATTGAAGTAGATAAAAGTCGATTTGCAATTAAAATTGATGATCATGAAAATATACAAGAAACTGGTTGGGATGATGACGAAGGTGATTGGGAAGTTTAATAAATAATTGAAATTTTTCTCTAATACATAGTTTTTGTTTTTTTTTTTTCATGATAGATTTATACTATTTAAGCTACTTTAAATAATTTTTAATTAAAACTGATATAAATTTTAAAAAAATGTATGTATGTAGTAAATTTAAACATAAAATATTTGTACGTTGATAACAAGATAATGTATAGATGTGTTCATGTAGAATTGTATAAAATATAAAAATATGAAAAAAAAGGGAAAGAAAATGTAAACTATATTTTTCATGCTTTAAAAATAATTTTGTTTTATTTGTACACGTATTTCTATGGCCAATAGATAAAAAAGAGAATTTGAATAGGAATAAGGACGAGTTAATTGAAGATCTATCTAAAGAAAATAAAGATAATGGATTAGAGAAATAAATCATTGTATAGGTCAGTCAGTGTAGTTAATTTATAAACAAATTCAAATGTAAAGATTTCACTGAATTCTTTGAATATGTTTTTAACACAAAAATTTGAATTATTATCACCGTCGTCAGGTAATCAAAGAAATGAAATTTAACATCCTGAAAAATAAATAAACAAAGAACACCAATAAACACAAAAAAAATTTTTTTTTTTTGTATATATTTTTTTAAATCATTATTTTTAAAAATTGTTCTTATTTTCTCATCTTTGCTGCTTTACAATTTTACATTTACTTTTATAATTTTTTTTTTTATTTTTTATTTTATTTTTTTTTTTTGTTTAATATTTTTGTATCTTTGTATTTCTGTTTTTTTTTTATGTTTTTGTTTTTTCTTTTTTTTTTAATTATTATTCAACTTTGTGTTCTTCATCACTTATAATTTATTTTATTTTTAAATTAAATGTTTAAATGTTTTGTTCACTCACTACTACTGAATTTTATCTTTTTTTATTATCAATGTATTTTTTTTTTTTTTTTTGTTATTGTAAGGTTTGTGTTTTTTTTAAGTATTCATTTTAATATTTATTTAAGTTTTTTGTTTTTTGTTTTTTTTTAATAAGAACGTTTTTGTTTTATTTCTTTATTACGTCTTTTAATTTTAATTATTTATGTTAAAAGAGAAGTGTATTCTTCTGATCGTGGTTTTTATTTTTTTTTTTGTTGATTTATTTTCAATTAAAATTTTTTTATTTTTTGTTTTAGTTAAAGAAAAGGAAAACGAAAATTTTTCTTTTTACCTTTAAATCGTTTTAATATTTTCCCTTTTCTTTTCTTTTTTTTTTTTTTTGTCATTCTAAATTTTTACTAAATAATGTTATAAGTACATGTAATTTTATTTTTCTCATTTTTAATTTATATATATATTTTTTTATTTATTATTTTATTTTTTTGTTTTTCATTAAATTATGAATAATTTTGTTTGTTTATTTTTTTTAATTAAAAATGTGCAGTATTTTTCTTCAGTTTTTTTACAGATTTTTTTTTTTTTTTTTTGCATTTTATTATTAGTTGTAAAATCCTTTTTTTTTGTTTATTTTATTTTTTATTTTTTTTTCATTTTTATGTTTTTCTTTCTGGATTTTTGTTTTTTGTCGTTTTTCTTTTCCTGTTTAAATTTGAAAATATTTTCATTTTCCATGTATTCATTTGTGTAAGTTTTCTGTTATGTTTTTTTGTAATGAATTTGTTTTTTGTTATTTTAAAAAAATTAAATTTTCTTTTTTTTTTTTTATTACAAATTAATGTTGAAATTTTTAACAGAATGATTTTATCATTTGTTTTTTCTTTTAATGTTTTGTACTTCCTATTATCATACCATTTTATATGTAAACCAATTACATGAAAAAAAAAGTAAATAAATAAATAAATAAATGAAAATAAAAATAAAATTAAATTAAAAATATTACCCATAATATCTTAAACATTTGTCCTCATCGAAATATGTAACTAGCTATCCAAAAGGCTGTGTTATGCTGTAATTTGTCTCTTAATACTTTGAAGCTTATCTTATGTGTATATAGTCAAAGTTAATCATGAATTTACAGAATTTTTTTTTAAATGTACAGAACTCAAAAATATATTTAACATGAAATGTATGTACATATTTACTTTAGAGAATTTTGTAGTCCTTAGAAATCAATCAATTCTTTAGATTGTACGTTTAAAAACTGAAAATTACCAGAAGGGATCTAGATTTTGTTTTAAATATGTAATTTGATAAATTTTACTCTTGATTGATAAAGTAAAGAAATCTAAAATATTAAAATTTGAATATCCTATGATCCTAGAATGGAATCTCTTTGATGGTTTAAATAAAATTCTCATTGAAAATTTTTTAGTATATAAAAAAAAGTAACAAAAAAATTTCCATACATATTATAATAACTTCAATGCATAAAAGAGACCAGAATTGGATAAAGCATCCAACCAAATTCCAAAGTTAAATGAAAGTTAATACTCTCAACATTTTGAATGGTCAGTTTTTAATCTTTCAAATGATTTCTCTCAATTTAAATAGAATAAGGAATGGATTAGGTACCAAAAATCTTTTATAATGAAATAAGAAAAAAGACATAAAAGTAAAAAAAAAAAAAAAAAGAAAGAAAATTAAATTAAAACGACAATAATTGAATTAAAAACAAAATGTTTTTTTTTTTTTTTTCTTATTCTTTAAAATAATTAAAAAATAAATTTTTTAAATAAATTTTATTATAAAAAAAGAAAGAAAAAAATGAATGAATGATCTTTCTTGATATTTCTTGTAGTATATGTGTAATACACTCAAGAAACAAAAAAAAAAAAAATAATAATAATAATAATAAACATAAAAATAATAATAAGAACTTAATTGTCCACTATCGTTCTCTGTTCTTTCTTAAACAAATTTCTCACACATATTTTCATTTACATATATTTGTTTTTGTTTTTTTTTTTTTTTTGTATTTTTAAATATTTTCAATTTCTTACATGATTTTTTATTTTATTAATTTTATGTGAGGATGTGGCAATACATACATACATCTCCTATATATAATTTTGTTTATCCTTTTCTTTGTTTTCTGTTTTTTTTTTGTTTTTGTTTTTTTTTTTTTATATAATAGTTACTTTATAAAATCAAGGATTTACTTTTATTTTTTATCATTTGTTTTTTTTTTTTTTGTAGTTTTTTTGTTTGTCGTTTAATCAAGGTTTTGTTTTTTTTTTTTTCATTTATTTTTAATATTTATAATCGTCTCTTATTTAATAAATTTTCATTTTTCTTATCATTACATTATTTAGATCTCGGCTGGTTTTATTTTATTTTTTATTTTTTTTTTAAATTTTAAGTTCATTTTCGTTTATTCAAATTTAAAAAAAAAAAAAAAATGTATAAATTTTTTTGTTGTTGTTATCATTTTGTTTTTCATTTACAGCAATGAGAGTAAAATTTTTACAAAATCAAGAGAGATAGAAATAAATGTATAAATAATATACATTTTATTAATTATTACTCCAGAATTAATTTTTTTTTCGTGATTTCGATGTGAAATTGTAAAAGAATTATAATGCAATTGTTTTCTTATTTTCTTTAATGCAATTTTTTGGAACATTTCTCTCATATTTTAATTTTACATGATTTTCTATTTTATTATTCTGTGTTTATGTTATTACTTGCGATTATTTTTGTTTTCGATTTACGAGAAAGGAAAGAAATTTTTTATTTATTTTATTTTTTTTTTTCGAAATTTTGTATTTAAAGGAAAATAATAAAAAAAATAATAATGAACTATTTCCTCTCATGTTTCCATTTTACTTATCATATTCAAATCGTTATAATATTGTTAATTGTAAAATTTACGTTACAAATTAAATTCACAATTTAATTGTTTTTTTATTTTTTCTTTAGTGAAAGTAATTTGTTAAAACATGGAGAGGAGAATCAATTTAATTTTTCGTTCACTATGTATGTATTACAAATACGTGTATTGTATTGTATCGTTAGCCAACGATGAGGCAGAATAAAGAAATTCTACTTGAAGAAATTATTACTATTCCTGTTACATTTTTGTATTTTATTATTTTAATTTATGTAGATTTAAATAAACAAAAAAAAAAAAACACTGAATTAAATTTTTTCTTAATTTATTTTCACACTAATTTTAATTTTAATTTTTTCATTGTATTATTTTTTTTTAAATTTATTTTACTTATACAAATGAGTTGTTTTTTTTTTCTTTGTTCTATTTTATTTTTATTTATTTATTTTATTATTGTATTTACATGTCGGATTTAATTATTGATCTTTTCGTTTTTTTTTTTTTATTCATTATCACTGCGTTTATGTTTGTATTTTCTTTTAAATTTCCGGTTTTTTTTTTTTTTTTTTTTACTTATTTTGTTGTATAAAAATTATCGAGATATTGAGAACACAAAAAAAAATTTGTTTTCTTTTACATAATATTTTGAACAAAAAGAAAAATGTAAATAAAGGAAACAAAAGCTGAACAACAAAATAAAATTTAGATGAAAAACAAAACAAAAACAAAAAACATATTTTTTGTTTTTAATTTGCTGTAAACAAATACAAGTTGAGAAGCTTTCTAATTATGCATTTGTAATTTTTTAATTTATAATTTTTATTTATTTGTTTTAATTTTGATCTTCACATGATGTTTATTTAAAAATTTGAGAAAAATGAAAAGAAATATTTAAAAAAAAAAAATTAAAACAATATTATTAAATGTCACGATCATTTGTTTTACTGTTTTTTTTTTTTTTTTTTATATTAAATTGTTTGTTTTTGTTAATTTCTTTCTTTTTATCATTGCTGTTATTATAATCATTATTAGCTGATTTATTATTACAGATCAATTCAGGTCCTTGTCTTCTAAGTACTTATATTCAAATGTGAATCCTTCCTTTTTACGCTGGCCCCATTTTTCATAATCGAAATAAATATAAGTTCCCTGGGAAAATAAGAAAATAAAAAAAAATAAAAAATTATGATTCGTTTTGCGATTATTTAAAAGTCAAGTGATTTAATAATATCTACTTTAAAAGCCTTCAATGGACACATAAGTTGAATTTTGACTTTGGAGTTTTTTTTTTTTTTTTAACAAACCAAAATTATTGCATCCATTGCAGAACATGCAATCAAAAGAACAACAACAACAAAAAAAATTAACTTACTTGTTCGAAATCATCATTTATAACTTTTGGTTCCTCATGTCTTTGGAACCACATCATATATTTTGTATGAAATCTCCAGCTTTGTTTTTTTAATGCTTTTGCAGCTAAATATTGCGCTTTAGTTCCTTCCATATAATAGAACACAAAGAATAATGTTTCAGTTGATAAACGTTGGAAAAATTCAACTGTATCTGAATGTGGAAGTTGAGACTACAATAAAACATGAAAAAAAAAACAAAATGAAAATTTAATTTAAAAAAGATATTTTTTTTTTTTAATGCGTTAATAGTTAATAAAAAATTGTTTTGTTATGTTTACCTGTGGATAATATGGTGGCGTTTGTACCGGTTGTCTTTGCAGATAGGTAGTTAATCTAGCTGAGTCACTTGGATGAGGAAGATGATAGAATGCAGCTTCCATCATTTGAAATTGAAATTGATGCTCTTTATTAAGTGGTGATGGGCCAAGAGGTGCAACACCTAACAGCGGAGGTATATGTGCTTCACTTGTTGGTTTTCCGCTACTACTATTGCTGGTATTTCCTCCGATAGTGCTACCACTACCTGTACCTGGAACTGAACCAGTGGAAAGTGTCGGTCCATTTGTAGTATTGTTATTGGCAGTTGGTTCTGATACGGCCGGTGAGAAATGCTGTGAAGATTGTTGTTGCTGTTGCTGTTGTTGTTGTCTTGTATCAACAATATTAGGGGTTCCAGTGGCAGCAGCTGCAGCAGCAGCAGCCATTGCTGCTACTGTTGTATGTGTATCAATTGCCGCACGATTAATAGCTTCTTGTGCCATCGTCTTTAATGTTGACATTGCATCGGTTTGATTTGCATTTCCAACCGATACAGATGTTATAGATGACGGTGCCGTGGATTTGTATATTGTAGGTCCATTCATTTGTTTCGGTGATAATAGTCCAGGTGATGCTCGACTATTATTATTTGTCATTGCATTGTTGTTATTACTTTGTTGCTGTGATGAAACGCAATTTGTTAAGCTAACACCACTACCAATTATTCCACTTATACTGTTATTATTCACTACCGTTGTCATATTACTGCCACCCAATGGAATTGTATTACAATTCGTACTATTTCCTAAATTGTTGTTGTTGTTGTTGTTGTTACTATTGGAAGTACTATGGGATGAGGAATCTGCAGATGTTGGCGGTAGTACTGTTGTAGTCATATTTCCTATCACACTTGATGGATGATGGTGCTGTTGTCCAGTAGTAGCGGCTGCAGCAACAGCAGCTACCGATACAGACACTGAAGGACCTGTATTACCTGATGATTGATGACTATTTGAATTTGACGATTGTATACTACTCATTGAATGTTGTGTTTGGTTAATTCCACTACCACCACCACCAACTATAGACGCTACTGAAGCAGCCATTGTTGTATAGGATGTTGGTGGATGTATGGGACCATTTTCAATGTGTGCTATTTAAAAACAAACATAAATGAAAAAATTCAAATTATTTCAAGGTTTTCATAAAATTTTTAAAATTAATTTTAATTTACATGTATTATTTTTTGCAACAGCTGCAAAAGCAATTGGTGGCGTTGATTGAATCACAGATTGTTGGACCTGAATAGTCGTTGCTGATACATTTGATGAATTTATATTATTTGAATTTGAATGAATTTGTTGTTGCTGTTGTTGTGTATTTACAGCCGATAATGATGATGATAATGTTGTTGAATTATTCATTATATTTCCTGATGGCGTTGTTGTATGAGATTGTTGTAATTGTTGTTGCTGCTGTTGATTTTTACTGGGTGTCGAGCTTATTAACATTTTATTTTGTTGCTGTTGCTGCTGCTGTTGCTGTTGTATTGTAGGTCCCGAGCTATTTGTAGTGCTCGATGAATTCGAGTTTGAATCAGTTTTATTATTTGCTCTTACAGCTGTCGGTTTAACAGGCTAAAAGTATTTAAAAAAATAAATAAATAAATAAAAATAAAAGTAAACAAATAATTGATTAAAATATTTTATGTTTTAATTGTATATTTAAAATGTTAATTTAACTTACTTTTATTTTACTACTGGCATTACTTTCATTTTTATTTCTTTTATCAGCAGCTGTATATTCAATCGATGTTGAATCACTGCTATAATTTAAATTATTTGCATTACTGCAATTTAATGCAGCTGGTGATTGTACTGGACTTGTACCAGATGCTAAACTACTTGGTGAGCCGCCAGTTTCATTACTATTATTACTGTCTGTTGTAGCTGACGATGGAATTCCTAATGAAATACCTAACCCAAAAAGGAAAGCACAAGAAGAAAATAGAAAAAAAAAAACAGACAAAATTAGAAAAACATTGGACTATTTCTTTTTTAAATTCCTTCATTACCTGTTCCAGATAATTCTACTTCATCTAAACCAATTATATCATCATAAATATATTCATTTTCTTCAAAATCTGGTTCTTGCGATGATTCTATATAATATTCAACATCGTCTTTAATTCGACGTACCTTTATTTATTTTTTTTTAAATGAAAAATAAAACATAATTTTAATTAAAAAATTTGAAAAAAACAAAAAAAAAAAATTAAAAACATGATTTTTAGATTAATTACTTGTTCAGCTTCAACGCCATCATTATCCAATAATCTTAATAATGTTTCGAGTTTTGTTACATGGAATTTATGTCTATCAAGTTTACCCCTTAATTCATCCATACGATCCTGTTTATCACGATCTAAACGTTTCTTTTTACCAGCTAATAATGATTCAATTTCACTTTCATATTGATCAATTTGTATTTGTAATGAACTAATCGATGTTGTTAACCAATTACGTGTTTCATCTTTAACACGTTGTGCTGGATCTAATTTTTGTGCCGCACCTAAACCTTCTTTTGAATATGCTTTAGTTTTTGTCTCACGTTCAACAACTTTAAATCTTTCCATTTGCTACAAAACAAAAAAAAAAAAAAAAAAAAAAAAAATGGTATAAATTTTTTGTATATATATTTTAAAAATGTTACAGACTTTTAAAAATGAATTAAATTTTAACAAAATAAATTCAAAAATACAAATAAAAAAATCTTTAAATGAGAAAAAAAAAAAAAATGAAATTTCTTATTTTAAATATAATTGATTTTTATGTGTCTTAAAAAAACAAAACTGTCTGACAAGACGTATTATGCATATGATGTGCTAAACATTTAACGCCATTAACACAAGACAGCAACAAATACCAACTTGTAATCACATCAGTGAATTTTGTTATTATCATGAATCATATAAAAATAATAAAACAACATAAAACTTTAAATAACTTACTGTTTCGATGAGACGCCTATTCTCTAGGAGGGCACTTTTGTCCTTGATCTCTGCGGACGCAATCCATGATTTAATCTGATCGCGCAACCGCTGCAGCTTTTTGATTTCTTTTTTAAGGTCGGCCTCATATTTTTCCTTAAAAAACAAAAATAGTAAAAAAAAAAAATTAAACAAAAAAAATAATCCATTAAATTACAATGGAGAAAAATATTCATTTTCATTTTACAATTACTTTTTGATTACTATTTGTTGCATTATGAACTTTTTGCCAAATATCTTCGAACGTTTCAACTCCTTCTGTCACTTTTTTAAGACATCTATCTATTTCTCCTGTATAAAGAAATAAAAATTCACAATTAAAAAAAAATTAAATAAAATTATTAAATTCCAAATTAAATGTAAATTTTTCAATTTTTTGTTAGAAAAAAAAAAATAAATTTTTTTTTACAACAATTTTATAGGTAATATTTTTTTTTTTTTTTTTGTTTATTATTAATTTTATTTCATTAATAAAACTACGCAAAATTTTTTTAAATTTTTTATATGTATCAAAACAAAAAGAAAAAAAAGTTCAATAACCGAATTCAAATTTAAATAAATGTGTTTGATTGAATATTATATTAATGTGATATATGTGCTATGTAGATACTCGTACTATTCGCATTTGTAAGTACCTACGTAACAATATTTACTAAACTATAAAACGTAATTTAATTTTCTTATCAAATTAAAAAAAAAAATAATAATAATAATAATTAAAATATAAATTTTATTGTTACTAAATTTTACTTTAGTTTCATGAAATGAATCATATTTACTTAGTTTTTAATTTTTTTATTTTGTTTTATAATTATTTATTTTTTAATTTTTACTTTTTGTTTTGTTTTTTATTTTTACTTCGTTTTAGTTTGTTTATTTATTTTTTGTTTTATTTAATTTTATTTTTATTTTTTTTTCAAAATGCTTGAATCCTTTACTGATGCTAAGAGTTCAGTTCTACTCATCTATTATATTATTTTAATTTTTATAAAATCTCATTTTTGTTTACATTCAATTAAAAACAAAATTACCTAATTTTAAATTAGTAGTTAAAAATTAGGTAATTAAAATTAGTTAAAAAAAAAAAAGAAAAAAAAGTAAACAACAAAATGTAAACAAAACAAAAGAAAAAAATTTTTTTTTAAAACTCGTACACATAATAATAATCATATAAAAATTTTTTGTATTTTTAAGCAGATTGTAATATTATGATTTTCTAATTAAATTCGTTCAAGGACAAAATCATGAATGAAATTATAAACAATTTTAATTATTATCAGTATTGTGATGTAATACGTGTACACATGTGTGTAGAATTTTACATTAGAAGAGCAAAGTATTTATTTATCAATGTCCATTTCTTTAAAAACACATTGAAATTATTGAACATGTGGTAATCGTTTCGATTTGATTTTCAATTGTGGTAATCGGTGTCCCAAGTTAGGTATATCTCCTGTTGTATCCACATAAATTTCAATTATGAGGATAAAATACTTTCGTTTAATTTTTGTAAAAAAAAAAGTGAAATTACAAATATCAGAAAAGAATTGAATATTTTTCTTGCCCACTGTATAATAAATTGAGCCTGAAAATTAGAATTGATTATCCTTTACGATGTGTTGTTACAATTTTATTCAACTTTTTGTGATTTTCCTTGTTAATTCACTATTACATTAAATATCGACTTTGTCTGGCGGTAATCAAATCAATCATTCAACAAACAGACCTCTAACTTAAAGGTTAAAATAATCGCATTGAAAAAGACAACAAAAATAAAAATAAAACAATAAACAAACAAACCGTCATGCACACAACACAATATAATATATACCATCAGCATATATTATACCATTCAACAATTACAATACCACATGTGCTTTTATATGAAATCTATCCTATGTATGTATCTGTATGCATAGTTACTATATAGTGTGATTCAGATATGGGCATGGTATACAAAATGATAATACCTATATTGTGCAATCGATTATATATGATAAAATGAAAAAGAAATTCAAGGAAATTAACTGAATGCAAAAATTTAATTTTTGTTTTTTCAATGGATGGCTGGCTACCTATGCCCTGTAGCAAAAATTAGAATCAAATAAACATGAAATCTACTAACAAATTAATTACTTAATCATCATTTTTAATACTGTTTGCATTTTTGTTTTGGTTCGATATTGTAGACTTATTCTTGAATTTTGGCGCACAATCATCATCATTTGCGAAACAGCCTGATATGAGCTAGGCCCTAATCATTGTGATGATTTTTTGATTACATTGCAAGCCATTGAGTTTGTTAAAGTAAAAACTGAACTCAATTTATGTATGATAGGACTTAGATGATGATGATCCATGGCGCAACAGCCCGATGTGAGCCTGAGCCTAATCATCATTACTGATGACTCTTCACAACAGATCTATCTATGGCTTAGACCATTCATTTATTTGAGTTAGGTACTTATTCTCAGTAAAGTACATCAATTAAAGGTCTACACAAAAGAAAGCAAATCATTAATTGAGTATGGATAGCATCTACCTAATCAGAACAATTTTCTTTTTGTTTTATTGTAACTTGACTTGACGAATTCATCAATATTTGGCAAATTGCTTACACATACGTAAATCCGAGATGTTTACAAATTTTTTTTCTTTTTTTTTTCATTTTGAATTAATAATAATTAGTCGAATTTTGCGATAACGAAGGTACGACAATTTTGTTTTTAATTTTTTTTACTTTTGCTTAATTGATTATCAACGTTAAGTTTTGAAATGCGTTTAAATGAAAATACTGTTGAATAATAAAAACATGTGTGTGTGCGATATTATGATATAGGTAGGTACGTAGCAATGAATTTTATCAAAAACAAATATTAGGCAGATAGTAGTTACCTATGTACATACATATCTATAAAATGAAAATGACAAAAATATATCACACGTTTTTTTTTTTTTTTTAAATAAACATAAAATACGATAAATAATAATAATCTGTAAAGATACGATATAATGCAATATGAGCACATAACATGGATTGAAATCTTTTGGCTTTGTACACCTTTTGAGTTTTTAATAGTGCAAAAACTAATTTTTTTTTTTTTTTTTTTTTGTTTGTTTGTTTTGTAAATAAACATAATACAGAATATCAACATTTTTTGTATTTAAACAATTAATTAGATAAAAATGTGCAAAATAGCACGATACAGTTTATCAAAGGAGATGATGATTAGGAGTACCTTTGTAGGTATATCTTATTATTTTTTGTACGTTCATTTAGAACATTTATTTTGCTTTTTTTTTTTTTTTTGATAATATTAGAGAATTAATGAAATTTGAAATGTATTTTTTTTTTTCAAGTTTCTGAAATTCTGAAAATTATAGAAAAAAAAAAAAAAAAATTGTATGTGTACGCATACAATGATTTATTTTGTTAGAATATTATTAAACAAAACTTTGAATTTATTATTTATGCGTTAAAGTACTAATAATGATTAGGTGTACATATTATTAATTGTGTGTACACAAAAAGAAAGACGACGGCGACATATGTACGTGGTTGATGGAGAATATAATGAATGATGATGATGATGATGTTGATGTTGATGAATATTATGAAGAGAATATTATGTATACACGTCCATCAAACCATAACGGGGTCCCCATTTTTTTTTTTTTTTTCTTCTTCATTTCGTTTCGTATATATTTCTTTTTTTTTTTTTTTGTGTGTTGCTCTTCTTTTGTATCATATTTACTATACATGTACACACATCTGTACCTATATCTGTAGCGATCTATATACATGTTGTGTTGTGTCATATGGACGTACATATATATATAGATATGTTTTTATAAATTTTATACACGTACATATGTAAATAATAAGACACACTTTTTTGTATATACATATGTACACAGAATTGTGTATATATTCAATATAAGAAAAATAAAATTATATATACATATACGTATGTATAATAATTATATCGCACTTTAATTTCTTATTTACTTTTTTCTTCAATGTTTTTTTTTTTTTTTTGTTTTTTTTTGCTTTATATGATTATCAATAATTTCCACTAATTTTCTTTTCAGTAAGCAAAATGATTTTATTTTATTATTTTTTTTCACTTAAATTTTCTATTTCACACATACGCATTTACAAAATTTAAAAAAAAAAGAAAAACATACATTTGTACTTTTAATTGTCCACATCAGAGTTAAAAAAAAAAAAAAAAAAAAAACTAAACTCAAGATACTCTGCATACCAAAATAAATGAAATTTCAAATATTAACTAGAATTTCCATTTTAAATAAAAATAACTCAAAATTTTATTGATACAATTCTTGAAGATGAAAAAAAAGAAAAAAAATTTTTTTTTGTACTTCGTTTTTTGTTAATAGTACAAAGTAGAAAAAAAAAAAAAATTTTTTTTTTTTTTTTTAATTCTTATTGGGGGTTAATTCTCACCTTGCAACTTTCTCGTCGCAGCCATAGCTATGTAAATCTATTGTACAAAGTTTCAGACATAGTCTAAACATACAAAAATTTTATGAAAATTAATTAAATGGAAATTTAAAAATTTTTTTATTTAAAATGCACAGTGTGGATTATTCCCGATTGACGCGATTTTTATGTCAATGTTTCGATTTTTTTCTGCTTTTTTGTTCACATTCCAAGATGGCGGTCACACACATATACTTATGTACATTTTTCTATACATTTATTATATATTATCATGTGTAAAAACATCAAAAAACTAAAAAAACAAAAAATATAAAAAAAAGCAGTCACACACACACATTTACAGTGCGCGGTTATATGTAAAATATTTGATCAGCACGTACACCACACACATTCATTTATCATCGCATATATATAAATTGCGTATAGTTCCATCATTTTCACGTATATATGAATGAATACGAAATTGAAGGATTACGAGTGTGTGTGAATTTGTCTATGGGTTAGTTTGATTTTGAGCAATACAAAATGTCAAAATTTTTTTTATATTGACTTTTGTTAAAAATGAATTTATGCTCAAAAATGTCAAAATCTTAAATCAGATTGAAATGCAATCTTATTGGATCACGTGTAAGAGCTAATTCGACTAGGTCTGTTCCCGTACTTGAAGATTTTTATAGTGCTTCAATCAAAGGTCTTAATTTTAGCCTCCTGTAGAAAGAGTTAGTAGTTACAAACAGTTCAACTTGGTCCTTCCCGAATTAGGGGGTTTTGCTGCAAGGTAGTCCTTCCACCCATTGATACGGAAGGACTAGTGTATAATGGATTTTTATATTTTTAAACGTAACGGTCATTTTAGGTTCTATTGGTTCCTTTTAAGCAGGACATACATACATACGTTAATTACAAAAAAAAATCAAAATAAAAAAGTAAAAATGCTTTTAAAATTTTTTTATGTCACATCGATAATTTTATTTTCCATTTTTACAATGTACCTCTTTGAAAATGTTTTTTTATTTTTATTTTTAATTTAATTAATTTTTAAATTTTATCTATGAACTCTAATTAATAATAATTATATAAGTTTTTTCTTTAAGATTTTTTTTTTTTTTTTTTGTTTTTGGGAAAATGTTCAAAAAGCCTATTTTGTAATTTCAAAATTTATATGTACAAATTTCCAATATAATTTAACGTTTGTATAATTTTTAATTTCATTTTATTTTTTGTTTTTTTTTTTTTTTCAAAATATTAAACCGTTATTGATAACCTGGATATAATTTAAAAATGAAGAAAATTTTTTTTCGTTTTCGTTTTTTTTTTTTTGTGGTTTAAGAACCAAATTAATTTACATACCTTATAAATTTTAAATAATTAAATAAAATTTCATGAGATTACAAGTGCATGTATTGCACTCTGTTTTTAAAACTTTTACGTTTTTTTTAAACCGTTTTTTTTTTTTGTTTTTGTTTTTTTTTTTTTTTGTTAATTTTATTTAATCATTAAAAATATTTTTGTTTTTTGGACATATTTTAATTTTATATTTTTAGTACTTGTATTATTTTTTTACATTAATATTAACAAATTTTTATAATTTAATTTATAATGAAATTTTTATAATTTATAATTACACAATGTACTCTTTCGTTTCATCATCAATAATTTTTCTAGTATTTTGAACATTTAATATTTTTACATTTTATTATTATTATTATTATTATTCTCTCATCTAAATAAATAATTAATTAATATCTTGTTTATATATAATTCTTTATACATAATTTATTATTTCACTAATTTAATAATTTATTTACTTACACATACATAACAACTTTTTAATTTTTTTTTTAATTAAATTTTATTTTGCTTTTTTTACAACTTAATAATTTTTTTTATTTTTTATTTTATTTTATTTTTTTTTTAAATTTTACTAATTAAACTATAATGTGTACGTACAAATATGTATATTAAAAATTATAATTTATAATCAATATTAATTTTATTACAATCAATATTTGAAAAAAAAAAAAAAATTTTTTTTTTTTTGAGTACATGTACAGAACAAAGTAATGAAAATGTTATGAGAAATTTAATTTAGGGCTTCTTTGTGATGTATATATTTCAAGGATTTGTTATGTATTTCATAATAATGTTCTCTTGCCGTATTAATGAAATGCATTTATTGCCATTATTTCTCACAATAAAAAAAACGCCTTGTACTGAACAAAAACTAAATAAAAAAAAATTTACGTTAAAATGATTATTTACTTTTATATTTCTATACATTATTTTTAAAATTTCAGGCCTTATTTTTTAACTTTTATTTTATTTTTTTTTGTTTTAAATTTTTTTTTAAATTTTTTTTTTTTTAACTTGTTATTTTTATTAATCATTTTTATTTTTAGTTATTTAAATACATTTTAAAATTTCATTTTATTAATGAAATACATAAACGTACAATTGTACAATACAACATTTATATTATTATCATAATTGACAAAAAAAAATTATTTATTAATTTTTTTTTCTAATTTGAACAAAATTAATGATTAAAATAATTTTTGTATACAATGTAGATATATCCATGTATAATATATGTAGTTATCTATTTATGATATCATACATATATATTTAAAATGAGCAATTTATTAAACATATAATATTTTATAATACATATAACAATTAATTTGTGTATTAATTTGAAAAAAAAAATTTGTTTTTTTTTTTTTTTGCTTCATTAATATACATACATAACGTATACATTCATATTAAAAATTTTGTATAATTTTTTTCTAATTAAAAATTAATATAAAAAAACAAAAATAAATGAACCAATACAAGGCAATTGTGCTAATTTATAATTTACTAAAAAAAAAAAATAAAACATATTTTATTTACTTAGATAAATTTAATAATAAGATTTTTTTTAGAATTCTTATTATTTAGAATGTAATGCATAAATTTCCTAAAAAGCGATAGATGAAAAAAAATTTTTATTTTCTTTTCTGGAATGGAATTGCTTACTACTTTGTATGCAAATATATGTACATTTACGAAATTTATTTTTGATACAAGCAATGATATGTTAAAATTTAAAAATTAATAAAAATTTAAAAAAATAATTAATGTATAAATTTAGATATAGTATACCATGTAATACATTTACAAAAAAAAAAAAAAAAAATTATCCCATACCTAGGGATTGATCATCAATGAATTCAATGAATTTGATAAAATGTCACTATCGATAATGAATCTTTAACTTAAGATTTTTCACTTTTCATCTTATCCTACAATTTATTGTAGCCACTCCATCACTATATATTCTTTTTTTTTTGCTTCTCCAGCAAATGGAATCCCCTAGGTATCAATTCCAATATAAATAAAATCCCTTTCTATTTCTATTTTTCATTCAAACACATTGTAGGATCCATAATCCTATTAATAATTCTAATTTTGTTACCATCAACAAATTTTTATTTATCAGCAAATCCTCTAGTCACACTGATATACATTCTGTATCTTTCATTTTTCTTTTTCATACACCTTTTAGACTATATCAGTCTTATAATAATGCTGTTAATGCTTTTAATGAAAATTTTTTTCTTAAAAATTTAATTTTTCTTTTTTCTTTTTTTTTTTTTTAATAGTGAAACAATTATTATCGTACAAAGAAAATATAATCAATTAATGAAAATATTCAATGTAAATTATTATTATAAGTCTTGATTTTACAAAATTTTGACACGATTATATAAAATCAAAAATAATTTCGTAATATTTTTAATTTTAAAAATTTCAATGTAATTTAGCACTTTTTGTTTACATGTAAATTGTATACAACACAAATTTAAAAAATTTAATTTTTTTTATGTGTTATACAATGTTATTTTTAGTATGAACACTAAATGAAACATTTATGAATTAAAATTTAATTTAAAATTTTCATAAAATAGGAAATGATTACACAACACAAAAATAATTTTTTTTTATATTTTTCTTTTATGAATAAAATCTCATAAGTCTTTTGATTGAGATTATTTAGGCGTTGTATACATTATAAATTGCTTAATAATTATAATACGCAATTAAATATTAAACTGAGATATGAGCCAATTCTTCAAATCACATTATAAATTATTCATTCTTATACAATTTTTTAAATGTTTTTTTTTTTTTTTTTTTTATTTAAGATTCTAATAAATTTTCATTAAAATATTTATAGTATTAGTATTCAGCAATAATTTTATTTACTTACATATGCATTGTACATATGTGTATTTATTTATTTATTTTTTTTTTTTTTCTAAAAGTATCTAATTATAATTTTTTAGTGCATCAACATGAACTGAGCACTTAATGATTTTAATGCTCCTGGAAATTGTATCTAAAAAAAAAAAAAAAAAAAATTCTAATAATGAAGATAAGATGTATTTGCAGTGTAAGCAATGAAAACCGTAATGTTTAAAAAACAAATCTACAAAAATTTCGTTTTCTTCTTAAATTTTAAATGAAAATTATTCAAATATTTTTGAAAAATTTTCCTCTGTTTTTTTTTTTTTAACTGCATTTTCGTAATCAATGTAGAATTTTTGTATTTTAAATTATTATTATTTTTTTTTTTCTATTTTAATTTTCAAAATGTAATGATCATCATTTATTTACATGTGTACATATATTGTCATTTTCTTGTTATAATTATTGTATTTTGTTGATTTTCTTAAAAATTAAAATAGCATTTATGTATTTTGTATTTTAATATAAATTACGTAATTTATGGCATATTATTTTTGTATGTAATGTAGGTGTGTGTATGTATAAAAATTCTATTTTTACTATATTTTCTTTTTATTCACAAGTAATAATGTTAATACTTTTTTAAATGAATGCTAAAATGAATAAAAAAAAATAATAATAATAACTACATGCATTAAAAAACAAATTATGATTTTTAATACTTTCGCTTTTTTTTTTCTTATTTTTTATGTTTTTGTATAAAAAATTACGGATAGTAAAAATTTAAGTGTAATTAAAAGCTTACTATTAATTCATATTAAAATTAATTCAATTTTAAATTAAATCAATTCTTTTTATCAGACAATATTGAATTTTCTATGATTTAAGTAGAATTTATAAATTTTAAATGATTTTCAATTGTTAATATTCAATTACATATTTTAATACGTTGAATATTTGTAAATTTGACTATCATTTAATATTTATGTGTTCTAGTTTTATTTTTCATTTGTTTGCATTTTGTAAAATATCAGGAACAATGCTAATTTTTTTTTTTTTTTTTTTAAATATTTTCTATTCTTCTATAAGCTTATATCGTATATATATATACATAAAGTGTAGTAATATATTTGTGTAATTTTTATTTTTACATTGGTTTCTTTTTATTTTGTTCTCTTATATTATTTATGTAACATCATTAATACTCGTATGTATGATTTTGTATATATACATACATACATTGAAAATTTGTTTGATGTGTATAGCAAGATAAAACGTATTGTATTACCTTAATCATTGTTCAATTTTAATTTGCAATTATTTTTTTTTTATTTTCAAAAAATGCAATCATCATTGTTAAAAAATAAAATTTCCTTTTTATTTTTTTTTTTTAATATTTTATTCACATTTTTAAAAGTAGTCAATTTTACCTTTGATTTTTTTTATAATTTATGTAAATACATATTTTTTTAATTTTTGAATTTTTTATGTACTGTAGCGACTTTCTTTTGTATTTCGTTTCTTATTTTTAAAAAAAAATTTTTTTTTTCTGAACTATTTTTCTTTTCATTTTATTTATTTAACATTTATTTATTTTTTAAAATAATTTTTTACTTTACTAAATTATTCAAATTATAAATTTAACAAAAAAAAAAAAAAAAAAAAAAATTAAACAATATGAGAAAGATAATATTTTTTGTTTTGTTTTGTTTGTTTTTTTTGCTTTAGAAATGTAAAATAAAAAGAACTTTCTAAAATTTCTATAATTATCATCGTGATTGACATGAACTAGCCAAACTAGTTGATGAGAAACCAGATTGTAAACTAGTCATTGAACCTTTATAATTAGCTGAACTTAATATTTCATAAAAATAATTTAATTGTGCTGGACCATCTGATGATGATGTTGGACTAAACCAATGTAAAATGTAATTATCAGTTGTTGTCATTACATGTGAACCCTGAATTTGAAATTTGAACAAAAAAAAAAATAAAAAATAAAAATAAAGAATTGCACGCTTAAGTTTATTCAAATTTAAATGAATTTGAAAAATTTTTAAACGACTTATAAAAGAGGATTTAGAACATATTCAAAATAAATGATCCAAGTACTCTACTTACTTGAACACTTTCTTTATGACGGCAAATTATAGTTGGTTCTTCTCTGAAATAATTTTTACCTTCTTCAAATCCAGATAAATCGAAAAATGATGTTATTGCATCTAAATATAAAAAAAAAAAAAGAAAAAAAAAATTTATTTAATATTTTTTTGTAAAAATTTATACTATTAAATTTCAGTTTTCTGTTGTTTTTTTTTTATGATTATAATTTACCATTTTTCTGTGGTAAATCCTTTGTTGTTCTGTATAATGTAAAATGTATATCACTTCGTAATACATCAAAATCCCATGTAACAACACTTTTTGGATCATTATTTTTAATCACAACCTCATGTATATAACCAGATTTTAATTCAACATTATTATATAAATTATGATGTTCGTGTAATGGTGCACCAACATTTGCCTCTTCTTCGCTATTCATTTTATGTAAAGTTTTTGGTACAAGACCACCTTCATGAACTAGGGTCTAATTATTGATAAGCAAACGAATTAAGTAAAAAAAAAAAAAAATTTATTTAAAAACAAAAATCAAAAGTGTGTATTTTAAGAATATAGAAATTTTCATGTTATTTGCTAAATTATTATTTTTGTGATTAAACATAATATTTTAAACAATTTACACGACACAAAACATTTTTATTTGTTTTTGCTTTTCTAAAAACTTACATTTTAAAATTTACATATTTTTTTTTTTTTTTTTTCTATAAAACAAAATTATTTGCAGAAGAAAAAGAATTTTTTTTTTTTTTTAAATGTGAAATTTGGACATGATTCACGATTATTTATTTGTTGTTGAGATTTTTGATTTATATATTATTGTGAATAAATTGCACAATACGAACAATTGTAATGGTAAAAAAGTGAATTAAATTTATGAACTGCAATTGCAAATAAAAAATAAACAAAAAATAAAAAAATAATATAATATTAACAACAAAAGGTAAAAACAGAATTATTTATTTAAAAAAAAAAAAAAAAAAACCAAATTTAATTAATTTTAGAAATAAAAAATGAAAATTTACGTTTACATTTATTTTTAGATTATAAAGTAACCGATAAATGAATTTAAAAAAAAAATCGATTTTAATGAAAATTTAAAAAATTTTTTTTAAATTTATTTTTTCTTTTAAAATATTTTTAGTATTTTTTAGTATTTTCTTGAAAATAATTCAAATCTATTATTTAAAATTCTGAGATATTTTTAATTTTATATTTGAAAATGATAATAAATATGATTTTATAAAATAATTGAAAAATTAAAGACCAATTTTTATTAAAATTAAAATATTAAAATTTTAACAGAAAATAGAAATTTAATTTATACAAAGCAATTGTAAATGTTTTCTGTTTATTTTATAATGAGAAAAATTATAGTTAAATTATGTTGATGATTATTAAAATTATTATGTCGACAATAATATTGTAATGTAAAGGTTGCCACAAACGTAACGACTCGTCGTACAATTTGGGAATATTGTACGACAGATCGTACCGTTTATTGTATCGTAAAAATATTAAATTAGTTTGATTTTATCAGACTGTTTGTCAAATCATCTCATCGTCTGTAGAGCATGATTGTACAATCACGCTTTCAACTTCATTAATTATAAATTAAATTTTATTGGGTAAACAACATCACTGTCCTAAATGAATTAAAAAAAATTGTTTCAATTATCCGGATAACTTAACATTTCGTTCAAAAACAAAAAAATGACGCCGTATGATCTGTAGTTACGTTTGTGGTTTCAGTTTCGACATATAGTATTATAACTTAGTTGTACGACGAGTCGTTACGTTTGTAGTAGTTTTAAGATATGTGTAAGACGTGTGTGTAAGATATACATTATATGTAATGCTTTGTAATGGATAATATGTGCAATACACAAAAATATACAAAGGATTATCATTATATTTTCTTTATAGCATTTAAAACAGCGTTAAAAATTTAAACTATTATTCAAATGTTTTTCTTTTTTTTTTTTTTTTTTCAATAAAAGTACAAATTATTACAAAGATGTATTTAATGATAGAATTTTTAAAATTACTTTGATTTTAATAATTTCTATGACAAATTGTAAAGAATCGATTTTTTAATGAAATAAAAAAAAAAAAAATAAATAAATGAAAAACTTAAACATTTGCAATATAGAAATACAGCTGTTAAATTTCAGAGGAAAAGAAGGCAAAATAAAAAAAATAAAAAAATATTTCAACAACGATATGAAAAAAAACGAGCTTCAAGGAAATAAAAATTTAAATAAAATCAAATATCGTTTTATTTTTAATAAAAATAAAATTAAAAACACAGCGACAAAATTTTGTGCCATTCATTTAATAAAACTTTTGCAATTTTTTTTTTTTTTTTTTTTTGATTTTCTTCTAAAATTAATTCACTTCTTACACATTTGCATTCAGCTAAAAAACAACGCGTGTAGTATTTCGTCTCAACTGGATCCAAATTAGTTGTTATATTTGGCTAAATATTGTTTTTTTTTTTTTCAGATTTGTTAATTTATTTTTTAATTTTTTTAATTTTTGTTTGTTTGTTTTAGAAAAAGAAATTTATAAAATAAAAAGAGGTATATATATAGTGTTAGATATTAATTAAAAAAGTTATAGAAATTTTGTTATGAATTACAAATTTTGTTTTATAATTTACAAATTTGAATTTTGGGTTCTCAATTAGATTGCAATTTTTATTATTATTATTATTTTTTTTTTATCGTATTATTTTAATTTCGACGTTATATTATTTTATGATTTTAAATTTTGAATTTTTTTCTAATTGAGAAAGTTTATCAAATTAATATCAATCATTAAAATATAGGATTTCGTGGAGAAAAAAAATGTTAATTTAATTTTTAATTTACCTTACAAGGACCACCTAAAAAATCTGGTATTATATCAGAATCAATATATTGTTCAAGGCCATCTTTCATGTGTATACAATCTGGTCCACCATAAAATAAAAATTTTGAACGTGTGTTCTCATCTATATAAAATTGAAAATAAAAAATTTTTTTGAAATTTAAATTTTTGAATTCATCCATATATGTATGCCATATAATCATCATCTTACCAATAAATGTGCTAACAATTGTCCATGCAATTGGAAATACTCTTGGTGCACGTACAACTAATACTCTTCCCAATGTTTCTGGATAATGTTTTTCAACAGTTTCAATAATTTTTAATAATGTCTTAATACCAGGACGCCATAAATGTCTCATTGATAGACCATCTAAATCAACTAATAAACACCAATTTAAAACTGGTTTTTCTAATTTTTTTGTTGATTCACTAATAAGTCTTATGCCTTCTTCACAAATATGTATTGACTAAAAAAAAAAAAAAAATGAAAAAAAAAAAATAGAAAAATATATTTTTTAAATATTGCCATTATGTACACGTTTTGATTACATACCA
Organism: Anthrax anthrax; assembly: GCA_963971155.1. NCBI lineage: Eukaryota > Metazoa > Arthropoda > Insecta > Diptera > Bombyliidae > Anthrax > Anthrax anthrax. The sequence goes on from OZ020124.1 coordinate 3,913,627, forward strand.
ATTTAAGTAATCCATCACCTCCAATAGCTCTTAATAATCCTTTAACATCCATATGACCTAAACGCAAAATGTATATTGGCCTACCATCTTTATCAAAATGATGCCAACCACCAGGAAAATAATTTTGTATCACTTGTGGTGGCTTATATTCATCTAATAATTCATCAACGGTATTATCTTTACGCCATTGTATTGTTTCTTTTAGCATATGTAAGGCTTTTTCAACATTAAAATCTCTAGCTCTTAAGAAACGTAATAATGTCTGATAACTTGGACATTTTTCATCAGCATTTAATTCTTTTAATAGTAATTTTCTTAATTCAAGCAATTTAGATTCTTGTAATGGTGATAATTGACCTAAATTTTTAGCAATAAAATCACCATCTAACATTACATCAATATCATTTTTATCAAATTTTGTTACTGTTGGCGGTGGTGATGATACAACAACAATATCACTACCATTTGATGGTTGCCATCTTTCAATATGTGTAACACCCTCTTTTTTTAATTCATTTATAAAATATTCAATAATTTCTTTACCTTTTAATGTTGTCTGTGTATATTGTTTCATACCCATTTTTTCCATTGAATTTTCAAAACCAAAAAAATTTTTAATATCTAATGTTGCTTGCTGATCAAAACATGTCCAATCTGGATTATCTGGATGTGAATAATAACGACAACGTTCAAATATTTCAATTCTTGATGAGAATGTTTCATTAACAGCTTCAATATTTAATGTACGATTAGCCATATCTAAATAATTATGTTGTAAAAAATATACAACATCTACACCAATTATTTTTTTAAATAGATATGGTGCATCAACAGCCAATTTACAACGACGACTTGTATTACGACGTGCTCCATCATCAAGTATTTCATCTTTAATTATTTCACAATCTAATACAATCGGCATTTGTGGACATTTTGGAAAGCGACGTTCATATGCCTGTAAATTGAAAACAAAAAAAAAAAAAAAAACGGTTTACAGAGGATAAATTAGTAAAATGTTAATGAGCCTCAAAGAAAAGTTCATATAATAATTCTAGCAAAAAAAAAAAATTTTTTCAAAATAAAATTAATCAAAAATTCTTTTTTCTTTTTATGTGGCAATTTAATTGGAAATATTTGTAGCAATAACTAAAAATGATCAACATTAATAAATTTCAAATAAACAAAAATTCATTAAATTCAGGGAAACGTTATTTCCAATTTACCAAATATTTTTGTTTATCCCTGTTGCTTTTCATTATGTCTATTTACCTTTAATTTTAAATTCAAAAAATTAAACTAAAATTGTTATTGTAAATTAATTTGTAATTAATTATAATTTTCAAATCATTTATCTGATTATCTATATGTGTATCTATAAGTACTTAGCAAATAGATACACACTTTGTAATTCGCAATTAAAAAAAAAATAAATAAATTCAAATTCAAATTGTACTAATTATAACGAGATTTATTACAAAAACAAAAAAAAATCTTAATAAATTAATGCATCTGTTTTATTACATTGAAAATTTTTTTATTTATTTTGTTTCTATATCATTGGCTTTTATTTATATGTTTTCAAACAGTATTTAACAAACAAAAAATTCAAATTTTTGCTTACGTATATATACAACTCATAATTTTCACACATAATTAAAAAAAATAAAATAAAGGAGCAAAAAATCATGTATTTGGGTGTATTCCAATTTTTCTATAACATTCATCCAGAAAAATATTTACACATAATACGGAGTACATGAGATTTAAAAGAGGGTGGGAAAGGGGTACATATTGTGTCGGTTATTCATACGTAAATTAAATAAAATATTTATGCATATATAAAATTCAAAATATGAGAATTATATTTAAAACAAAAATGTAAATAACACATACATAACGTAAAACGTAATCACATGCATATGTACATATATGTATGTGTTGTGCTATAAATTCAACTTTGATCATAAAATAAATTTTTTTTTTTTTTTTTTGCAAATTTCATTTTGCTTTATATAACGCAAATATTGAAAATAAATAAATTCTTATCATGTAGTAAATAAGTTGAATGACCAATTACAAAAAAAAAAAAAAAGTGTTAGGAAATGCTTTTAATGAAAAAATAATATGATAATGAACTGATTTGTATCTATGGTGATAATTATGTATAAAGTATTGTGCAAAAATTTATTGCCATATTTGTTATATGACCATTTATGAATTAATTTTTTTTTTGAATATCATGTATTTTATTCACAATATAAAATTAATATAGTGACCTTAATAGCCGACAAGGCTATAAATGTTAGACTATAGCTAACTGATTTATTGTATAGTCAGTTTTAAATAAACGTTTTTTATTTTTTTTTTTATAAATTTCAAATTTTAAAATCTCATTTGATATATTTCAGATTTCCAAATAAAATTACAATCATTGTGACCATTGTATAATTTTTTTTTTTTTTCAAAAGGCTTTTGCTCAATTTCTATAAATTTTTCAATGATCATTTAAGATCAATATTTTTATACCATAACGACTTTGGTTTTTTTTTTTTTTGAACTATTCGCTCAATGCGTCACTTTTTACGTCGCATAGTGTGTGCTAACAAAAAAAACACAAGCATTCAATTTGTTAAAATTAAATTTTAACTTGAATTTCCTTTAGATACAATGTTTCAGATACAAATTGTATATGAAAAATGAAAATTAATAAATAAAAAAAATTACAGAGAAATAAATTTTTCCTTTTACAATGCAGACAAATATAAAGACTGCATCATATATAAATAAGGTAATTGCAATTTTAAATATCTAATATATGAGCATATTTATTATATGTCATATTTTATTAACTAAGATATACGTACGTAACGTGTAGTAGCAGTAGATATCATGTAATATTGCATTTAAAGTAGAATTAAAATTGATTGCAATGCGATTTTATTTTAATTCAGTAAAAACCTCTGGGTATGTATTGTCCTCAAAAAAAAAAAAAAAAAAATGTAAAAAAAAAAAAATGCTAATTTTCTTTTTCGATTAAAACAAAGTCAATAAAATTACAATTTCACCTTTTATAATTTTAATTTTCGCCAATTCATTCAATATATGTATATGCATATACGTAAATACTGAACTTTTTACCTTACTACAATTAATTTTAATTTATTACAAAAATTTCCTGCTACAATACAATACATACATTATATTTATTTTCTTCATTTTCATTTTATGTAATTTTAAGTGTAATAAATTCTATTGTTAATGAAAATTTAAAAAAAAAAATAAAAAATAAAATAAAAAACAGAAAAGTAAATCACGTTTTTCATACGTATATTCGTATATCAGAAAGTTAGTGTAGAATATAGCATGATATTTAAATGTACAATACATACATCAATGCATACATAAGATATGTATATATAACTAAAGTGATTACATGTACATAATATAAACATACATACATAAAAAAAAAAATTTCTATGTAGAATATTTCAACCCGAACGAACTGTTATTTTATTACTGAATTAAATATCTGTATCTGTTTAATGATTTTCTTTGTTTAATGTAATGTATAAAATTAGTTTAACATACAATGATTTTTAAATTATTTTTCACAGCCCTATCATAATTAATTTTGAATAAAATTTGAATTTTTCTAAAAAAAAATTTTCAAATTTCAAATAAGTTTGAATTATTTGCCTTTTTTTTTGGGTGGGGGTTGTTGCTTCAAATACAAGTTTGAATTAATCTCATCCCCTATAATGACCTCTGCCGGGCATGTCAAGATTAGGAGGAGGAGGAAGGCGTTCCACTTTCTCTGTAATTGCATGATGTTCTCTAGAAGTAGAAAAATTTTTCTTGGAGCTATCTTCTATCAAGATCTCTCTGGTTTAGGAGAGATTTCGGTTAAGAGGCTTTTTGGCTTTTTAAAGCGCTCGAGGTGGTTTGATCTCTAAAAAAATTCCTGGTGTGGTATCGCAATGGGCCTTTCTGGTCTAAGTCTAAGTTGCTAGGGATTTGGCGAGCGGTCACCTATACCTATCTACCTTTTTTTTGTTTTTGGGCGGTTTTTTTCCAAATTTGAGGATTGAAAATTTCTCATCTGGTTTCTACGTGGCGTAATAATTTTTTAAACAATTTATTTAATTTGATACATACGTATATCACGTATATAAATTTAAAAATCGTTTATAGACACGTTACGGTATGTGCGTGTGTCCGCAATGTACCTTATGTTCGTCTCCCATTAAATAATTTATTTAAAATACATGAAATTACTGTATACTTTCATTTCAAAACGTATATAAAATCAATAGATTTGAAAAAAAAAAAAATGAAAATTTTAATTATTACAAAAATTTCGTTAGAAAATTCATTTAAAATTTATTAACAATAATTCACAGACATATGTTATATGCACACATGCATTTAACATGATTAAATTACATACTTAAAATTTTATTATCAAGGTTATTATAAGTACTTTGTTTATTTATTAAATTTTTTTTTAAAATTAAAATTAAAAAGTTAACAGACGGGTATTTTTTTTTTTTTTTTTTAAATAATATTTTTAATTTTTTATTAATTTCGATTTTATTATAAAAGAAGAAAAGAAAAATAAAAAACATATTGAGTACATTTTTCGCTGTTGTATAATTTATTACTAATAATTAATTGTTATCGTTAACATCGCAGATTGTATATATATGTACATATGTACATTCGTGTATTATGTATGGCCTTATGTATATGCTGCACACGTTATTATTATATTATAAAAAAACAAAAACCACGTATACACTGTATCTATTTTGTATGTGCTATTAACATACGTGTGCTTATATGAATTTGATAAAAATTTTATCAAAATTTTATAATGTACGACATATAATTGTATACATAAAATTTTCTTTTTCTTTTTTTTTTGATTTGTTATTCAGTCACGCATTAAGAATTATAAATGACCATCCTATGTATTGGACAATGGGAAATTATACACATATATGAGAAATTCTTATATTTAAACTGGTCTTAAAATGCAGGTGATATTAAAATATTGATTAGAACAATATTTAAAAAAAAAACAAAAAAAAAATTAAATCGATTGATTTAAAAATTAAAATTCATTGAAAAATAAAATTTAAATCTTTTATTAGAAAAATTTGAATTTAAAAATTCGTTACAATATTTGTGTTTTCAAGAATAATTAATAATATAATTAATACAATGAAAAATTGTTTATATATAAATGGGAGTGTGATCAATATCAAGGTCAAGGTAATAATTAATATTTTATTGGTACATACATATATTATGAATTCTTCAAATTAAGTATAATTTTGTAAATTAATACAGCTGGGTCAAAGTGCATTATATCTATACACCATATACTACATAGATATCCTTTGGCTGAGGTGTAAGAATTAACAGAATAACTTTTAAATTATGATATTGATTTTCATTTTTATTTTATTTTTTTTAATATCTCTTCTAATTTCTTTTGCTTAAATTAAAATTACTTTCATAATAATTTCATTTTTTACTATCATAATCCATATATGCAATTTACTTAATTTTATATATTTTTTTAAATAAATTATTCAAATTTTTTATTCTACAAATGTTAGTGTAGATTATCTACAAAAGAAATGTATGTGATTTTTTTTTAAAGGCAATCAGATATATTACATTTCTTTTTTACATAAGCGTGTTTAGATACATAAATATTGGATAATGATGGTAAAGTTTTCTTGTTAAAATTTACGTACTTAGATTAAAATACAATATAATACAGTGAGTACTTTAAATTATGTACACATGGCACATAAAAAATAGAAATGCAAACACGTACGTCTGTATATAGTATATGATCCTTGCATTTGTTTTTTTTAATAAATTATATCTTTATAATATCATGTCATATCTATGTCGTATTACCTTAAGACAGTGTTACAAGATATCTAGTTAAAAGAAATATTTTTCTAGAATTTTTTTCATAAATTATACAAACGTACATTTCATGACATTAAATAGACATTAATCCTTTAGGAAATGAACAATTATGACAAGGATTCGTTTTTAACGACAATTTTCATTTTCCTATACCTATAGTGCTACAAAGTATATATATTGTAGAATTTTAATACACGCAAACGAAATTATGGATATCAAACATTTCTAATATGTACCTACATCTGTTTATATATAGCATACATTGTCCACTTCTTAATATAGAAAATATTATCGATATTGGTTTTCTGTCAACATCAATATTTAATTCATTATGGGAATTCAATAGAATTCATATATGTTTGTGTTTTCAATTGGAATGACCTTGAATATATATTTTGTTTTTTTTTTTTTTAAAAATGATATCAAAAAGTTAACGACAAAATATGAAATCATATTCACAAATTGAATTGTACAATAACAGATGGTAACAATAACAAAAATAATTTTGTTTTTTTTTTATTTATTCCATTTTATCTTTTATAAAGTACAAATATGTAAAAATGATGTTTTTTTCTTTTTGTAATAATTTATCTGATATTATTATTAATTTTTGTTTTTATCATTTTCAAATTTATTACGTGTTTTAATAATCACGTGCACCTGATGTGATATAATAATAACATTTACAGAAAAGTTGATTTCATTCACAATTCACATGATTAAGAGAATTAATTTAAATTTAATTAAAAATTATACTCTGTTCACTAAGATTATGCACTTAAGGTCTTATGGCGATTACTTAAACTGGTACCATTTTACATCACTATATGTATTGATATTCAAAAAAATTCATCTGATTGTATAATGGAAGTTTTGTGGATTGTGGTAATACTGCTCGTGAGATGATCTTATTAGAAATTATAAGAGAAAAAAAGCCATCATGTACTCCCATAAGGCCTGAAGTGCATAATATTAATGGACAGACTATAGAAAATTTACAATTTCTAATGAGTACAATGTAATCAATGTATTAGTAAGTATATAAATTTACTTCATATAAACATTCATGTGCATAAACACGTGTGATTTATTTTAACCATATCAAATGTTTAATACAAAATAATGCACATTTTAGTTACATTAATTTTAATTATAGATAATTTTATTTGTTGATATATAAAACAACTTAAATATGCGAATTAAAGTTTAAATATTTGTACTTTGATAAAATTAATTAAATGGAAAAAAAAATTTTTAAAACCAATAAAATTTGTTATTTTTCATTTTTATTGAGCATTAACAATTAAAGTATATATATTAGCTTTTGGGGAACAATTCATTAAGTTATGGGGTACAAGGTACAAGATAAAATTCATCGTATATAGTATGTACTTAATTTCTCTGAGATATAGTGTTTAAACGTTGTACACTTATCTTTCTCAACAAGTATAGAAATTAATAAAATGTATCAAAGTCATGAAATTCAAAGTTTTCTCGAATAAGTTTTAGATTTTTTTGAAAAAATATTTTAACAAATAATGTAACAATGACTTTGTCATTTAGCCTCAAATGTGTAATTCATGTATTAGCTTCGATATAGGTTTATGTAATTGTTTAAAAAATTTTAAAAATTTCAAATTAATTTGTTTTTTTTTTTGTTTTTTGTTTTTCAAAAATCATTCTAAAATAGAAGTTATGCCATATTGCATAATTAATATTAATAACAATTTAACAAATTGCTTTGATAACCAGTCTGTATACATATTTTACAAAATTTGTACCCCTGAATGTATATAGATACACGTATATGTACACTTAATTCTAAAGTAATTGGAATACAATGTATCGTAATAGACAATCACATATGATTATCACACTATTAAAATACACACATCATCATGTAAAATATATTTTTCGAAACAGGAAAGATATAAATTATATAAGCATTACGTATACATTTATAGTTTATTAAATGAAACATGTTTTTATGTAATTATAAATTTTGTTATTTATTTCATTATACGTTCCTAGAACTGATAATGATAATTTTGATTTTTTTTTTTTAATTGATAATTAAACTGTTTTTGATCATCTTCAAATTATAATTAAAAAAAAAAAATATGTATATCCAAAATTTGATTGTATTTCATTCTCATTGCAAATTAAATTTGCAAATCATTAATAGTAAAATATTTTTGTGAATTTTTTTTTCTTCTCAACATAACTTTTAGATCATGTTTCAAAAAAAAAAATTTCGATACTTGTATTATTCAATTATAGGGATTTGATGGGTCTCAATAGATTTATTTTGTTTCAGATTTAATAATTAAATTTTATTTACTGATCAAAATTTTTGTCGAATTATCATCATCAATGGCACGCAACAGCTCGATGTGAGCCTAGGCCTAATCATCATTACTGATGATTCTTCATCGACAAATCTATCATACGTGATTGTCGAATTACGAAACTAATAATAAGGCTTATCATGTGGGTTCTTTAAGTGGCTGAATGGTTTCGTCTACGCTAAAGAAAAAAATCTTTTTCTCAAATTTTTCATTGTTTATCTTACATTATTAGCATCAATACTCTACATTGGCTCCTACATTACCGTCACTGTAATTCGTTGCCTTTTAATTTAGACAGAAAATAATAACTTTTAATTGTAAAATTGTTACATAAGAGGAAATTTTGCAAAAAACAAAAACAAAAAAAAATTGCATTCATTTTATTACATCAAAAAACAATGAATGAGAAAAGTAAAATATAAGAAAGATGATAAACGTGCCAATATGAAACGTGCTCATTGAAAATTAAATAAAATTTGTATTTTCATACAAACGGTTATAGCTTAAGTATAATAATAACCAATTAAGTAAATTTTTTTTAAATTATTGTCTTCGTGTGTAATAAAGACAATAAAAGTGGAAAATTAAATATAGAAGAATTTCCATTCTAAGAATTTTTCTTAAAATTATATCCATGATGTACGTATATATACACAAGTACTTTTCATTTGCTTGAAATGATTTATTTTCTAAATTATATTATAAGATATTTTTATTGTTTGTTAAATTGATAACTACTATATGTATGTATAGCAACTAAAAATGGCACGTTTGAATTGATGAAAACGAGAAATATCATTAATGTATCTTTAATTTGCTTAAATAAAACAAATTTTAACAGTTATAAAGCAGGAAATTAATGATTTGCTTGGCGACTATGTAATATATAAAAAGATACAATTTATTAAAACTATGTAGGATTGACCTCCCACAGTGATATATACATTTTTATTGAAGAATTTCACGCCTACACATATCATCCCCAAGATATGAGTGAATGCTTGTTCACTTTTGTTACGAAGCGTCGTATGTATGTATATATATAATACAGTGTATAAAACTACCCTTCCTTTGATATTGTACAATTTTCATTAAAATTCAAAAAACAAGAATTTATAGAAAATTCCATTTAAAATTTATTTCATTTAACAGATCTTTAATATGGCAATTTTTAAATTACGTACTATGTAACGTCTAAGAAATACAACTGTATCTTTTGTTTTGGCTTAAGGCAAGGTTTAAAATTTATATGAATTATTTTCCTGTACCAGATTGTATATATTACCAATATAATTTTAATCAAGAGAAAATAAATCACTTTACTTCAATTTTCATTATTTTCTTAACAGGTCAAATGCGATTTGATTATAATATTGAAATAACTTCCGTAAAATCAATCATTTATATGCAATACATCATACACAACAATATAGAGCAATAACATTTGTTTTGTTAGTACTATATATTACATTCATTAAAAGAGAGACAGTTTAGATAATTGTCTTGTATTTCAAGTAAGGTCTTTGGTTTCGATTCATTGCCTTTAAGAATTCTTGTTTTTATTTTTAATACATGAAATTTTTTTTTTTTTTTTTTAATTTTGATCAATAATTATTAGTAATTGATCAAAATCACATGTACAAACATATTTGATTTTTTACAATCAATTAAGTTTACATTACAGTAAACGAACCTACAATAATTATTATTCTTACAATATTGAGTATATAATTTTGCCTTAAAAATTGATATTGTTATTATGTGAATAATTATATTATAGCCAAAGATATCTTAAATATCTTGTTATATATCATTAAATGATATATTTTTGTATCTGATGGATATGCATGAATACATCAGCTGTTCGATGGTATAATGTAAATATATATGTATAAAATATGTGCCTATACATATACATACAATAATTTTGTGGTATATTCAATATGGAACAAAATATGCGTATAGTTGAACTTGTATACAAATAAGATACTAAATAATAATTAGTTAGCAACTATACAATAAACAATTTATTTTCATTCTATTTAAATATAATGTACACAGTGTATGTTTATATGTTTGAGGTGTTGTTTATGTTTTGTTTTTAAACCATAAACCATAACATTACCAGCTGATATTATTATCAAATAATAAAAAATAAAGAGCATGTGTAGACACATGTATACAGTTCTATTAAATAAAATGAGGTTTCTTTTTTAAACAAGTGTGTGCTAAGATAATTGAAATATAACAATTAAGGTGAAGCAGAAAAATGGATACATACATAAACAAAAGAAAAATTATATGGTTTGGAAAATTTTTGCTCGTAATCTAAAAACTTAATAATAAAATAATTTTAAATTTATGAGCAATTGAAAGATCAACATCAAATTTATAAAACAGATGCCAATCTCTATACTCTGTTCACTAATATTATGCACTTAAGGTCTTATGGCGATTACTTAAAATGGTACTATTTTACATCACTATATGTATTGATATTTAAAAAATTCATCTGATTGTATTTAATGAAAGCTTTGTGGATTGTGGTAATACTGCTCGTGAAACAGTCTAATTAGAAATTATGAGAGAAGAAAAGAGATATAACACTTCTATAAGACCTTAAGCGCATAATATTAGTGGACAGAGTATAAAAAATTTTATTATAAAAATTTTTATTAAAGTAAGGGACTTCATCTTTTTATAACAGCACTTTATAAGCATATGTACTATACTGATATATTCATTAAATCTTGTTTTTTAATTTAATTGCATTTGATCATATTGCATTTATATATATAATCGTATTATTATAAACTTTTGAATTTAAAATACATACATATACACAACCCAGAATATCTTGTATGTATAAATATGTGTATTCATACATATCTTAACATGTCATATTTCACTTAATTTCATCGTCATGTGATGTGTGAAATTTAAACTGTTTTTTATATATACAAGTACATATTATACAAATATGACAATATAAAAAATGAATATGCATATATATATGAACATATGTGAAAATAAAATACAAAATATCTATTTACGTTATATATACATGTATGTATGTTATGATGTAGATAAATAAATAATATTATTATTATTATTTATTTACCTACATATTGTTTTGCTTTTATATAGCGATAATGTAATGAAGATACAAAATAAATTGTTTGTTTCCGCCTTTTAACATAATCAAATTTCATGTATGGTAATACAATATATGTATATATACAAAATTATTTACTTATATTATTGAAAATTTTATTTTACATTTTTTTTGTTTTTGTCTTCATTTTCAAATTGCATAATACACCCTTAATTTTTTTTTTTTAAAAAATTAATGTGAAATAGACTGACATGAAATTATATTATTATTTTGCTTTTCTATCTTTTCTCTTATTTTATTTTTATTCGTTTAAATTATTTCATAATAAAAAATAATTAAGTGTAAAAGGACAAGTAATTTTTATAATTTAAATAAAATTTTATGGTTGATAATTTTTTTTTTTAATTTTTATATTTTATTTTTTATTTATAAAAAAGATATTTTGAATTATTTAATCGAATTATCACATCCATTATTTAGAGCTTTTCATTCAATTTTTTTTTCTTTTCAATTAGAAAATATGTAACTAATTTTTTTTTTTTTTTAATTTACGTACCATGTAGTATTATGACGTCATGTGGAATTTCAAAAATAAAAATAATTTATTTTTTTATGCTTATCAGCCAAATTAGGGCATAGTAGGGTTTATCGAGCGTACATGAAATAGGTATGTCTTGAGAATGCTGTACATTGTCCTAATAAAATACACCTGTTGGAAGTAGGTACGTACCGTATTTTTTTTTTTTAAATTGTTGCAATATACATGTGATTACTTTACTTTATAGGATTTTTTTTTTTTTTAAATTAATTTTCCAAGTTCCAACTTTATTTAAAATTTTTCAATTTGTTTTTTTTTTTTTAATTTGTTATATGAATAATAAAATTCTGTATGACAATATTTAAATTGATAATTATTTGTTTGAATTTAATTACTTAGCGTTTCAATTTTAAAAACGATTTTTAAAATAAAACGGTTACAGAAAAAAAAAAAATTTTTTTTTTGTTTTATTTGAATCTAGAATTTAAAATTTTTGTCAAATAAAGATTGGGTACAGTATTAACGATTTCCTTAATGAATACTTAGTCAATGGATTGAGTACAAAATTATGTTTAAATAAGTTGTATATTACAAAATGTGCTCTAAAATATTTAATGGAATGTCGATATTATGTGTATCACATGTTTAATTTGAAAACTTTTTAAAATGACTAAATACAAGATCATGATAATACGGGTATACACTATATGTACAATTCAAAAAATCCAAAAAATTTCTCTATAGTATAGAAATTGAAATTTTGACTTTTTATATCTATGGAAATTATTTTTCATTTAATTTTTAGTACCTACATATACTTATGTATACGTATGTGTGGCAAAAAAATATATTATATCCAATTAAATGCATTGAACAGTAAAAGAAAAATTTGTGTAGGTGAAATTCGACTTGTAAAATACATTTTTAAATATAAGTAAGTAAGTAAAAAAAAAAAAAAACACGCAAAAATAGCTAATAAATAAAAATTTATATGTATGAATGTATGTGGTGTAACTTAAGTATATTATATGACCTTTCACTGTATTAAAACAAAAAAACAAAGAAAAAAAATATTTCAAAAAAAAAAAAAAATACAGTGGGTGGGTGTTTTCTTTTCTTTCTCTTTTTTTGTTATCATTAATTTCATGGCCTTTGAACAAACATATGTGTGTAGTAACAAAACATTATACATATTTATATCAGCCTCTATATGTACATATATGTATGTACGCATAATCTGTATATATACACGTGTATTATGTATTTTAATTGTAGCAACAATATCAATATGCATATAAAAATGGAAAACTGAATTAAGACAAAAAAAAAAAAAAAATGAAAAATTTTTCTTTTAAATTTTAATTCAATTAAGATGAATATTAATAAGTTGTTGTAAATGTAAAATGAATGAATATGTGTGGAGATTTTTTTTTTTTGTTTTCTAAAGATTCTAACAGAATGTTATATGAATAAGAAATGTGCATTTTTATTACATGAAATCATTTTACACAGATACAAAAAATGTTTTGATATTAATTTTTATATATTTAGGCATGTATTGTAAAGACGAGATACACGTATATTTTGAATTTGAATCATACATGTAATAAATACAGAAAATACATAAATCTACTACCTATGTATTTGGTAGGTACTTATCTAGAGATATACTAGCAGAATTATAACTTCATAAATTTCAGTTAAATATAATAATGGTAAAGTACTAAATGTAATAAATGTTATAATAAGTATATGATGTAAAACAAGTAAACAAGAAATACTGTAATGTACAGCATTTGCGGGTAAATGTATATTTATGAAAATGTTAAGTGTATATATAATATCTGTTAATGTATTTTGTATTTAAATAAAATTCATATACTGAACAAGATATAATTCTTGCTTTATATAAATACAGTGATTTAATAATGTTACAATTGAGAAATAAATTAAGGAAATAGAATTTCATTGCCAATTTTATATTGACTATATGTACTGTACTGTACATACAATACGTACATACATATATTGTACTTATAATGTATGTAATGTATAATGTAATATATGTATGTACACGATAAACATTGTACTTATAGGTACATATGCACATTATGCTTTTTTGCATACAATTATATATTTTTTTTTTTTTGAATTATTTTTATTCAAATTTTGTTTTTATATTTAATTTTATCTACCATTAGTTGTATGTATGTATATGAGCAAATTTTTTCTTTTGTTCCAAAGAGCACAATAAGGTGTACACAACAATACACACTGATATGTACATTTGTATGCATACTTGTGTACTTATATATCTGATGTATGAAAGTGAATATACCCATAATGATACAAATAACATATTGTACATTTGTACCTATATGCACAAAGATATATTTTCAAAATTTATGTTTTTGTACATTATAACGATACATTTTTGAATTGCTTTTGTTTTTTTTTTTGTTTAGAAATAACACAACTAAAAATAAAACGAAATTATTAAACATGATCATTGTCTTGTATTTAAATAATAAAAAAAAAAAAAAAAAAAATTTTTTTTTAAATGTCATAAAGCAATTTTTAGGGAAAAAGGTTAAAACTTCTGTATAAAAATGTTTTTAATGTGCATGTACATGTGTTTATGTATGTATGTTCCTCGCTCTACTGTAATAATAAATAAATTTTAATAAGTGCATGTAAAATTATAATTTTTAATAGCTGATTATTATTATTATTATTAAAAAAAATTTTTTTTTTTTTATTCTTACCGCCATAACTAATTCAAATGGATGTTTGTAGACACGAACGGGTGATTGATATTTTTGCACCATTTTTGCTCCTTTTTTTGTTTTTTTTTTTACCTTTCAAATATTAATTCCTTCGAACAACAACAATAATAGCAACAACAACAAAAAAATTGTATCCACGTAAACAGTAACAACAACGAAAAAAACAAAAAATCAATCAATTTAATTTATTCAAAAGAAGAAAAAAAAATACATAAATGTCCTTTTAAATTATGGTTTGTAATTAGATTTATTTTTAAATGAAAAAAAGAAAACCACAAAAAAAAACAAAAACAAAAATATTCAAAGTTTCCAAATGAGTAGGATTTGTATTTATAATTTTTGACTTAATAACACACAAAAAAAAAAAAAACAAATTACAGTTTTTCTCTGTTTATGTAAGTTTATCAGTACGTGTGTGTATGTTTATAAAAAGGACACGTCAAAATATATTTTTTTTGTAATATATTTTCTGTATGAATTTTATGATAAATTTAATAAAAATGATCCAAACATCGATCCGAACATTCACCACTCTATACCACATAGGAAAATACTCTTATAATCAGGTATTTATTTATATTTTTATGTAAATGAACATTTTTTTAATTTTTTTTTTTTTTATATGTCTTTTGCATTTAATACTAATTTTGAATTATTTAAAAAAAAAAAATTTTTTTTTTTTGTAAATTTTTTAAATAAAGTGAATTTCACTTAAATCGTTGATTAAATTTATTTTGTCATTTCAGATACAAATCTAGATTGCAACTAAAAAATTATTTATTCTATTTTGTAGTCTGTCTGTACTGATATTTTATTATTCCATTGGTTAATTATACATAATTAAAATTTAAAAACATAAAAAAAAAAATTAAATTAAATTAAAAAAAAAAAAAACAAAGAAAGAAAACCCGAATTTTTTTTTTTTTCTTTAAATTCTTTTTAGCTGTTATAATTTATTATTTATTTATTTATTCACAGGTAAGTAGGTTCTCGCTTAATAATAAAAATGTTGACTTCTTTTTTCCTACTTTTTATTACTTGGTTTTTTTTTTTTTTTGTTTTTTTTGAAAATACAAAAAAAAAACAACAAATAATCTGGTGCAGTGTTACTATGAGTGTTATTGCTCTGTTGTCAAAATATCTACCACTGAAATTGACTTCTTTTTTTTTTTTACAATTTACTTTTCACTCTTTTCAATTTTACTTATAATTTTCTTTATCTATATATACTTACATAAAAAATATATTTTAAAGAAAAAGTAAGAAAACAGATAAATACTACTGCACACACATAATTCGTTTACACACAACACGAACACACTGTGACACTTCACTCTACACTCTACAGTTGTATATTGTAAGTATGTATGTGCCCATGTGTAAACATATACCATAACGGGTATTCACGATACTTGCACTTTTTAAAATTTTGTACTGAATTTATACCATGAACATCAAATCCAACCACAACCTAGGCATAATTCAAAAACGTCAAAAATTTGACAATCACACGATCATGAACTTGATCATGAACATTGTACTGATTTTTGACATGTCACTGACAAATTCATGATTTTCGCCAATTGATGATCAATTGATGTTTGTGAATTGTACCCTATTTATTCAGGTCTGTTTTGGTCGTCAGAAAATTAACAGATTTCGTTAACTTGACATTTATAAAAAATTTGTAAACTATTAAAAATTTTTTTATAAAAGTTAGCAGAATGTCAAGTTAACAAAATTTGCTATCAGATCAGAGCAGCTCTTAATGTTTGATGCAAATAAATCAGTTAAAAAAATATTCAACATTTTTTTCTATTTTGCTAGCCAAAATGTTTGTATTTGGCCTGTTAAATTGAATCCAGTAACCAGTACACAACATCATGAACACCCCTATTATATACGCAAGCACATAATGTGGATGTAAGAGAAAATAGTAAATATACAAAACGATAAAGAAAGATGAATAAAAGTAAATTTACATCTTTGATATAATTTTGATAAACACACAAGTTGACACAAAACACATATGCATATATCGAGTATCGACATGGGGATACATATGTGTATGGCTCACCAACTCATATAGCATTACCATAAAAATTACCAAAATCAAAATGTTGAATTTAAAAACTCTAAAATCCACAAAATTTTCATAATAATTTGAATTTAGACTTGAAAATGTTGATGGCAGTTCTCATATTAGTGGATTTTGTACTTGAATTACGTTTCCCTTTTATCTATTTCTAGTTTTTGGGGAAACTACATTTTATGCTTTAGCAAAGGTACAAACATCAATTTGGCCAGTTAATTTATTTCTCATTTTTAAATTCAAATATAGATGTCACCCAAGTAAAATTTAATTTCGGAAATAATAACTCAAACGTTTAGTTTTTACTGGTTTTTTTTTTTTTTATTTATAATTATAAAATTACAGATATGGATATTATTTCGATTTTATCTAAATAATTAATTTATGTATTTTATAATTAAATATTTATATATTGATTCAAATTAGTTTCAATATGATGAGCTACAACTAAATGTGCACGATATTCACGTTGAAAATTCGTTTTAAATTGTGAATTTGAATCACAAAATGTACATTCATATAAACATTTTCCGGGATGTAATGATGTAAACAGAACGTGTTTTCGTAAATTTTCCTAATTAAAAAAAAAAGACAAAGAAAAAAAAAAATGAAAAATTTAAATTTTCCTTTTATTTAAAAGATTTTGGATAAAATATTTTTTTTTTTTTACCGAATTATTACATGTATAGGAACAATAAGGACATTTATATGGTTTCTCTCCTGTATGAATTCTCATATGTCTTTTCATATGTCCTGGAATTTTAGCTGTAAAATTACATTCAGGACAAGAGAATTCTCGTTCGCTTGGTTTATGCTTTTTAGAATGCCTACAAAAGAATAATTTAATAAATAATAAAATAATAATAAAATGAATTACGAATGACTGTAAAACAAATCTCTTCTATATAATAGTGTGTACATATAGTACTTACTTTTTTAATAGTGCTAAAGTTTTACCCATATAATTACAGCCATCATAATCACATTTAAAATTTTTTTCAACTGAATGTACACTTAAATGGGATTTTAAATCTGATGCATTACGACCAATAAATATACATAATTCCATAGGACAACTAAATTTCTTATCACGTTCACCATGAACACTAATGTGTTGTTGAAGTGAAAATCTGATAAGTTAAATTAAAAAAAAAAAAAAAAAAGAAGAAAATATTCAAATTTTATTTTTTATTTTTTATTTGATTAGTTCGGTTCAAAGAAAAAAATAAAAAACAAATGTTAAAACATTTCTGTAATTTAATTCATATAAAAGTGCCGAAGTTTTGTCCTCCTATCATCATATTATTGTATTTTACCATTATTCTGTATATTTGCATTCTATTGCATCAGTCTATGTACATAGGATATGTATAGATCATGATCATGGTAAATATGTAACAAAATGTCGAATGCATTTGCAAAAACTTGAAGGATGTCCTACTAATTAAATTAATTAATTAAAATTGATTTCTTGCAGTTTGTGTAGGTTTGAACTATATATTCAAAAGTTTTATATATTGAATACACCTATATATAGTATGTACATACATTCATGTATGCTGCACTATCGTATGTGAAAGAATCTGCTTAAAAGCATATAATTTATATTTTTTTTAAGATTTTGATTCCGCACTACCTAAAACATGATTTTATATTCTAGATCTGAGATTATTATTGGCTTTTTATGTTAGTCTCATTCTTGTCCACAAGATAAACATATACACGTATATGTATGTAAATATTTTAGTGTTTAATGATGTGACAAGGTTAAAGGCTTTTGTTTGTGATCTTGTGTGGGATGGCAATGTATGTAAGCTTAATAATCATCATTATGGATGCTATAGTATCATTTATAGGTTGATACTGGTCAGTTTATATGTATATTTACAGTAGTTAAGTATCTATGTTATGGCAGATTGTGGCATGCATAATATGTGGAAAAGAAAAATATAGTCATGATCATAATTTTTAACTAACTGTAATAAAATATTTTTTGGAGCTACATAGGTGTTTGATTTTTTTTTTTTTTTTTTTAAGAATGGAAGAAAGCAACATAAATCTAAAACGCTAAAACTTTGACATCACAGTTAGTTAGAATTAGTTTTAAAAAATAGTCTCGATTAGCCAAGTTTAGTTATATAGAATTATTCAGGATTAGTCAGGATTAGTTAGTATCAATCAGTATCAATTAGAGTCAATCAGGATTAGCCAGAATAAGCTTAGTCAGAATCAGCTAAAATCAGTCAGCAGCCTCAATCAATAATCATCATCAGATCATTCAAAAAATTTCAAATTTTTTCATGACGAAAATTTCATTTTTCCAGTTTTTTGACCAATTTCTTACATGGGAAATCAACACAGGATCACAACATAAGCATTTTTAAGATATTTAGAATATTTTAAAGAGTAGGCACTTTTAATTAAAAAAAAAAAAAAATAAAAAATAAAAACCTTTTTTTTTTTTTTATTTTGGCTATAAACATATTTAAATAAAAAAAATTCCTATACATAGAAACATTTTTTTAAACAAAGATTTAAAACAAAATTCATTACGATAAAAATCGATTTAAAAAAAAAAAAAAATTACAATTTAAAAATTGAAAAACATTAAAAGGAAAAATTTAAAATTCAACTTTATCAAAATACGTTGATTTTTTTTTTTTTTTTGCCTTGCATAAAGTTTATAAATGTATCCGATACGAAAGTATAAAATAAGATTACGTATTCTACACGTTTATATGTACATCTTAAGTAACAGCAACATGAATCTCAGAAAAAACGAAAAAAAAAACGAAGAATGTATGTGTACACAATGTGGATATATAAAAATTTATTAGTTTTGAAAAAATATTATACAGCAATAGAAAAAATAAAATCAAAAACAATTTGATTTGAAATCAACTTATAAGTAACATATATTCAAAAAAGTAAAAGATGAAATTTTAAATGTATGAAAAAAAAAATTTAATAGTACATACATATGCATATATGCGATGTTATATATGTTTGGATGTGCATACATGCATATATTGCATCCACTTTCATGTAAATACGTAGATCGATTGTGATTGAATCTGTTTTTGTTACACATTTTCAATGGATTTCCATTAGGATTGAATAGATTCTGAAATAAAGAATGTACGATTCGAAGGATCCATACACATACGTATACATAATATATGTATACGTATAGAATGTATATAAAATATACCAATATATATGATAGCGAAAAAAGGAAAATTGTTTTCATTCTTATGTATACATTTGTATAGTTTACTACTGCTGGCATGCAATAAAATAAAAATTATGATAGTAGCAAGATATGTGCGATGGATACAAACAGAAGCTACATACATATATGAATGAATGTACTCGTATATGATGACGATGAAATATATTTTGATTTTATAGAACGTTTAAGAAAGAAAAATTCAACACAAAATTTACACACATGTACATATGTGTATATTGTACAAGGATTACTTTAAAAAAAAAAAAAAACACAAATTTGTACAGTTTGTATACTATACAAAATCACATATACATACATAACCATTTTAGATTTAAGGAAAAACTATATATGTGTGATGATGAGTACATGAACCAATTGTATATGATGGGTGGCACATCATGATGGCTGATATAAGGCACATATATGTATACAATGTCGTATATATTAATGGTACTGATACTGGTTACGTGTATATAAAACCTTATTTTCTTAAATTATGGTAATTACCCACCCGTAAATTGGTTCATTGCAATATTGTAATAGCCAAAAAGTTTTTCACAAAAATTGTTTGTGCATTATACGTATGTATACACAAGAGAAATCTATAAGAAAATTCATATAGAAAATGTAAAAGATTTTCCTCATACATTATTATTTTTTTTTTCTATACTTGTTTTTACATTAAAAAAAAAAAAGAAAGAAAAATGAAAAACTTTATTTAGTGTATATGTCCTGATTCTACGTTAAACGACGAATACAAATATAATGTACTGTATATACATTGCAAGCAAATAATAATGACGATGAGAATGCATATACGTGTATACATATATAGATGATGTGGTGCTGATGATGATGATGATGATGACGATGATGACGATGAAGTTGATGTTATAGTATATACAATGTATATGCAATGAACTGTACATATATTTAAGTACAAAAAACGAAATATATATGAAAAAGTAGATGGAGAAAGCAACAAAAAACAAAAAATAAAATAAAAATGTGGACGAATCACTATATTGCACATTGCACATTTAAAATTCTAAAATCTTGACATTTGGACATTTTATGACGACGACGAGTTACTTCATTTCATATACATACATACAAACTGAAATATATTTATAATGTGCACGTATACATTTATTCATACAAAAAGGATGCATTTTATATGCATAAGTATATACATATGTATAAACCGCATATCAAACATTCAGAAGTTTTTATTATATTTATATAATAAGTGTATACTGTTCATTTATATATTATAATGCCTTTTGCATTATGTATATACATATATGGATATATATGTGTGCATATTATGTTTGTGTATGTAACAAAAATATATGTATATAATATCGTGTAATATTTTCGTTTTTCTAATAGTTTTGAGACTATTTATTTTTATTGCTAAAATTCATGGAGTTTTGCCATATACATAAATATATAATATGAGAACCAAAAAAAAAACAAAAAAAAAAAAATTTTATATATGTATATATTATGTATAGTTTCGTTATTTTTGAAAGAAGAAACATTAAAATGAAATTTATCAGGCTATTTTTAGAAAATGGTATAAAGTTTTTTTGATGGAAAATTATGAGCTTTATATTAAAGGAATTGAATTGTATATATGTACACAGAGTATACTTGATCACATATACATACATACACATATAATACATACATGCTTTTTCTTTACTTTTCATTATTATTATAATCATTATTTTCATTTTCATTTTTTTTATTTTTTTTTTTGTCAAATTTATTGAAAAAGGAAATCAATACATTTTAAAATCAAAATTTTAAAATAATAATAAAATTGAAAATATGCATGTTTTGAAACAAAATATACACATGAATATAAACATTTCATATATATTTTTTTTTTTTTTTTAAATATGATAATCACCAAATCTATACTCTATATTGTATAAATAATTGAGATGTTTGTGTTGAATTTTGATAATAAAAAATTAAGTCCTTTTAGAAATCAACATACATAGATACATATGTAGATACATATGCATATGTTTATAATTTTGCCTTAAATTTATTTTTGTTTACATATAAATCATATTTTTTTATATGTATCTGGCTGGACATTTTTCTAATGTCATGTCCGAATACAATTGCCAGTGACCAGTGACATTCGCTTAACTGATACATACACTGCAAATACGTACACATCCATGTAACCATACGTACATTATATACATATGTACGTACTTCTTGTGAAAATACACATGTTCCATATGGATAATAAGTATATCCACATTTGCACACATTATGCAACAGCGAATATTCAGTTCTATGTTCATTTACACATAATCACATTAAATCTAACAAATAGTAAAGTGAAAGAATAATTTTTTATTTTCTTCCTTGAAATGAAAATTAATAACATGAGATCATGACAATATTAAAAAAAAACCATTTTCAAAAAAAAAAAAAAAAACAAAAAAAAAATTATACAATTGCAATGTAATTATTGTAACTTATACAATTTTGCTCTTATATACATATTCGTATTAATATGAAATGAAATTTGTAATTACACATACGATAACCGTATTCTCATTTAATACATATGTATGTATATGATAATGTGGTGGAATTATTTTGTTTGTTCTTTATTTATTTTTTTTTCTATTTTAAAATTTTTATATTTTATAATGTACGAATAAAATGTCTGACAAAATAAAATTTTCTGTCTCATAATAATAATAATAATAATAAAAATCCTTTAAAAATAAAAAACTTATTTATATGTTACAAAATATTTTATATAGAAAAAAAAAAAAAAAACAAAACCCTTTTGGGCATTTGATTTTAGATACATTATACATATGTGTGTGTGTGTTTACATATGTATTAAATATTACATATAAAAGTATGCATATAAATACGTATAATTATGATTTACACAAACACATAAAGACCAAAAGAAAATAATTTTTGTAAACCGCACATAATAATGACCAGTTGGTTATAATCCTGTTTCTTTTTTATTTTTTTTTTATTTTTAATAGTAAAAATTATAAAATTGTCGCTAATATTTATTTATCTTTATTATATGTACATATATGAACTGTTTTTATTTTATTTTTCTAAAGACAAAAAAAAAAAAAAAAGAGTTATTGTTGAAATAAAATGCATAGTAAAGTATTTATCATTACAAGCACATAGTCAAGAAGAATTAAAAGTAACAAAAATAAAAATAAAGAAAATATGTAGTTCATATATGTATGTAATCATTTTTCGCGATTGCATATATTTCATAAATATATGTGCACATATGCAATATACATATATATTCACATCATATACAGTGGTGGTTCCATAAACAAAAACTGAGAAAAATAATGAATTCTTTGCCTAAAGGAAAAGATTATTTAATGGCTAACATACATGCAAATACATATGTATGTACGTGTATTTTACATACATATGAAATGTGTAATATTTTTCACTTGAAGCTTAGAAAATAAAAATTATCTTATTTTTATTTCTTTTTATTTTTTCATTTGTTTTATTTTAAATATTGTGTGTTTAATTATTCCATATGTATACAAGATAATAATACATATGAAATATTAATTGTCTGGAAATAATTCATATTTGTTTCCTTTTAGGGTATATATACATACACGTAACAAATAACAAACAAAAAACAAAACAAAAACAAAAATGATGTGTATACAAAATTCATATGATTATGAATAGCCGTTATTTTGAATTACTACTATATTTTCCTTTTCTGTTTTCTTTTAATCTAGTTTAAAAAAAAAAAAAAAAAACACTAAAATAAATTTGAAAACTAAATTTCATTTTAAATACAATTTTTGTAAAAATTTCATTTTAATGTTTATACATGCATGTTCATAATATGAAAACAAATTAAAATTATACAAAATGAGAAGAAAACAAAAAATGTTTCTTGATTTGATACAAAAATATGTTGCATGAAATTAAGTACATCAATTTTTTGTTTTTTTTTTTTTTTTTTTTATATTTCTTAAGCATATACATATGAAATGAAAATAAGGAAAAAAAAACGAATAACAAATGAATACATACGAAATACAAAAGTAATAAAAATACATGAGGTGCTATAAAGGACTAAATATTATACCAGCATTGCACGATATAAAAGATGAATGTTACCTGCATAGCATATGAGACACACAATTTTTTTCTATTTGTTTAAATAAATGGTACTATCAGTAGCATATATAAAAAGACAAAATACTATATATAAGAGAAAACAGCCATCTTTTCTATATATTTTACAAAAATTACACATTTGTTTGTACATGTGTATATATATACAGATAATAATATTAAATGTATATACATATGTATATACAATAATACCACTATTATATGATCATATATGTACGTGATACATACAGACATATGTATGTATGTACATTTTAGAAGAAACAGAAAATATAACTAGCAAAGCAAAAACCCTTGAAACTGATATAAATTGACTTCATTGGTAAGAGTTATCATCCTTTTTTTGCAGATTTTTAATGGATATTTCACCTGCTGTATCCTGTTTAGTACAAATACAAACAAATATATAATGTTAAAAAGATATGTTTGTTGTTTTGTTAATGGTATATATATATATATGTATACATCAAGATTTTAGGGTGGTGTTTACTTTTGAAGTTAATTACAAATTTTGTCTTTTTTTTCATCCTTCCATCATTGTGCATAATGGATATATGGTGTACATATATGTCAGTATGTCTATGTATAGGTAATCTCAATAATATATACATGCATACATAAATATTTATATGCAAAGGATAACATGTATTAAACAAAGCATTTTACAAAAAAAAAAAAAAAAAAAAAATACGAAAAAAACAAAGAAATATAAAACGTGTAACACCACAGTATATTCATTAATATGAACTGTATTGGTATAATTACACATAATGATGACAAAAAATAAAATAAAAATCATATACAGTTTTAGTTTTGCTTTTCTAAATTGTATACGATATCTGGTATGAGTATATAGTTAAATTCGACTATTGCAAAAAAAAAAAAAAAGGATACATACGATAAGATGTCGCATAGATAGAAAATCACATTTTATATACGAATTTAAACGTCAGTAAAGAAACAAGAAACTTATAAGACATGAATAAAAACTTACACAAAAAAAAAAAAAAAAAGTAGAAGTATAGTTATTTTATATGCTAGTTCTTGTTGTAACGATATGCATTATGTATTACAATTGGAATAACATACCGACACATACGTAATGTACATATAAAAAAATGTGAATTGTGTGTATTTTCTGGTACATATAAGGATAAGTTAAATGTTAAGGTATGTAACATTATACCAAGAGTACCATAAATATTTATGCGAGTCAAGAGAAGTGTAAAACTTTATTTATTTTTTTTTTTTTTAGTTAACCAAAGTATGAACGTGCCATTCTGACTTAATTCCTCATTTTGATGGTGTCTTATACATAATATAACATAAAATCACAAAATAAAAAAAAAAATATATAAAAAGAAAATAATAAGAAATTCTATCCGTTATTGGTATATATATATTCCATCTATTTTAAGTATAGAATTTTGTTTTTATATATGTATATGAAATACTGTAAATATAAATTTTACAAGGATCGCATATTATAAGGGAATTTCAAATTAAAACAAAGCTTAATCAAATAGACAGAGAGAAAGAAAGGCAAAAAAAAAAAAAAAATGTATATGAAAAATTGATAATAATAAGAATATAAAACAAGTCCAATATTTAAGGATCCAGGATTACGAAAAATGATAGCATTATATATGAATTGCATGACTTTGTCAACATGTTGTATATTGTGTGATACATAAGACACAATAATGTAATAAACATAAGACACAATGTACGTATACTTAGCTACAAACATACATAGCTATACAAGCATAACGCATATACTTATAATAACGTACATAAAATTCGATTTAAATGAAAATTGGTTAATGCTATCATCAGATTTTGTTAATGGACCAATGTCTTTACAAAATGTTTAAATATATTTTAAATAATGAATTAAACTTATGATTTTTACATTTTAATACAAAATAATAGACAAAATTTCATCGATTTTATAATTCATACAATGTAAAATGGATAAATAAACAAAAAGGATTTGTTCTCAAAAACAAAAAAAAAAAAAAACATTTTACAAATAAATGACACTTTTTATATAAGGACTTATGTTTTTCGATTGAATTAGAAAAGTTTATAAATTTTCTTTGTTTTCTGTTTGAAATTTACCTATGATCTCATTATTATTTAAAGTTTTATTTTTTTATTTTTTTATTTCTTATTAAAAATAACTGGATCTTCAGGCTTAAGAAAGTGAATCAAAATGGAATTGTACAAACTTGTAATTTGCATTTAAATTTTATGATTATTTATTATTTATACATGTAAAATTAGTAGAAAATTTTAAAGGATATTTTTTTCAAGTAAATAAAATAAATGACGAATTTTAAAAAAATTTTCTTTGCATTATATGTATTGATTTCTCAGCTCACAAATGTATACATGTACATATATGCTCATTAATCCAGATAAAAAATACTATAGAATATAGATTTATCCAAGAAAAGAATAATGTTTATTTATCAGGCAATTATATTTTATCTATTGATTTTTTTTTTTCTATCTATATAGATACATATATACATATTTGTATATCCAAGAAAACACAAGGACATACTACACTTGTTAAAAAAGGAATAAAGATGCAATACAAGCATGGACATATTATAAGGTCTTGGTTTTTTTCTTATTTTACTTCTCATTCTCAATTCAATTCCATTTTATATGATATAACAACATAAAATGACAATGACCAAAACTGTAATGCAGGATATCATTTTCATTTTTAAACATTATTTTAAACATTATAATATTTTTCATTATGAATCGTGTATGTATATACATACATACATTTATTACAACTTCACTAGCTATATCATTTGAGGATTAAATGACATGATTACTTTATTTTATTTTTTTTTTTTAAATATATGTATGTATGTATATAAGAAATGTATATAACGTGTTAGATGTGTACATATACATTTTAGATACTTATGTAAAGGATGGTTCAAATATATTTCGTAT
The DNA here is from genome assembly GCA_963971155.1 of Anthrax anthrax. Lineage (NCBI taxonomy): Eukaryota > Metazoa > Arthropoda > Insecta > Diptera > Bombyliidae > Anthrax > Anthrax anthrax. Next base: position 3,940,854 of record OZ020124.1, read on the forward strand.
GTAATGTATATGTAATGTAAAGTAAAAACATGAAGATGATGACCTTTCTTTTCCTTTTTATGTTTATTTTTACTTTTATTTCTTTTAATATCCTGTATATTTTGCTTTATTTTCTATCATACTCATATTATATAGTTTTTGGGTTAAACATCAATTTTATCCTGTTGTATATTATACATATATGGCATATATGCATAGGATTCATAAAAAACAAAAAAAAACAACAACACATTTTTGCTGTATAGTAAATGGGTGATAGAAATTATATGTACGTGGTTTACTTTCTCGACCTTATTCGTTGTCATTTTTTTTTTTTTTTTAAAGAAATTTTATGCTATTTTCTTTTCTTTTTTTTTTTTTCAAAAGGATATTGTATGTATGTATTGAAAATATCATCATCATTGTCAGTTTTCATGGAGGTTTTTGTACGACAAGATATCGTAATGGTGTGGTCTTTTAGTTTTTCACATTTTGTTTTTTTTTTTTTGTTTGCTATTTTGATAATTTCTGTGGGTTGTTTTTTTTTTTGCAATCATGTGTATTTTATACATATAGTACATATGTATATGAGTCTGTATATTATTATGTGCATACCTTATACGGAGCACATACATATAAAGCAGTTATATGTGTATTTACTGTTAAATTCTTACAATTTTTTTGATATCACACAATAATTTACTGTAAGCAGTTGACACTTCGATGTGGTGTGTTTTATGGCAATTCATCCTTCAGATAGCGGTGATTTGCGTCCGTTTTTACAGTTGAAACTATTCAAGCAGTGAATGAATGTTTGAAAAAAAAATGGTTTCCTAAGAGATTACAATATAGAATGAATGAATAAAAAATGTTCATACATATTTAAACCACATATGTAGATATATACATACACGTATATATGTATGTATGTATATGATACACAAAAGATGATCAAAGAATGTATACCGAGAAAAAGCTATAAATGAGAAAAATGGTTGATACTAATGTTGGATAAAATGGTAAACGTACATTAAAAAAATATAAAAATAAAACGAAAGGGAGGCAAAAAAAAAAAAAAAAAAAAACAACAACAACAAGAGAATAGATTCGAAAATAAATGGCCATAATGTATGTACATATAAGTACATTGCATAAATTCTGCGGTATTGTACTAAAACACTTTTAAAAGAAATTCACATACGTATGTTCAAATATGAACATATAAGTATATGCTCATGTCAGGATACGTATATACTCAAATTGTTGTAACTTCGATCTATAGACGTGATATAGATGGAATAGATAGATTGCTATTCTAAAAATAAAAAAAACACAGAATTTCTAACGGGCAAAGATACATTACATTTAATTTCTTGTTTGAATTGTTATTTTAAGATTTGTTAGATATGTTGATAAGTTTCTTTCTTTTTTTTTTTTAAATTATAAAATTTACATAACAAAATATATAAAGCAGATTAAATAAAAATCAAGTTAATGTCCTTCAATATGTTCAGTTGTTCAGTATATTAACGTAAATACGTTATAATCATGACCTTTTCATTTTATTTCTATTTTTTTATTTTGTTTATATATACTTTAACAAGTAACAAACTTATAAAAATTGGTATTTTATATGAGATAGAGACAACATTTTTATAACAATGAAGTTAAAATATACGAAGAATATCTATGTAATATTCCAAAATTTCATTGCATACATACATGTATAAGGATACGTATTTCTATTTATATGTAAGAAAATTTAACACAAAAAAAAAATAAAATAACAGAAAAGTGTACAGGGTTTCCCTGTTTATATCACAGTTAAGGATATAATAACATAGTATATAGATTCACATTGATGATAGTACGTTAAATAACGTATGTGTGTAATTACAAAAAAAAAATCAGTCATAGATTTTATGTGACCATAAGGTATTTGCACTTTACAAATGTATTGTAAATGTTTTAAAAGTTAACTGCAGTACATTTTCTATATTTTATACCTTATACATACATATGATATAGAGTCAAATGTGTACTTTATTTGTATTTATATTTTCTATATTTGTATTTGTAAATTCCTATACACTATAAAAAGTATATGTCATGGTCGGTAAATAAAACGGCAATGACATAGTCAGTTAGTTTTTTGTATCTTATGTCAATCATTCATGTAAGAATGAAGTGTTCCATAGAACATATTTTATTAAAATGAATCAAAAATACTTTTAATTTTGAAAGTGGGACAAGTACAAAATTTTCAAAAAAAAAAAAAATCAAAATTTTCACAAATTATTTGCATTACAAAGATATGTCCTTTGATGTCCGAAATTAGTTTGTATGGACTTTATGGATTTTATAAACTTTCCAGCATTAGAAGGTTTTCTTCTACAATGAAAAATTTCTATTAAATTTAAAATAACTCTGAATTGTAAATTCTAAACTTATCCCACTTTCAATATTAACGAACGATTAATATGTACTAATATATATTAAAATTTATATATAACTTACCTTCGTTTAAAAAATTTTCCACATGTATCACATTGATATTTTGTTTGATTTTCTTCAATATCTCGTTTATTTTGAATTTTTGTTTTTTTAATTTCATGACAATTTGTAATATGATTTTTTAAATTATGTTTCCATGCAAAATTCATTTTACAATATTGGCAATTAAATATTTTTTCATTAGTATGCTGACGTAAATGGCATCGTAATGAATGTTTACGAAATAATTTATTACAAATTGGACATGAAAATTTTAATTTTTCATTTTTAATATTTTCTTCTTTATGAAATATCTCATGATAAAGTAATTCAGATTTCAATGAAGTTCTGCAAAAAAAAAAAAAAAAAAAAACCAATAAAAAAAATCATTTAAGAAAAAACAAAAGAAGAAGAATATTTTCAGTATTTTAGAGTCATAATAAGTAACATACGTGAAATTGCATGTTTGGCATGAAAATGTTTTATGTTGTTCAGATTGTAATTGATTTGACGATGCATTTTCATGTTGTACATTTTTAGGATTACTGAGATCTTTTCTGCATTCATTAATTGATGCTAAAAAATTTGATGAATTTGAATTATTATACGATGAATTTTGTGATACTGATGTTGTTATAAATGTTGGATTAGATGTAGACGTTTGAGTTCCAGTTGAAATTGGTATAAAATTTACATTACACATAGTAGATGCATTTTGTTCAGTAGCATTTTGTAATGTTGATGATAGCAAATGACAACACTGTTTATCTCTAACATGACGACCAACTTCTTGTGGCAAAAGAAATGATTTACCACAATGTGGACATCTATATCATGTATTTAAAAAAAAAAATAAAAAAAAAATAAAATAAAATTTTCCTTTAAAAAAAAAATATTTTTTCTCCTTTGAAATAAATATATCTAACTTACGAAGATTTTTGATCAGGATGTTTTAATTTTAAATGTTCTTTTAATTCTAATAAATTACCAAAAATTTCATTACAAATTTTACAATATTTTGTTAAAATTTTATTTTTTTTATTAATTATAGTTGAATTAATTTTATGTTCTAATGTTGTTCTATGTTTTTTAGCTTCAATTGATGTTTTAAAATTTTCATTACATATTGAACAATAAAAATTTTTCCTTTTATGTATTAATAATTCATGTCGTTGTAATGATAAACGTGATTTACATACAATATCACATGAATAACATTTAAATTTTGATTGATAATCATTTGATGCAGTACCAATTGGTTCAGTTGTACAATGATTAGCATGTTTACGTAATTCAATATTATAACGAAATATTTGTTTACATTTAATACATTCAATTATTAATTTTTTACCAATTATAATTGGTACTGATTTATTTATAGATAATACAATATCTTTATGTTCAATACTTAATAAATGTCGTCTCATTTGATTATTATCTTCACATTCAAATTTACAAAAACTACACCAAAATCTACCTGGACCTTCGGTTATATCACGATGACTATTTGTATTCCAATGTAATAAAAAATCATTTTCAGTATTTGTATAAAATTGACATGGTTGACATTGATATGGTGATTGTCGTACAATTTTATCCATATTATCAAGTATCATATCATATGATATTAATGGATTCTGTATCATACGTCGATAATGATAATGTGATATTAAATGTTTACCTAATAAATATTTTGGTAATTTTGTTTTACATACATCACATTTAATAAAATATTTTTGTCTTTTACGTTTTTTCATTAAATTCAATTTTGTTTGATTAATTGAAAGATTTTTTAATTTTTTCTCAGTTACATCAGATTTTTTTTGTGTTACATCATATAATAATGGATTTAAATATTTTGATGGTTTTTTAATTCTTTCAGAAAGTGTAATCATTTTAACAGTTGCTTGTTCAAGCTCTTTTTCAGGTTCAGATCGTTTTAAATGAAGATTTGATTTTAAATGTCGTTCATAAAGTAGTTTTGATGCTAATTTACGATTACATGTATTACACCAATATTGATGAGAATAGATTTTTTCAATTTCAACTTCTGCTTTATAATCTAATTTATTAACTTTTGTACCTGGTACCCATTTTCCTTCATGAATATATGTATATGTATATAAATAATTTAAATTGAATTAAAACAAAATGTATTTTGCTTTTTTAAAAATTCTTCTTATAATAATTTAATTTACCTTTAGTATGCCCCGGAGGTGGATTAAAATCAAGATCAAAATCATCTTGGATTTCTTGAATTTTTGTTGATTTTTCATCTACATCATCCCAAGTTTGATGTCGATCATCCCAAGCAGATGATGATGGTGAATTTCTTAATAAACTATGATGATGATGATGTCTTAAGTTACTATTATTATTATCTGGTTTCCATTTACCACCAGTATGATTAACTGGAACGCTATTACCATCAGCTTCATAATCTTCATCATCGTCATCATCATCATCATCATTATCATCATTATCGGATTCTGGTTCCGGTGAATCATGTTGAAATGTGATCAATTTAAAGACTGATGTCTCACATTTTTTATTACCACTAATATCACGAACCGCTTTCATTAAATTATCTGAATTATTATTTGATGATGATGGTGGTTCAATCCATTCATCTTCTGTTTCATGTTGAGATAATAATGCAGCGGTTGCTTTACGTGTTAATATACGTGATGATGAAGAATGTTTACCAGCACCACCACCACCACCACTATTACTTGGATTATTATGATTAGATGATACATTTACTGCTGAGGTAGTTGATGTTGCCGTTGGCAATGTACGTTTTGAACTACTTTGAAGTTCTAATGATGAAAAAAATACATCAGCACCTAAATCATATGGTAAATCATAAGATTCTGACAATGATTTTCCAGATTTTTCAACTTCTTCAGATTTATGATGATGATGATGATATGATGTCGATTCAGTAAAATCAAATGTACCATACGGATGATCAACATGAACAATATCACGATTATTTTTTGTTGAACATGAATTTTTTCTATGTTGTACGTAATTATCAATACCGACAATTGTTGTACTGCATTTTATGCATAAATGAGTATCATCAATATCTTCTTCTAACATATTGAAAGTTGGTGGTATAGTAATTCAAGAATGCGTTACATTTCATAACACAATGGAAATTTGAATTATCTGTAAAATATATTAAATCTAATTAGTGAGTTATATAAGGAGCAAGTATGTATGTTTGTCTATTATAATTTTTTGTGTTCTAAAAAAAAAAAAACAAAAATTATAATAAATTTATGCAAAACATAAAACACCACATAAAACGTGTGAATGCATATTTGACTTAATAACAACTATACATAATGTATGTATACAGTACAGCCTACTTTTCTATTTTTTCACACCTTTTTGTTATGGACGTCATTCATTCCATCATCAGAAATGAGGTTGAACAACCCTGATATTTTTTTTTTAAGTCAAAAAAAAAAAAAAAGGAAAAAGGGCTTCTAAATATAATTCCTTTTCTAAATATATTATTGAGTCTTAAACATATCATTCATGTGTGTGTGTTTTTTCTTATATTCCATATATCCCTTTTTTCTGAAATCATAAGCAAACCATTTTATGCCATGTCATAAATAAAATCTTTTAACATGGATCTGTATGTATGTGTACATATTCTTGATCCCATACCTATTATAATTATTTTATTTTGTTGTTATTGTTGTTGTTGTTATAGGATTGTTGTAGGATATTTTGATTCGTTCAAGTGATGTAGATATAGAAGGAAAATAAAAAAAAAAAAAGGAAAACAAAAAAAAAAAAAAACGAAACGCTGAATAAAATGTAGTTTGATGTGTCACAAACTTGATTGATACGTACCAGAGATTACAGAGATATGCTTGAAGGTGTTTCAGAGTTGATATAATGTGCGTATAACAAGCATTTGTGTGTTTGCCTGTTGTGTGTATTCAAATATTTTGATTATGTGCGTTATATTGTATATATGTAATTGTATATCTGTAAAAGATGGCTGCAGATGAACAGATAAAATAATAATGGTATTTTTTGTTTGTCTTATTTATATTTATGTTTTTTAAATTCATTTATTTATTTATTTATTTATATATATTTTGTTGATATTACAGGACCATGCAGAGGCATTAAAAAAAAAAAAAGGTGAAATAAATATATATTACATTGTTTTTGTTTTGGGGGTAAATTCCCTTTTGTTATTTTCATTTATATATGTTCCCCCTTGTATATGTATGTATGTATAATAGCTGGATACAAATGCCTTTGTTGGACTATTAAACTTTAAGGCAAAAATCTATCTATCATGTCACCTTTTTTTTTTGTTTTAAAACCAAAAAATTTTCATTTTTGTTATTTTTTATGTCTGTTTGAAATAAAGAAAATACGCATACAAGTACATGTATATACGTATATGAATGAATATGATAAAAAGGACACAAAAGAAAAATAAACTTTGTATTGTTCTGCTAATTTCCATATTTTAATCTTCATAATTTTTATTTTTTATTTATTTTTTTTATTTATTTTTTTTTGTTATATTTAAATGTATATTTCAAAAATTTATATTTAGTCAGTTTTAATATTATACTCGTCCTTTCATTATTGTCCTTTATTTTGTTTTTTTTTTTTTTTTTTTTTTTTTTCGTTTAATATTAAAACCACTTGAGAGTGTAAGTTAGAAATTTATGATTATTATTAGATGAAAAATAAAAGTAATAAAATATTATTATTATTTTGTGTGTATATTTACATAGGTATAAATATAAGATGGGTATTTTTTATATATATATATATTTTATTTTAGTAAAACAAAAATAAATCATTATACATACATATGTACATTAAAATTTTGTTGTTATATGAAGTAACATTTACAAACATTAATTACTGATATACTGTATATATTAACAAGTGTAGTAGTGAAGGGGTTTTGTTTTGTTTTTGTTTTTATTTAAAGAAGAAGTGAGCAATACAATACGCCACCCTTCTGCCTTCATCACGATCTGCCAGGGCCTTTTGGTGATAATGTAGTGGGTGGTATGGGTGTATGTACATAGATACCTATAATTTAAAATAAATATATGATATACATAAAATATCTTTGATGAAAAATTTATTATCATGTCTTTGAATGACAATTGTCAAATATCACAATGAGATATATCCAACATTAACTTGAAAATTTATACCAAAAAGGAGATTTCTAAATATTTTGAATTTTTTGTTAATGGTACAATTTTATATTTATATACAACAAAAAGAAAATTCAGCAAAACGAATGAATATAATTTATTTAAATTTTGTATAATTCAATCTTATTCTGTTTCATTAAACATTTTTTTTTTTTTTTTTGTAAATTCATTAAATAAAATTTGTTTCATCATTTTGTATATAAGAAATCATTCGTCTTTCTATTTTATTATTACTCCTGATGGTTTTATTTTTATTTATTTATTTATTTTTCTTTTTTTGGTGTGATTTCATTCCATTTTGTAATTTTAAATTGTCTTCTTTACATTATAGTATACAATTTTATTTTATTTTCATTTACATTTACAAATGGTACATGAAAATGAAAAATAATATACTATGTACCATTAATGACAAGAGTGAAAGCTTATTTATTGTAAATTATTATTGCGAAAAAGGGAATTAAAAATATGTATGTATACTTTAGCCTGCTCCAATACGTAATATCTGTACGTATATATCCATGCCTGTACGTTTATACTTACGTATGTATGTATGTAAATTGTTAGTTATTATATATGTATGTTATTTCTTATTTCCCTTTTCTGCAATATTTTTGATAATTTCCCTAAAATATTGTTATAGCAGTTTTAAAATTTTCTTTTTCATTTATTTCTTTTTTTTTTTTTTTTTTTTTTTGAATAAGAATTGTTATTATTTTTCGTCTTAACTATGTATAACAAAAAAAAATGTTTTTTTTTTCTTTCCTTTTTTATTTATTTATTTGTGCAATTTATTTTATTTTAATTTTTTTTTTTTTACTTTCGTTGTATATTTATTTTATTCTTGATGATGGGTGTATATATACAATGTGATGTACATATGTATGTACCTTTATACTTCATCGATGTATGTATGTACATACATATACGTACATTTTTATACGTTAAAACGATTTTTGAAAAGAAAATTTGACGGCTTTTTGAAGAAAAGTGTACATTTAGATTCCTATATATTGTATAAAATATAAAGAAAAAAGGGAAAATAAATGAAAAATAAAATATGTTAATAGCCTTTTTGATTATTCATGAGAAAACTTTAATAACTTTTTTTTTTTTTTTTTCACTTTTTCGAAAATTATTTTGACATGAAAAAACACATAAACGTATATACACGTATATGAGTTTATGTATATGTATAATTGTATACATTTTCCACATATACATATTTCTATTCATATTTAAAATGGTCTATATATATGCTATTATATGTATATATATAATATAGTCTATAATTTAAAAATGAAACAATGAATAGAGTTGAATATAAGAGAGTATGTTCCTCATTTACATAATGTATAAAAATTGTTTTATTCGAATATCGTTCTACATTTTATAAATGCGTATACATTTATGTAGGTATAAGGATATTTTTATATAAGTCTAAGGATATCCTTCTATTTAAGTTCATAAATTACACAAATTTTTAATAATACATTACATACTTAAAAAATATTTAATATATTTATATTTAAATAAAGAAATACACATTTAATGTATATACACTTGTTGTATATAAGTACTATTGTAAAGGATATAATTTATGTATTACCAATGTATGAAATATGTATGAAGGATTTTTTTTTTTTTTTTTTTTTGCTATTTTATTTATAATAAATTTGACCTAAATTTTATTTTATTAATTCAATCAATTTATAGCCTGAAAAAAGTATACGCATATGTTTGCGTGTGTATATACACTTATATGTTACATCCGTCTCCATAATTTTAAAAAATGAAATATTTATTGAACATTTATTATAACATTTTTTTTAATGTATCAGAATAATTACAAATTTATTTTCTGAATTATTTCTATTGTTTTTTTTGTAATTTTTGATTATTAAGATATCTTATAATTCAGTGAATTGTAATGATTTGTTTTTGAGTTACATCAAATTTGAAAATTTACTATAATAAAATGGATGCATAAATTTTCTACTGGTGGTGCCCAGTAATAGTGTCAGCCAGCATTATCGAAACATTCAGTCTGCTAAGCTACGAGCGACAAATGGCTGGACGTTGTATACCAGACGCTGATATCATTAATTAGGCTTTCAAGTATTTGAGTCGTGATACCTAAAAATGCTAAACTTTAACATTTTTATTTTTTAAGTATATTTTTATTATTTTAAACTAATTTTAAACATATACGATCATAATAATTTTTTATTATTATTATCAAAAAGGTTTTTGTATATTTATTTATAGCAAAAAAAAAAAAAAAAAAATTGAAATTGAAATTTTTTCACTAAAATATAAATTCAGATTAAATTCATAATTTATTTAATTTTTTTTTTTTTTTTTTTTATATATTTTTATAAATTGTAATCAATCGTTAAAATGTTATAAAAAATATGTGTATCATCTCATATAAATTTTTATCAAAATTATTTATATATTAAGAAGAATAAAAAAAAAAAAAAATTGAAATCGTACAAATTATGTTAATCGAGTCATGTATAGGAAATTTTATTTTATTTATTGAAAATTAACTGAAAAAAATGATTTTTATAAATTTTTAAATAATATTGATTTTGTATTACATGTAATATGAGATCTATAAAATAAAAAATGTATTTCAAAATAAAATTTAAATCTGCATATTATGTATTATATAAAGCATATATTCACGTGTGTGTGTATATACATACACGCATAAAATTCTTTATTAATATAAAAATCAACTTAATTTTTATATTATTTTTCTGATGTACTTAAGGATTTTGTTTTTCTTTATTTCTTTTTTTTTTTTTTTTAATATTGAAATTTATTTTATTTTTTTTATTTATTTTTTTACATTAATTCAGATACAGAATTAACGTTTAACGTTTATTATATGTTCATCATATATCGTTTTTTTTTTCATTCTTTTCCCTTGTTTTTTTATTTGAATCAATAATATTTTATATCAAAAAATTCAAATATCAATATAACGTATTTTTTCTTTGTTAAAAATAAAACGAGAGAGAGAGAGAAAAAACAAAAAAAAAGAAAAACAAAATAAATTTTACGATTATTTTTGCATATATGAATATTCACTGATTAAAGTTGAAATGTTGTTGATGATGATGACAATTATTTTTTTATTATTATTTCGTTTTTTTTTTTAATAAACATTCTTGTACGTACGTTATAAGAAGCGTACACTTTTGGACATTTACAACATTTTTAGTATAGATTTGAATTTTGATTTTCTTGTTTTTCTTTTTTTTTTAACAGATCAAATTTGAAATGGAAAATGAACATTTTTTGTTTTTGTTTTTTTTTTTTTTTTTTTTTGTCAAGAAAAATATTTTTCGATGATAAAATTTTATGAGTTTTCTGTAAAATAATGCATATTGGTATGTAAATCTTAAAAATGATGAGGATGTAAAATTTTAGATATATATATGAATATTGTATATAATATACACTTTGTTGTATATATGCTATGATAATATTATTGTTTTATATGTATAGGTGTTAATTATTAAATCAGAATATTGTATTGTACGTTGCATATATGTTGGTACATTTTTCACAGTAGATATCGTAAGAAACCTATAATATCTACATGTATTATGCATATACAATGTATATACCAAGTACATGCCATAAGTACATTTTTATTTCATTCATTTTAATTATTATATGCATATATACATAAATAACAATAACAATAAAAAAAAAAACCCGTGAAAATTTATTGGACAAGAATAAGAATAAAAAAATAAATAAATAAACGATGAAATGATAAAAAATAAAAAATAATTTTATGATTTAAATTTTTTGATATTTTTTTATTTTTATTTAAAAAAAAAAAAAATTTATGTGAGTTTTTAATTTAAATGCAATTGAAAATAATCCATATTGAAGGAAATTTAATAACAAAATTCAATTACGTGTATATTGGATATATGTATATGAGAAATTAATTAAATTCTTAGATTTTAATTATGTATGTACATATATTCATTTGTTTATGTTATTTCTTTTCGATATGCATTTAAAGCGCATTATTAATTAATTTTTTTTTTTTTTTATCATTTTCAAATTTGAAATTTTGATTTTCTGTATATTTGTCCACAAATTCTTTTGGCTTGCATTCATCATCGTACGTACAACTCATTCACCACATAGTTCAATTAAAATTCTTCCAAGCCTACATTTGTATGTACATACAATGTATAACGAGTTCATTGACAACTCGTCATTATGCTCGTAAAGAAGTATTTTTACATTAAAATATTCTAAATATTTTTGTAATATGTAAAATATATTGACCATAATTTTAATTTTAACAAATACAAAGAAATTTTTATGATATATAATTTAATAAAATTTCAATTTTTTATTCATTTAAACATGTGCTTGTTGCACATATGTACATATAATGGAATAAAAATAAATCGATTTTTTTTTAAAAAACAAAATACATATTTTCATTAATTACTTTATGTCTATATTACATACAATCCATCTAACTGAATTCAAATGAAGAGAATAATTCTTATTTCATATAATCACTTGTGAATAGAGGTTTAAGATACTAACATGTATAGTTATCGTCAAATCAATTGAATTATTTTTTACATTATTGATGTTAATTAGGATTTCATGTATGTAGAAATGTTGATACTGAAAATAGAAAAATATGCATCTGAACAACTCAAATCTTAGAATCTTGAAGATAAAAAAATGCTTGCATATGAAGAATTTGAACATTACGTACCTACATTACGAATTATTCAACTGATTTGGTATGAACTATACGTGCCGTGCCAGTCAATAATGAAGAATAAGAAATCTAAGATGACTGACATGTTATTTGACATGGTCGTGTATACAAACAAATAACATTATATATAATACGAATTTCGTTTGTGTTTGTAAACATTCTACAAATACATATATGTACATATTCTAAAAAAAAGGGTCTTCTTTCTTTCATAAATAGTGAAAATCAATTGTAATAAATTATGTTGTCCATTCGTCAGAAATCTTTTGGTTTTCTATACGTACATATAATATGTATAGGCATAAAAAAAGAAAGAAACTCATAAATAATCTACAAAGAAAAGAAGAAATGATACTAAAAAATGTACACATACTTATAACAGTATGAAAATACGTGTACGATTACACCATATGCGTAGCACACACACAAACAAGTTATATTTTATATAGTAACAAAAGGGGGAGATTATATTATTGAATGAAAATGAAGAAAAGAAAGATACTCGTCATTTTGAAAAAAATGCCATATAGTCAGAAAAATAATGTTATTTGAAATTTTGTATATCAACTACATAAAAATTTAATCAAATTTTGTATTTATACCTGTCTAATTTTTTTTGTTTCTTTTTTTTTTTTTTTTTTAACGTACACATATGAAATTTTTGATAAACAGGAATTTGGTATAAGGACATTTATACGTACAATTTATGAGAGAGGACAAAATTCAATGTACAATTAGTTGCAGTTCAGTCAATTTGTATCGATCTAATTTACATATTTGTATACAGGAATTTTCAAATTTAAATTTTCAATTTACATTTTATTGAATTAAATTTCCATTTTAACTCTATAAACTATAAATAAATAATTATGTAATATAGCAAATTTTTATAATTCGTATTTGAAAATTTTCTTTTCCTTTCATAAATTAGACTAATGGTGTACTGAAGTACCCTTTCATTTTACTATTTATTTTTTTTTTACACATCAAATTTATGAATAGATTTATTACTATTACACATACATACATACACATGTGTATATATCGTTTGCTCTTGTTCTTGACTTGGTTATATACATATGTACATGTATTTTTTTTTTTTAAAATTCCCATTAACTCATAGCAAAAGTTTGAGTAAAAAAAAAAAAAAAATTAAAAGAAATATAAGCAAACGCCCTAAAATATCGTACTGAGAAAAGCAAATATTTCGTCTAATTTCAGACATAATTCAAAGTTAAGACAGCCTGATGACCATAAATCTGTCAAAAAATTATTTTCAAGCAGTAGCAAATAGTTAGTTTTATAACAGCAGTTTGCTTGCATTTTTCACCATTTCACAATTTCACTTTAAATATTTCTTCATTTTTATTATTATTATTTTTTTTTATTTTTCGTTTTTTCATATATACCGTGTAAAATTATATAAAATAAATTACGAATACTATTGCACTTTTCTTGTTCCTATATATACATACATATGTGATGCACACGTACATACATACATGGATTTGTATACATTTCCATCTTTGAACATGAGGAAAAGTTTTACTTCGAGTTTTTGAAGTGAATGATTTCATATACATTCTTACATGTATAGAAACGAGGATCAGCTATAGAGTATAAAGAATAATGTGCATCGATACACGTATATACTCACATATGCATTTATTCCTTTTATTTTTTCTTTTAGGGAAGCCAAAATTTATTTTTATTGTTAATTCTGTCATTGTCATTTTCATTTGTTGTCTTTGCTTATTTCGCTTTTCTATCTTGTATTTTGGCCTAGAATTCATTCATTAAAATATTTAATTAAAATAAAAAAATTAAAACACGCGATAAGGATGAGTTTTAATTTTTTTTTTTTTTTTTAAATCTTGAATATTTATTTCTGTGCACCAATACATATTATTTTAATGATGTCCTTCAGAATTGAATCGTGTCTTTAAAATTCGAAAGGAAAGCAAGAGATTCGATTGGAAATTGAATTCACAAGATTCTTAAATTTGCACAAATCAAATTATTTGTTATCGACGAGGATATGTATCCTGTTGGGTGCCTTAATTTTAATCTCTTGTTTTTTTTTTTTTTTTGAATAAAATTAATCGTATCCTTAAGTATTGACGGAGTATTCATTAAGGAAATCGTTAATACTGTGTCTTAAGTCCACAGTGTATAACAATTTTATTAACTTATTATATCCTTTTAATTTAATTTTTTTTAGTCTACACTTTATACTGGTCTAAAATTAATTTTTTATATTATTATCCTTGATTTTGAATACACGTACGAACCATCTGATTGACTGACTGATAGACTGATTGACTGACTGATTGACTAAATTTTCAAGAATGAAAAATAAGAAATTACCATTCAAGTGAAACTAAAAATAGTGAGATACATGAAAAATTTTTTCGTTTCTTGTATGTGTTCAAAATCAATACACGTAATAATGTATGTATATACAAACCATGTATAAGAAATTTTAGAGAAATTTGGAAATCATGTTATGATGACCAAAGAATTCAAATTTAAGAATAATTCTTATATGGACATGGCATAATGAATACAAAAAGTTTTATGACACTTTTATGTAAGTACATATATACAATAATAAATTACTATGAAATTGTACAATATAAAAGGTTGACAACTATACAGAAAAAACTGAAAAGAAAAACCTTGCCTAGAGCCTTACAATACACAGTCATAGATGATCCCAGTTACAGTACATACATATGTGTAATATGAATGTGTAAAATAGAATTTTTTTTTTTTTTTTTTTAAAACAAAAGAAAATATTGTTGCAATTTTTTTTTGTTTTTGCAGACATTTAAAATGACATTTCCTTTTTTCTCAAATAAACGTAACATTGAATAACAATTAAGTAATGATTTTGTCACGCTTTCACTTTATTGTTAGAAATTTTTGTATTGTTCATAATACGTGTAATATATGGACATCTATAGACATTTTTCTAACTCAACGGGATATTTAAAATTAAGAATAGTTCAAGTATACGTGTTACGTACATGTATAATTTTTTTTAACTAAGATTTTTACAAGATCAATAAATCACTCAATTTTAAGTCATGTTGTATATATTTTCTAGTTGAATGTAGTTTTGAAAGTCGAAATACCAAAACAAAAAAAAAAAAAAGATACAAATAAAAAGAAAGTATGAAAATTATGTACATATAGGAGTTCAATAGTCAAAACAAAAAATATTCTGTATATATAAGCAATATTTAGAAGATCTTGCGTACTTTTCTATCATTTTTATTTTTACATCGATTAAAAATGAATTATTGAAATTTCTCATCAAACTGCTTTATGCTTTTATAGATTTAAAAAAAAAATTTTATTTGAATTAAATTTCTTTAAATTATATAAGTTTAAAATCGAAATTACAATAATTTTGTTTTTACATTTATTATTACAGATATTTATAGGTATACATATACATATGTATATACACAAATATATATTTGATATTTTACGTAGATTTGTTGACATCCACAAGGATAAGATAACAATAAGATATTGCTCTAAAGAAATGAAAAAAAAAAGAAGTCCTTTATTCATGTGAATGCGTGTATGTATGTGTATTATATTCATTATATAGTATACCATACACATACATACATATACATTTAATCTTGTATCATTGTAGCGAAAATAAAACAATTTTATCTGACATATACATGTTTGAAAAAAAAAATGATAATAAATTATTAGATTAAGTACCATTACCATTTTACACGGTGACAAATAAGATTTGTTTCATCCAGCACCCAAGGGCTATGACAGCACCAAATAAAATATATATAGAGAAAGAAAAATAAAACTGAAATGGCATTTATATATAACAATATAATATATAATTTCATAGTAATCATATACACAAATACATGTAAAAAACAAAAAAATAAAGAAAATATACATTTATATACATACACTTGGAAACGTATAAATAAATGTAATGATGTAACAAAAACAACAATAAAAATGCTGAAATGAAATTATTTGTGTAAAGAAAATATACATGAAAAACATGAAGAATATTTAGAGAGATGCTATATAAGGATTTAATACAAGAGATCAAGAAAGATTTTGTTTTTTGTCAATTATACGATATCTATGTATGTATATATAATTTGTGTGTATTTTGAATGTGTATATTTACATTTGATATAGTATATGTGTGTATATATAGTAAAAACGTAAATGATTTGCATGTATTTGCATGTATCATTTTATAACAGAAAATGTTAATAAAAGAACATGATATTTTATAGCAAATACTACCAAAAAAAGGATTATGCAAGATTGATATAAAAATAAAATGACAAAGACTTTTAGGTTTGATGTTTAAGAGAAAAGAAAATTATGAAAATAATGAAAAACAAACATGCAAATTAGTCGCAAAAATCAAGACAGAATTTTTTTCTTTTTTGTTTGTTTTTTTTTTTTTTTTTTTAATTCAAATAAGTAAAAGAAATACCAACGTTAATATCGATTTTTTTTTTCTCTTACACCATACACGCAATTATTTTACTCAAGTGCAAAGTGTATACTATATATAGTATACTTGAAAATGGTTATAAATTTAAAAAAAATTACATAAAATACATAAATTTGGTAGAAAATGAATTTTTATAATATTTTATTTAATAGATACATTTTTTTTCCAAAAAAACAGAAAAATTTGAGAGAAGGGTTTATATACAGGCACACAGTGTAATAAAAATTAGATGTGTTGAGCCATTAGACAGTCAATCACTATAAAAATCAAAATTTCTTTTTAAAATTAGAAGGCGCCTAAAATAAAGGGTTTTCAATTCGTGTTTTATTTGATCTTGCACATCAAAGCAATGTTATGCACACGTACATTACATATGAATATAAATATTAATTGTATTAACTACATACCTTGCTATAAAAGATGGTAGGCGTTTTTGTTGAAATATTGAAAGCTTAAAAATACTGTGTATAGAAAAATATTCAAAGCATGTACAATATATTATGTATATCTATTTCATATTATAAATTATTGTTAACACAGCATGTGAGTGAGCACATTCACAATAAAAGTGAATGATACTATTACATATAAGTATGTATTTCTTGAGTTTCGAAACGTATTAATATCGTATTAATACAATGTAACAGACCTTAAAAATGTCTAAAACTGAAAGTGAATGGACCGGACCTGTGTACCATAATTGTATCGTAAAAGTACTAATGCAGTATAACTACACATTTTTTTTTTACGTTTCGAAACTCAAGGTATTTTAGGTATTTTGATTTACATAATATATGCAATTATATTATAATATCAAGTATCCACTGTACGCATTTACAAGAGTTTTTTTTACTTCTTGTATGTAAATATATGTACTTATAAAAAGTTACGTGTTACTTTCCTCCTACACATGTGTAATCATTGAAACTTCTGCGCGGATCACTTTAAAGTAAACTATATCTATTCTAATTAAGAAATAAATAAGAAAATTATTATTCATTTAAAGAGTTTAAAAAAAGAAAAATAAATTAATGGTAACGAATAAATATATAAAATGGTAAAAAAAAAATTTAGATAATTTGATCGATTTTTATTTTTCATTTTTTCTTATTCATTTTTCTTAATATTTATTTATTTATTTATCCTTTTTTTATTATTTTATTTATACACAGGCATATTACACATTACGTGTATACATCAGAATTATTTCGAAATAAGGACACTTATGATAGTTTACTATAAAGATATACTTATGCAGTGCATACTATATACACAAATTAAACAATTATTTGATAATATAGAGGTAAAAAATATATTGAAATTTGAAAATAATTCGATATAAATTGTCCTTTCATGAGTAACAATTCAAAAAGAAATATTTTTCATCCTTCCAGTGAATATATTGATTGTAAATTTACATTTTTTATGTCCGCTTTAATTATATATACGTGTACGTATACATACCTATGTATATTGTGAATGGTATAATATGATTACCATTTTAAACAGTATCATTATATTTCAATGTAATCCACATACAGACACATTATAAAATTGATACAGTTTGAAATTTACAAAAATAAATATTTGGCGTTAAATTAAGTGATAATTTGCTTGTTATGAGTGCACTTTTGTGCGTCAAATGCAAATAATGGCACAACATTAGACGCAATGGGCGTTTAATGGTTCTTCATGAATTCGTTATTACATAACTATATAAATACATACATATTGTATGTACAACGTCCGTGTGTAATATCCATTTTTGTTTTTAGAACAACAAAACGGATAACGCTAATGTTGCTAATGTTTAGTAATGTTGTTTTATATCTTTTTTAATAAAATCAAACTTATATATATGTACACGTTTTATTTGCATATATTTTGTCAAGTGTATTCTGGAAAGAAGATTTGGGTTTCGGTTAATTTGTATTGTGACCTTTTTTTTTTTTTTATTGTTGGATAAAAATATATAAGTGCTTGTATCTGTGTATATAATGAATATATATACATACGTACAATATCAAAGCTATTGTACGTTGATAATGGAAACAATTTTGTGCAATGTGTTATCAATTTTTTTTTTTTTTTTTTTTTATCTTTTTATTATTCTAATTTTTTATCTTTTGTGAACAAATTTACATGTAATAATTTTGATTTGTAATCTGTATCCAAGGATTCATTCATACTATATGTTGTATTTGATTTTCATTTCGAAATTTAAAAGACAAAAATTTTACAATAACAGATGTCATATGACATATGTACGTACTCTATATATACCAAATATATACATACATATGTATATATGTGCTCACATATAATACACGTGCTTGTATATCTGTATCTATATTATTTTTTAACACTTTACATTTCCAGAATAAATTAATTACTTTAATTTAGAATTCTTTTCTCTCATATATTTTGCACAGATGGTTACAGTTTTTATAGTTCTTCTGTAATTAAAACATTTGACATTATAAACATATGTACATATACATACATATGTATTAATATGTAAGTATGTTCACTCACATGAATTATTTTATTCATATGTATGAAAATAATATGTGAAACATAACTTTAAAAAAACAAAATTAAAAATAAGGGCGTTTTGCAAATAATTACGAATTTATTTAAATGCTATAATATAGGTAACATAATTTGACGGAAAATGTTATGATGATAAGAAGATAATCATCTTCAAGATAATCAAGACTTCAACGATATTGATACATATTACGTAATTCTACACAGTAGTCACTAGAGCTGAGGTTATGTCTGCATAGGTTGTCTAGAAATAAGATTCAGTTCACGGTATAGGGCCTAAAATTTTTATAAAGAGAAAATAGAACCTGTACTCCTCACCTAAGTGCCTATATACAAACGAATACTTAAGTTTTGCTGTACCAGATGCATATGACGCTAATTATCTGATATTTATATATAAAAAATATAACGTGTACCAAAAGCCATTTATATAGTCGATGAAATGCATACACATACATATGTACATATATGCATAGTGGGTGATATTTTATTCAGAAATAATCATTAATTACTTGAATAAACGAGCAATTTTGCTGTTTTAATAGCTGCGATAAATAATAAAATAAAATGTAAAATACATTAGCCTCGAAATCTGTCCATAATAAATGCTAAAAAAGATTTAATGTATGAATGTAAAGCAATATATTGGTATAGTGGGTGGTATGATAAAATGATGGCGATCGATTCCATGTATACTTATAAAAATATTATGTATACACGTATAATTGTTTCGTTCTACAATACGATGCTTTATATACATATGCACTTGCATAGAGAATAAACATTTAAATAAAGTGTAATTCGCTAAAATAAAATATAATGATGACAGTAATGAAAAATCAAAAATGTGAAAAGCAACTGTTAATTGTCAATTTATTTCCAAATACATATAGTTTACAAATATATAAAAGTGAATATCTATATATACTCGTATATTAAAAATATTTTAACTTGTCTGTTCGTAAAAATATCCTGATAACCAATGATAATACAGGATTTCATATATTTTATATTATTGTTTATCATTTATTCGCATATTTATGAAAAAAAAAATATATACTCGTATATAATGTACATTCATATAACAAGATACTTACACAGAATGCAATTTTTATAATGTCATCATATCAACAACATTGAACGGATGTATACATTTTACAGATGCCATAAATGTAATGTAAGTATTGAAAATAAAAAAAAAAAAATCCAAAAATGCAATTGCATCCACCAATTAAATATGTATAGGTATGTGCGTATACTTGTACACATATTATATACATAAAAATAAAATGTATATTCGACCGTTTTAATGATTATATTATGATATTCAAATTTATGGTAACCATTCGTTACACATTGAATCTGAAATTAATTTTGAATTGATGGTATTTGCTAGCCAAGAATTTAGAATTATATTGATATTATAAACACATACATATGTACCTATTCTGCATATATAACATATATTTAAATAATGTCATTATTATTATTTTATTACTTATTAATTCTTAGAAATCAATTATATTAATAAATATTTATATGTAGTATATAGGATATATGTATGTGGCAAAATAGCAAATGTGTTTTATGATCTTACTAAAATTTATTGAAAAATGGATAAATATATTCTTGCGTTATTATTTCTATACATTATATAAAATAATATTCATGATATTGAAACAGAATGCGGTTAATAGCTATCGGATACAAAACGCATTACTGAATTCAATATATACTAGGTAGGTACTCGTTAATGTTACACTGCACAATAAATATACTAAATAATTTTCAAATTTTTCCAAATAACAAATAAATATGTTTTAGATCTTTAATATCTAAAAATGATAAAATGATTATTTCGTTATAAACATTTGTTTTTTTTTTTTTTTTTTTTTGTGGACACCGAGAAATTATTAAATTTTTCAAACGAACACCATATAGGTACCTAATTACAAAAAAATGCATACGCAGATAAAAACGTATTCCATCTACCTACCATACAGTAAAACGTAAGAAATATATCCAATGTTCGTATCCATGCTTATGTATACATATACGAAATTTCTTGAAAAATTATTCGTGGTCTACAACAAACACATGTTTTATTAGAACCACTTGTTGATTAAGTTGTAAAGTGATGAATATCAGACAGAAGATGTTAATAACTTTCTTTTGTGGAATCACTATAGGCAGGTATCGGTATAGATTACACTTACAATATCGTATTACCTAATATTTTACTGTTATATTTTGAATAAATTAAAAATCACATAGACATTTATCTGGTAAATTTTATTGAATTTACAGGCAATTCTCATGAATATAAGGGATACGTGAAAGTACAAAGAAATTTTAAAGAAAATTTAAACGCCAGACAATGCGACAGTCAATTATTATTAAATTCAGATGCTTTTATTGATTTCCATTTTTTATTACAAATAGGTACCTAGGTATCTACCTACCCGTTCAATATGACTGAAAACCGTCACCGTTTTTTTTTTATTATTTAGGAGATATCTTTTTTTATATTAATGATGAACATGATAGTAAGTCAATTTTATTTTTTACTACCTATTACGTAAACATATTTATAATTACTACAAACTTAATACCTATACATACGTGCTAATACTAAACTGCATTTTTCCCCTTACAAAAACTGAGATGACTTTTATTAATTTATATAGGTAGTTACCTACCTAGGTAATTCGGTAGGTATCCAATTTTTCGACATTACAACTTGAAATCTATAAAAATCAACTTATTGATAGATCTTATTTTTAATTTAAGTGTGTGGGTAGGTAAATTGGTATAGGTGAGTTGGTATTTTTATTTAGATTTCTATTTACGAAATTCTTGAAATTTTAAACTAAAATTCTTTAAAAGTATCTTGGTACATACATCAGTTGTAGCAAAATTTGTACTTTTAAAACCTAAAGTACACGTTAACACGTTAATACATAGCCATATACAGACATATTGTACAATACAAATGTATGTATGAATATGTACGTGTTATATTCATCGATGAATACCCGATCGGGTTTAATACGGTTGAAAGCTTTTTCGTCTACCTTTTTTTTTTACACTACACAAGTGAATTTCTTATTCTCTTATTTTTTTTTTTTTCAAGTTCAAAGCTTTATTTTTTTTGTTTTGCACTAAGAAATCGATATTAAAATAATAAGGTATAGGTATATGTGGGTAAATATTTTCTAAAATTATTTTGATTTAATGAACAAAATTTGACGTTGAAAATTACAATTTTTCTATAATCCATACATACATATGTCCATATTCAAAAAATAAAAAATTATTTGACGAATATTTATTTTTCTAAAAAAAAATTGTGAAAAATGCATAAATTTTGCATTCGATTAATTAAAAATACGTTTTTTTTTTGTTTTTTTTAAAGCTTTCACTTGAATTTGATCTGTTTGTATATGTATGTATGAATGTATCATCATACAAAAATTGAACAAATAGCTGAAAATGTTGATGACAAAATGACAAACATCATACAGAAAATAGCGTAACAAATTTAATTAGCATTATACACATTGACATGCTGTTAGCCCCACCTTTGAGTAAGGCGGTGCTATATAAAAGCGCAGCAGCTGTCTTTTCTTTTTCATTTAATATCATAGTTTTTCTGTTCAATTTTTTCGTTTTTACTTTTTTTTTTTTTTTGTACAATACAATATAGGATAAAATGCACACATTTATGCACACATAATAATAAAATATTTTGTGTAATAGAATTTCATTGTTGACATTCATTCATATACTCAAAATAAAATACATAGCATAATACTGCATATAATGTATGGATAGTGAAGTTACACAAAAATATTTTGCAGAAATTTTAAAATGGAAATAAAATAGTTTGATATTTTGTAATTGTATGTAGGTATAAACAATTTTATACACACATACATATGGATTATTAGATTGAAAAATAAATACATATGTATGTATACAAATGGAATCAAAAATTGAATGTGCAACTAAAAAAACAGAGAAGAGAAGCCATTTGACTGGCAACTGGCAAGACAAGGAACTTGGTTTTTTGAAGTCAAACTCATCGATATTAAAATAGCACATGTTCTACAAGTTTTATCACATATCAATTTTATTTATACATATATACAATTATATATATGCAGATGTGTGGATACACATTTATTTTGTTTGCGTATATTAAACATTGTGTGTATGTGTGTGTGTGTGTGTGTGTGTTGAATTTAATAATGGACGAAATAAGAAATTAAATTACTATACTTACACTTGTAATTCTTATGAATTTCAAATAGAAATATGCTATTATAAGCTACTACAAAAATTTTATTGAAATAAGAAGAGTAAATTCAATATTGAATGAATGAACAATGAAAAACAAGAGAAATATTAAAAAAAACATTTTTTTTTTCTTTTTTTTTTTTGATATGCATAATATGATATGTGGAAAGCTGACACATCAAAACCAATGCGCAAGTGAAATTTGTTTTTTTTTTTTTTATATTATTATAAACCTCATAATACAGATACAAAAATTAACGGAAAAATGTGTTATAGAATAAAGGAAATTATTGACATGAAATGAGTGTTTGTATTAGTTTGTATGTATGTAATTAGAAAATTTTGTTTAGAATAATGAAAGTGATTGAATTAAAATTTAATTGAAAGAATGGTAAAAAAAATATAAAAATATTGTGTATGTTTGTGTTTGAAAATGTGCACATAAGAATTTAGAAATTTTTAGACGAAATTTATGCAAATGTTATTTTTTATTTTCATAACTCAATTCAATAAAATATGTAAAATTTTTAAAATTCTGCTAATTATATTAGTATTTTTCATTTTAATATGTTCATTGGCAGATTTTGATTTAAGAAAAATATTCAAATCAATTTAATCGTGTTATTCCAATAATCATCAAATAACTTTAGATAAATTGCTTCATAATTTTTACCACGCTATTATACATACATATATGAAAACTAAGAGATAAGTTCTAGCATGGTCATGGTGAAAATTCAAATAAAATGAATTTTTTTCAAAATGAATTTTCTCTCTTTCGTCTTTATTAGCACAGAAATATGTACACCACTACTAACTACTACCGGTTACTGCGGTAGTGCGGCCACCAGTCAGTCAGTCAGTCACCCATCACACCACTATACCAGATCAAAAATTTCATAAAATCAACAAAACAAATTTGAATGAGCAATGAACGTAAAATGAACAATTCCATTTACATGCATAGAATGAACGAATACAAAAGGGAACAAGACAAAAACCAGTCACCGCACCGAGTAAACTAACAGAGTAGAAGTAAAGAGAACCTGAGTAGTGAATTAGTGAATACATAATGAATACAGTATCATAAGCAATAAGCATTCAGCAATAGAATCAGTCAGTATTCAGTTGACTGTAGACCAGAGCGGATGTTTTTTAAATTAAGCTACGTAAATTATTTAGTAATTACAAAAAACACGTAAGGTAAGAGAATTTATAAAGAGCACGTACGATTTACTTTTACTTATCATAATTCTACTCTTATTTAATTTTTTATTTACTATTTGTTGATGACTGATGTTATGTATTTTGAGGTTATGATATTTTCTACAATAATTATTTTTTTTATTAAAAAATAAAATAAAATAAAATAATTAATAATTAAATTATTTTTTTTCGATTTAATGGAATAAAGAAATTTTTACATTTAAAAATTTTTTTCTTCATGAACTTACTTATTTAACACAAAATTTGTACTGCTATCTACCATCACTTTTAGCACTGATTCACAATAAAGATTTTCTAATTTTATTTTTAAATTTTACGATAATCTTAAAATTTTTTAATTTTTTGGGGAATTTTATATAAAATGTTCTAAATTAAATTAAAATTTAATTTTTTTGTTTTGATTTAATATAAAATATTTTAAAAATAAATCACAGAACACTTACTACAGTCGACCGTACGTATTATTTTTTGATTTTTACAGCCTATGTTGTACAAATTGTAATTTGACAGTTGTCTCTTAAAATTTTGTTGTCCGACGATACAAATACGAAATTATTTTAAAAATCAAGAATCAAAGTGGTGAGAATTGTCGTACGTTTATTTTCTCTTAAAACACACGTCCATATATTCAATATTAATATCTTATCATTTCATAAACAGACTGTTTTGTTTTTTTTATTTTATATTCCATTGGAGTTATGTAATAGCTGGTGGTAATCTCTGGTAATAGATATGTACATACAAGTTGTTTGCTGTAGACAAAATAAAAGTGACATAGGCCATACCATAAGTACATACAAACGTACAAGTACAAGTATCAAAATACCTATAAATGTGTTTATTATTATTATTATTTATTTTTAATTTCAACGTTAATTTACGTACACTAATTATGTACATATGTATGTATGTATTTTGTTTAACTTATTAGCAATCATTTTATTTTATCAATTCAACCGTCGGACTTTTGTTGAATTGAGGCTGGGTTTTTTTAAAATAATTAGGTAGGTAACCTACATAGAATTGAATTACCTATATGATAATTTCCTACAACATATTGAGTTCACATCGAAATGCTAAATTTTGAAAATTTTTTTCAAAATAAAATGGTAAAGTTTTTAATTTTTTTTATTCACCCAAAATTCAGTTTTTAGGTATAATTAAAAAAAAAAAGAGTTCAATAACATGTGAACGTTTAGAAAGATTTTTTTTTTCGTTCAAAAGCACAAGAAGCAAACATAAGATTTATTTTAAGAATATGCACTATGTATATGTACAATCTCATTTAATATTGTTTTTTTTTTCTGTACTTCGTTAAAATAATTATAGCATAATAATTCTCTCATTTATTTTAAATTAATCCTTATGATGTATAGTACCTAGGTAGGTACCTATTATTATTTATAATCTAACTGCAATTACACCCACAATTTGATTTTAATCAGGTTATGTACGCACGAAAGGCCTTGAATTCATTTAGTTGTTGTATTTTTTTACTTATATCACTTTCATCTTTCACTATAAATTCGAATTTTTATGTACATATGTACATACATATAAAGATACCTACGTATTTCTGTAAGCTACAAACACTGGTATAATATGACGGAGACCAATGATTTGATATATTGATATGAAACAGGTAAAATGAAGTCATAAAATTATACTGATTTTGATTGTTGTTAATTTGAAATGAAACGCGTATAGGTAAATATCATTTAAAATTTTTCTGTAAATTCGTTTTGTTGTCGAGTTTTATCTTGTGATTTTGAAAAAAAAATTGTAGTCCGGTTTCTGATGGTTAATCATAGAATTTCAAATAGATGTTGTTCAATGGACGATGTAACAATTCTGTGCTTTAAATTAAAATGTTTTATATCTTTGAAATTAAAAAAGACAAAACGAAATGATGGGTTCAATCAGTCCAAAAAAAAAATCAATTGCTATTGCCAAATCACAAAATGCAAATAAAACAATATTAAGGATTAGGTACCGGATTTCATTCTTTGAATTTTTTATTATCGATAACATTACCATGTGAATTATTCTATATATCTAATTCATGCTGATAATGATTAACCATTTTTAAATTTTTAAAAAATTGCATTTCTTATAAATTTGATTGGTTTTAATTTAACTTTGTTACCTTTTATTTTTATATATATTTTTTTTTCAAATTAATCTTTCTTTTCATTTCCACATCTTATTTTTATGAATTTTTGTTTTTTTTTTTTCTTTCTAAGCAAGAAAAAAGGGATTAAGAAAAACTAAAGATCCATTTAATTTTTTATAATATTATGTTGCATATACAGAATATTATTTTTGTTAATGATGAAGAAAAGAAAAAGTTAATGTAAAAAAAAAAAACATATGTAGATGTGAATGCATGTGTATAATGAAAAAAAAAAAATGAAAAAAATGAAAAATTTTTCTTAAAATTGAAATCTTTAGCAAGAGATAATGGAAAGATCGATGCCGATGATTTTGTATTTAAAATGATTTATCGATTATCTGAAATATGTATGGATTGAGCCTGCTGCTGATTTATTGGCCAGCTGGTCTTATATACATAGGTATATGTATTATAGTATGTAAAATATTCCTAAAAAGATTAAGATTTCCATGAATACATATGTATTTATTATTATATACATTCATCTATATATCTTAACTTTTTATATACATATGAGAAAAATATGTTGTATTCTTATTATTATTATTATTTTTTTTTCTGTTGTTTTCATTTTGATTTTTGATTTTATTTATACCATCTCATATTATACGTATGTATATATACACATATGTATATGTACATAATATATTTTTTTGGATTTTTTGTTTCTCTTCATTAATCGATATCGATCGATTGATTTATTCTTTTGGTTGAATTTGGATAAATAAGTATATACATATAAGCAAGTAATCAAAAATGTTATAAAAGATGGAGGACTGAATTAAGCACATATACGGACATACATATGTACGTATGTTTTTTTTTTTTTTTTTTAATGAAATATCTATACATATATACACATGTTGGCATTTCAAATTATGAAATGTTTCATTTATAAAAAAAAAAAAAAAAACAAAAAGGAAAAGAAAAAAAAAACTTTTATGCCTTTTTGAAACGTTTCATCTGTTTTTTCTTTATTTATGGTAAGCTATAATTTAAAAAAAAAAAAAAAACAAAGAAAACAAAAAACTTCTTTTAATCATTCTATGCATTTGGTGTCGATTTGAAATGTGACTTTTAAAGTTATAAATAAAATTGGTAAAAACTGATAAATGTGTCTCCTCATTATAAAATCAAAATGATATGATGATGTTTTATGTACCTAATATTTTTTGTTTTCTTTTGTTTTGTATTTCTATATGTATGTATATATATGTGTGTGTGTGTAATTCTGATATTTGATAATCTTGTGGGAATTTAATTTTAATTGAAAGAAATTAAATACATACACACACATACATATGTATACTGGTGTTAATACCTGAATAAAATGAATTTTTCAACTTATATTTGAGTGATTTATTCATGTTTTATTGTAATTACCCTTCTTTTTTTTTTTTTAAATATTTATTCTCATTTTATAATAATATAATTTTTTTTTTTTTTGTTTTAATTTATTACATTCATTTTCTGACTCATAAAGAACAATAATACATATTTCATTTAAATAAATGTTCATTTTATTTTTAAATATAGATCTACATAGGTATATGTTCACCTTGATATGTCAAATTCATATTAACATTTAGAATGAAAAATAATTTTATTTATTTCATTTTTTTTTTTTTTTAATTCCGATGAATACCTTTCACAATCAACATAATATATAAATTTATATAATAACTTTTGCAATTTGCATATTATTTATTCAACGAAATTCTTTTTTTGATAAATCTTCAACAGAATATCCATTATTATATAATTAAGCTGAATATTTATTCTTTTTTGATTCAAATTTTTATACGTTTTGATTATTTATAGGAATTTATTTATTTTATTCTAAAATAAATTATTTGGACCCAAATATAGGTACATAAGGGTACTGATATATAAATTAAATTTCAAATAGAAGGATAATGCAAATAGACTATCTTCAAAAACGCATCACTGGCTATTTAATGCGATACTCAGCGTATTATGATCTTAAACTGAATATCGCATCAAATAGGCAGTGATGCATTTTTGAAAATAGCCGTAATTATCCTTTGAAATTAAGCCAATTTAAAATATCTTGTTTTTATATTAATCAAATTAACTGATACATTAATTTTTATTCAAAAAAATCTATGTATGTACATACATAATGTGCATACATATGATGGTACATCTATACATATGTCCCATGCCAATATTTTACAATTTTTTTTTCTAATCAACTAAATTAAAGCTCACAATATGAGCTTCAACAATTACATAATATTATCAATATTACTATAATATTTTTCTATTTTATTATTTTTATATTGAATATAAAATACGAGTATATATATAATGCATTTAATTATCATATATATTAATAAAAATAAAAATTATTGAAATGGAAATGATTATGTGTTTTAGCTTTGGTTTTTGTATATACATATGATCATAAATTTTGTTGATGTGACGTTTGATAAGAACACATGTATGTATATGTATGTATGTATGTATACTGTTTACCAGTTTCATTTTTGTTGTCCATCCTTTTGATTTATCTACCTATACATATACATACAAAAACATATATCTATAGATACATGTAATTTTTATGTGTATTATTTAAATTTTACATGCAAAATATACACATTTGTACATATATATGTATGTATACACGTTTGCCTGATGATTAGATGTGAGTTAATGAAAAGGAACAAATGGACTTGTGATTTATTGACATGAAATGTAATCTAATTAAAAAGCATGAATAACAAAAAAAAAAAAAACACAAATGAGTTTTTGTCTTCTACATGTGTGTATATGTATGTATGTGGGTGTAGTCAAAAATATAAAAATCTCATACTAATTTAATTTAACATAATACACGAATGAAAAAAAAAATTAAAATTACGTAAAAAAATATCAAGAAATAAAATTCAAAGTTTTACAAACAATGATATACTTATGTTTATATAATTAAAGAAAAAAGAAAAGAAAGATTGCATTCTTCAAAGTCTCTTGATAAAATTGATATCGATATGTCACATTATGTCCATATTATTATCACAAATGCGGGTACATACATACATTCAGTATGTATTTGTATATAATTTTATGTAAATGAAGAAAAAAAAAACAAAAATTATTTTAAGTAAGTTTTCGGTTTTTATTTTCTTTTCTTGTTCAAATAGAACAAGTTAAAATTATATTGGTTGGGGTGTTATATTGTAGGATATACTAAGTAGTTTTATATGTAACATTTCATTTGTGAATGAATACAATAATATTCTCATATACATACATATATACCTATATGTAAAAGCTTTTTAGAAGAATATTGTACAATAATAGTAATAAATTTCATTTTGGGTAAGAGAAATAGGTAGGTAGGTTAAGTTGATATACGTTACATTTTCACTTGTTCTTTTTTTTTTTTTTATATATATTTATATTTATTTTTTTTTTATTTTTTTTTTTAAATATATGTGACTAAAGATAAGACGCCGTAACGTCTAGTATAATGATACAACTATTCTTTTGCGAAAATTCTATATACATAGGTATAATGTATTGATACGTATATTTATTTATGTACAAAAGACATTTATTCGAAGTGTATATATACGTACACATACATACTAATGTGATGGAAAATTTTTTTTATATATATACATATTTAACCCAACAATTTATATCCTTATAGTTCTTGTGTGTATAGTATATAAGTGGAATAGGTGCAGGCAGTATAACTTCACATAGATTTAATATGTGTGTGTGTAGGTACATATTTTGTATATGTATACGTAATACATTAAAGCGAAAAATCGTTTTCTTATTCACTGCATTTCATCGATGTCAATAAATTTTTTGTAACAGTTAATGTCAGACTAAACAAAATATATTATGATTTTTTTAAGACAAGACGATAAAATGTAGTACCTATATGGTGCAATGCAATATATTGGGTGTTACTATAAATTTAATATTTTTTATTTTACTTTTATATTTTTTTTAAATATTTTTTTTACATTTAAAATTATAGAAAATAAATAAAAAAAAAAACTCGATATTGATTGATATCGATCAAGGGCAATGCATTACATCGAATGAAACGTAAATGTGTAGGTACTTTTTTTTTGCATTAGATTTATTCAACTGTAATGGAATTAATCGATTAATTAAACTAATTATTTTTGAAAATGAAGAACTCATCTATATTCTGTACCTGCCACACATACATATATGTATATAGGATATAATAGAATTTATCCTTTATCCTGGTAAATACTTAAGAAATGTAGTAATTTAGAAAGCTTTCATTTACAAAGTTACCCAGATTTTTCATGTAAATCTTTTACTTTAGATATTTTCAAATTACTGCAGCTTTATTCTATACATATCACTCATATTTTGGTTACAAATACGTTATTAGTCAAGAAAAATTCATTTCTATATATGTAAGTGATAAATTTATATTTTATACGTTTAAATTTTTTAAAATTTGAAAATTTAAATTATTTCATTTATATTGATATTAAAACAAATATCCTTTAAAATTCTTATTACATTTACAAAAGTTTGATTGAATTTTAATCGATATTTTGTACTTATATGTTTGCCCACTTTAATTTTTTTTTATTTTTTTTATTTTTAAATGAATATGGCATAAATATGTTAATGAACACATTTATCACATCATAAAATGTTTAATGAAATACGATTGGCTGCTGTTTGAAACAATATAAATTGTTTAAATTTATAAACAATTTTTCATCAGTATGTCTGTATTTTGACATTTGAAGGCGCCATCATTATTCTGATTCTAATTTGATTATAAAACAATTTGTATGATACAGATAATAATCGTATAACATGATAATGTGAAATACATATTATTTTAAAATTGTTTCCTTTTATGACATGCTATTAATATGAATTAATTCAATGCATTCTGTTCACAAATATAAATGTACAATGGATGGAAAATTGTAATATAATTTGAAAGTCGAATGAAAATGATTTTTCCATAAAAATGAAAAAAAAAAAAATATATTGAAACAAATTATTCCATTTATGTTAGTGATATTCAATTAGCCTAAATAGTATTCGAATTGTACGATCGTTAATTGTATAATAAAAATTTTAAATTATATAGATAGTAAATATACAAAATAACGCATTCATCGAATGTTATGTACACACCTGTTGACATATGAACATGAAAACTGACTAAATATCAAGCTGTTATATATCTTTAATTTCTATTAAAAATTTTTCAAGTGATTTGAAAGATATATATACGTGCGTATAAATTTTCTAGATTTAAAGAGGGCGTTATTTTATATGATACGTATACATACATATGGATATATGATGTGTGTATTTAATATACATCCGCTTTTTAAGAAAAATAAAAACATAATATAATTGTTTTATTTATTTTAACAAAACATAAATCACATGCAAACTATTAGCATTTTTCTTCAAATATATATTCAGAAGACTTATATAGCGCTCTTCGACAAAATAGAAAAAAAAAAACTCCATTATTATTAGAGTAAACACCATACGTACATACATGTACAATGTGTTTGTGTACATGCTTTTATAGTAAATTTTAATAATAATTATTACAATCACACGTACATGTAAAG
The DNA here is from genome assembly GCA_963971155.1 of Anthrax anthrax. Taxonomy (NCBI): domain Eukaryota; kingdom Metazoa; phylum Arthropoda; class Insecta; order Diptera; family Bombyliidae; genus Anthrax; species Anthrax anthrax. The sequence continues at coordinate 3,973,723 of OZ020124.1, forward strand.
TTAATTTTTATGATTATTTGTATGTAATATTTTTTTGAGATTTCGAAATAATTTAGAAAAAAAAGCATTTTTGCATTAAGTGATTTTAAAAATATCATAAATATATTATAATAGCAAATATTCGCATATCATATTGTTTCATATTGCAATTTAGATATATTTCTAAATTACGTAAATTATATTTTATATGTATTTTTATAGTTTCATCGATTAAATTGATTAAAGTCTATATGTGTATAAGGAATTATTACAATAAATTTATATTTCTGTCTGTTTATATTCAGTCTTTCTATTATATGCATATGTATATACAAAATACACATAACATAAATTTTATTCGCTAATCAGGATAAAATTTATTATACATATGTACATACATTATCTCTGTTTATGTATAAGATTTTAATTTGAAATTCATGAGCTTTCTGTGTTTTGGTTTTTATCACATATTTTACATATACCATATGTGTATAAAATATAGACACATGTATCTGGTGATAAGAAAATATACATACATACATATATATTACAGAGCAAAATCGTATATAAAAGTACACACATCATTCGTACATCATGAATGTCTTGTCAGAATGTGATTACAATTAACTGGAAATGTAATTTCATTTAAAATAATTTTGTTTACTTTGAGTTATTAACAAATATTTATTTAATTGAATATAAATGCAACATACTCAGGATGTATAGTATATATTTTACAGGATGATATGAATTAAAAAGGGGTTAAATTTATTTTGCTGTTTTTTGATTGATATATGTATGTTATATCTAATGTATGATATTACGTGTTTTAGTGAGATATTAAATGACCAATCATTTAATAAAAACAAAAAAAAAAAAATGTATTAAAAATTCTTCATTATAATTAATATTTCTCACTGTTCACATATTTTAATAGTCTTTACATTAATTTTTAAGATTTTTAATCAAGATATCAAGAATTTTTTAATATGATACAGACTTTAAATTCATGTAATACCTTACATACTCACGTACAATATATTTATTAAGATTTTTAAATAAGCAAATATCAATAAAACAAAAACCCATGCGTAAATTGTATTTTACGTGTATATATACATCCATAAATATTTGAACTTGAAAAGATTCACGTTCGATGATCATATTGTATAAAAATGGATAAAATATTTTTAGTTTTTTTAATTTTTTTTTGTTTTTTTTTTGTAAATAAAATGTACAGATTTCGTGTAAAATGATAGAATTAATTGTATGTACGTTTGTATACGCGTATATCAAAAACAAAAGTTCATCTCATTTTAGCTCCCGAATAGAGAGATAGTCATCATTTAATTAGGCATTCGAATTCTAACGTATAAATATACAATTTATAAATAAATTCATGTATAGATAAAATAAGTCCTTATGGTTATGTGTATATATATACGGTTTTGGTCAAAGGTATGCACATACTATATAAAAAAAAAAAAAAATGTATATATATTGCATATATAAACAATGCACAAAATATTTTTGTATACTTTTATATTGTATAATAATATACATTATTTTAACTATAAAATTAAACTAAAGGCAAACAAGATATTTTATAAATGCAACACATAACAAAACGTATACATCTGTATAGTACATATATGGATCGATATATGCATATATTGTGCATACGGTCATTTATATGGATTATATGCACACCTGTATGAATATACATACGAGTATATAGAGTATGAAAAATGTTAAATATGTACATATACATGTTCATATTATAAAATAAAAATAAAATAATATAAACGTATATATTGAAATAAAATACAAGTAGCATCAATAAATGTGTGCCTATTTAAAGGAAAATTGACGCACGAAAAGATATTTATTTTTCAGTATTCAGGACTACATATTATACTAAAATTAACAAGGAATAATATAGTATTTTTAGTAGTCTATAATATGTAGTGTGTATATACCTTTTATCTATACATATATTTAATATATACATATTTGCTATATGTACATATAAGTACATGTATACATAGATGCATATAATAATGTTAAATGCACGAAAAAAATACATTCTTTCAATGCGATATCAATCCAAGATTTCATGTTCAAAAAGGTAGAATAATGTTGACTGGATAGGATTTGGTTTGTATCAAGCCGAAAAAAAAAAATAAATAAAAAAAAAAAATGTAATATCATCAGAAGGAGGAGGATATATTTGTAACATGTTCATATATGTATGCATCTATGCATGTATGCACTTTTGAAAAAGTATTTGGTGATTGTCGTCTGGGTAATTCAATTTTTTTCCTATATGTTATTAAATTTTATAAAAGTGAACTATGTGTATATCCTCGTGCTGTCACTCCTTACTGTATTTACTGTTTTTATTTTTCCGATTTATTTAAGTATTTTTTTCTTGTTTGTTTTTTTTTTTTTTTTTTTAATTTTCAATTCTTCAGTGAATTGTCGGATGATCAGACCTATTGTAGAAATTAATGCATTGATTTTGTATTACAGTGTAATATACTTTTACGAGTAATTTATGTACACACATATATGAGTATAAACAAATTCACATGTGTATATGTGTACAGTATATATATATGTACATATGTCAATATATACCGGCATGTAAAATGGAATTTGTATCTTTCATCAGTAAATGCAGTTTATTGAAAACCATAGTACATATTTGAAAATAAATCGCAAAATCGTGCAATGTTGTCCTATTGTGTTAAAAGAAGATCCAAATCAACGTCAACAATATTAATGTTAAGTAAACCACATTTTATGTATATGCATGTGCATATAATATTTGTATATACATATATGCGATTTTATTATCAACATGGTATATGTAGATACATATTTTTTTTTTAATTTTATTTCTTTTAATTTATGAAAGAATACACCCTGATTTAAATGGTAGAAAAAATTTTTTTTTATTTTGCCTTTTAAATACAGATATATAAAATTTTTTTTTTTATATAAAAATACACATTTGTATATGTGCAATTTATAAATACCTTTTGTACAAAAGAAATCAGTTTGATACATTTAATATAATTTTGCGATTATTTTGTAATTCTCTATTCGTTTAAATTTTTGTTTTTCTTTTTTTTTTGAAATAGTTTTTCTTTTGTTTTATATTAAAATATGTAAAAATTATAAAATGAATTTTAAAACTTTATCTTATCATCAAGTTGTTTTATTATGCACTCACGTTTTTTTGCTTTTTATTTTTCTCAGTTTATTAAATATGAAAAAAAATATTTTTAAAAAAACAAAAAAAAAAAAAAATTAAAACAAAAAACAAATTGAAAGAAACAAAAATTCATCCCTTATCAGTATTTCATTACACACAGATACATCCACATAAGTTTATTTATTTATTTATTTTATTTTTTTTTGGTGCTTTGAAAAACAAATTTCAAGTTGATTTAATAATTAATTATTTAAAAACTTATCATTCTACAAGTATTGTATTCAAAAGTTAATAAAAGAAAATTTTCTTATATTTTGTTTGGTATTTTTTTTTTAGTTATGTTATGGCATCTCTCAAATCACCTATTTCATGAAAAAATAAAAAATAAAAAAAAACAAAGAAAAAGTAAAAAAAAATTGTTATAAATGAAAAACAAAACAAATTACATGCATGAACCACATAAAACAGGAGTGTAATACAAATGAAAAGTATAAAAAAAGAAAAATGAAAACAATAACAAAAAAAAAAAAAGAATAAAAGAAAATTCTGTAATACTGTTGTGTGACATTTTTCCGTCATTTTGTTAAAATGTGTTTTAGATTGTTATTTAAGTAAAAATATTAAAATGAGCAAAGTCGACTATATGAAAAACAAAAAAAAAAAAAAAAAATGGTTTTTTTTTTTATCTTTTTGTTTTTCTGTTTATCAACATCACACTTGCATACATGAAAATTTTATTCGAAAATGTACCAACTTAAGTACAAATTTTGTATATATATTTTTTTTGTTTTACTTTTTATACTTTCAATATTTTTAAATTGTTTTAGAGTTTTTTTTTTTTATTTTTATTTTATTTAGTATTTTCTTTTTTGTTTGTTCAATGTTTACTTTATTATTTACTATACACATCAGAAATACATGTACACCAGGTATTCATGCTTTTCACATCGCTTTTCATTTATTCAAGGTGTGTGCGATTCATATAAGATGAATACAAATTTTTTTTTTCTTTTTTTTTTTTTTTTTTTGTAATTTTCTTTGTTTTACGTAATTTTGTACTTCAAAAATGTATATGATAAGGTTGATGGTGTTATTTTATTCAACAAATTTTTAACAAACTGATGTACTATATATACAAATTCAATGTAAAAATGAAAAGCCAAATTTAATATATACAACGATGTACACACATGTGTGAATGTGTATAGTAGATAGAAGAAAGATCAAATAATATTATTTTTTTTATTCATGTATTTTTCATATATATTTTAAATAGAAAATTTGATCAGAATTTTCTTTTATAATTTTATTTTTTTTTTTTTTTTTTGTTTTTCGAACATTTATTCCATCTGTTGCAAAATTGTTGATTTTATTAAAGTTGTGCCATTGTGTTTATTAAAGATATAATTTACATGTTTTTAAAAAATTTTCCAGGTGAAGATTATTTTATTATATAATCTAAATTTGTCTATTTCTTATTATTAATATTTTTCGTTTTTTTTTTTTTTTTTTTTTTTTTTTTTTTTTTTTTTTTTAATATTAAATTTTATGTGCTTGAGATCAAATGTCACAAATATAGTAACGAAAACGAATTTTGAAATTATCAAAGAAATATATTACATACGAATCATCGCCAAAAGGCCATGGCGGGTCGTGGTGAGGGTGGAATGGGTGTCAGTTCACTGGTCATTCTTTCTTTTTAAATAAAATAAAATAAATATATTATGAATCGAATAAATGAAAATTGTAATGGATAAATCAGGTCAAAAACTATCAGGTCATTTTATTCTTATTGAAGTCTTTTTTTTGACACCAACAAATCAAGTAATAGCTCAATCCAACATTTTATTTATTAATTTCATTTTTTATACACCTTTTTTTGTATAGTTCTAATTAATTTGAAAAAAAAAATTTCTTAAACTGGAAAAATAAGTGAAAACCATGTATTTTGAAATTAAAAACACAATTTATTTTCTTTTATCTATTTTTACTATAAATTTTCAATGAAAAAAAAAACAAAATTAATTAAAATTAAAATCAAAAATTTAAAATAATAAAACGTGAAACGCGAAAATTTTGAAAAAATTAAAATAATTCTATATACGACAAATCCATATTACACTCTTCATGTATATTTAATATTCGATATGAATATATGAATTTTATTAATGCAAAGGCTAAGGGTCCATTTTAAATATGACTATATAGCTTTACATATAATTTTCTAGGACATACATAGTGTAATAAGAAGAAATTTTTTATTTTATATTTTTATTTTGGTGTAGCCGATGGAGATGAGTCGGAAAATGTATACCATGGAAAATATATTTATATACATGTGTAAACAAAAAAAAAAAAAAATATTTAAATTTATTTTTATTGAACAATAAATTTTTCTATTTAAGGAAGTTCTAGATTAAAATTGTTATTCATATTTTTTTTGTTTTTGCGTTTTTAAATTTACTTAACATTCTTTTTTTTTTTCATCATCAATGGTTCAATGATGTAGCGCGGTGGTCTGCAAATTCTTATATAAAGAAGAATATATGTTTTGTTTTTTCTTCCTTTTTTTGTTTTTTTGTTTTTTTTTTTCGAGAACAAACCATCCGCAATTATTACTCGTATTTCTTAATTTTTGTACATAAGAAGAAACTTTTAATTAAAGTTTATGTTTCTGTCGGGTTTCATATAATGTTCGGGGTCGATGATTATTAGCATATCGTATACTTCTCGTATATGTATGTATGCATACATATAGATAGAGTTAACCGTCGACAATGAATATAAGCCGCTTTCTTCTTTCATAATATTTTTTTTACATATTATATTATTTAAATACGTGTACACGAACTTAATGTAATATAACCAGATGCCATTTTTTATGATTTTCTTCGTGTCCTTTTTTTTTTGTTTTTGTTTTTTATTTACTCATACATATTTACATATTTTCTCCTTTTTGTTTTTTTTTTTTTTTTTTTTTAAATTTAATTTAGTTTTTTAAGAAAAGAAATTTCTTATTCCAGAAAATAGATAACAAATACATAAAAAGTATATTTAAAGTAACTTATAAAAGTCTAATAAGGAAAAGGATTAAAGTTTTTCTCATTAGAATATTATCTATACGCGAACTGAAACCAGTTTACCATATTTGTTTTGAAAAAATAAAAATTACTATTTTTATTAAAAAAAAAAAAAAAATAATTTTATTTTTGGTTTATTTTAATAAGGCAATTAAAAAAAAAATAATTTTATTTTTGGTTTATTTTAATAAGGCAATTTAATAAAATTGTTGTTCATGTACAATAATATACAAATATCAATATTCATTTACAAAACGTACGTCCAAATTTATTCACCTTACATGATTTAAATATTAAGATAATATAATAAATAGATTTAATAAAAAATTTTCAAATTTTCACAAAATTTTCCTTCAAATATTTTATTCAATTTTATATAGTTGCATACAAATTTATTTATTTGTTTAATTTTTATTTGTATAAAATGCATATAAAATAGTTTAAAAAAAATTATTATCTAAAAACGATATAAACCAAACCAAACGATATGTAAAAAAAAATTTTTTTTTTTTTTTTTTTTTGAAATAAATTTTGTATAGAAATGGAAAATGATTGGTCAAAAGTCATATCAACAATACTAAATTATATTTTATCAAAAGAGAAGGAGAATTTAATGTAAAAGGTTAACATAAGAACTTCATAAAGTTTTCTTTAATCCAGTGAAAAACTATATATATATACGTATACGTAAGCTAATATGTATACTTGTAGGTATATATACACAAACCATTTTAAGATACATAAAGGCTCTAAATATCATATATGAATGTATATTCAAATACATACGAAAATATATACATATATACATAATGTATGTATGTAATTGCTACAATTGTATAAATTATTACACATATTAATATGCATATTACATGAATCTAGCCTTTATATTAAAATATATAATGTATGTGAATTTACTCGAATTTACTCATATATATGTAATTTTAAGATCCTTTTATCAAATAAAATAGTTAAATTCTAGATTATAAGTATTTTAGGTTAAAATTTTAAGAAAACATTCTAATAGAAAAAAAAAATAAAATAAAATAAAATTCTCTGTTTGATTTCTATATTTGTTCTTCTAATAATGTAATACACTTGTATAAGATTGTATGGTAAAACACCCAAAAAAAAAAAAAAAAAAAAAAAAAAAATTGTATGTAGTAGGTACATACTAATTTTGTTACTTTTCGAACGTATGAGTACACATATTATTCATTTAGTTTTAAATATTATATAAACATGTATGCATGTACATATATTATTTCATATATTCATAAAATACAAAGCCATATCGAAATTACAATCTATCATATATAGTATCTGTATCACATATAACACATCCACGTCTATGTATATATGTATATGAATATGTATCTTAAATATTTATGTGTATTTATAGAAAAAGGATAAGAAAAAGATACATTATAAATGAATATAATCACGGATATATTAAATATATAACTGAAACATGCTGAAACTACATACATTTGTAAATATTTTATATATACATATATACATATAAATGTATGCAAATATAAATACAATTTATATCTATATATATCCTTATGTATATATATATTAAAACATTTTCATATACATGCATAATACAGACATTGTTACATATATTATAAACTTTTCGCCATTAACTGTTCAAGCGAAAGAATACTTTATGACTTTTGAATTAATTTATGGTCGTACTGTAGAGTATTTAGACAAATATCAAATTGTAAGATATAAATTAAAAGATAAAAAGAGATTTTATAAAATGGGTATTGGTTGAAAATTATGACGGAAACTTAAAAAAAGGATACATGATATATGAGTCACATTTGTAAATTTACTTATTATTTATATGTATATACATATATGTATGTATGTACATATATCTATGAGTGTATAGCACACATGTATTATATGTGTTGTGTGATTAAATAAGGATATATAATGATTTGATATATATAAAAAGGGATTAGAAATGTTTAATAAATATACATACATATATGCAAATGTATTTAAATGTATTTATACGTATTTTGCATACACACACACACACATACTTTTATGTGATTATTCTAAACTGATTAAAAATATGTGGGTGGTATAGGTATATGATATAAGGGCGTTAAAGTTTTTATAGAGATATTTTATATAAATAAAAAATAAAAAAAAATATTACATATGAATCTTAAATTGCTTTTATTAAGATTCATTAAATTACAGAATATTCCTAATATTATGATATATTTTTCATATGTTGAAAATTTTGTCTTTGATTTATGATTTTTTTTTTTTTTTAAACTCATGAATTTGTGTTAAATAAATTATAATATTAAACATTTTATATATGTACACATGTGCAAAAGTAAGGACATAAAAGTCTTGGCAATTGATAACTGCAGAGAGCTAAATCAATGGATAGAGATCGCAGTGGAGGCAAATTCTTTTTAGAGACAAAGGTCCTTTTTAGGACTGTTAGGCTGTAGAAGAAGAAGAACAAGAAGACACATGTGCAAAAGACTCCAAAGTATTTATGCAAATTTTAAACTATTAACTGATTAAAAAAAATTTAAATTTAAAAAATTTAAAAAAACCAAAAACAATAATTCAATCAATAATTTATTTTAGTGATTGAATTATTATTATTTTTTTTTTAATTTGTTAAATTTAAATTTTTTTTAATCAGATAATAGTTTAAATAAAACAAAATGTACAAACCAAAACAAAAAAAAAAAAATTGTTATCAACCGATAAATGCAGGATTCCTTTTTTTTTTCTAAATTGCTTAGTTACATAAATTCAAGTTATGTACAATATTTATGTACGAAAAAAAAAAACAAATAAAAAATGTATACAATTTACTATCATTTGTTCATTTTATTTAGAAAAATAAATTTAATAAGAGAATAACTACATATATGTGCACATGTATTTATACCGCGAAAATATGTGTTAAATAGAAAATTAATTCTTTCATTTTTTGATACTAACTAATATTCTTTTAGAACAACTGTTAAAAATACCAACCATATTACAAACGAAATATTTATAGATAATAAAGTATATATACATGTATTTTAACATTTAATATACACGTTCATTCACATGTATATGTGTATATTTTTATATGGTAGATAATAACGAATTTTGTATTGTTTTTTGGGAAGATAATGTGGTCAAAGACAAATGTCATTAACAACTTCTTGTTATCCCATATATAACAGACACCGTATGTATTGAATGTTTTAATTTTTTGGAAAAATGTAATAAACATTTATTTCTCTTTTTCATATATATAGATTTAAAGGGTGGCCAAGTGTATATAAAGAATAAATATAAAACACTTTATCTACTATATACATATATGTGTGTAGTAAAATATAAAATGAAATAATAATGATTGTCGTCATTGCAAACAATGTGTGATTTTATTTATGCATTGTACATTACAATATAATTTTATATTTGGGATTTGGTGTTTATTACCTATACATATACGTACATATAGGACAAAAAAAGAAATGAAATTATTTTTATTTTTAAATTCATGTGCATTTCGATGTTAATAATTAGTATTTTTTCACTTTTTATAAAAATTGTTAATATGCAAAGGATCTTTGAAATTGCAAAGGATCTGGAAAATTTTCTGTCTAATTTCTCAGGGAGAATTTCGAGTACAATGGACAGTTTTGTTTGAGTGTTTAGAGGGCCTTGCTCTCTCCCCACACTTCAAACAATAATAATACAAGCGACAAAATATATGTATGATAAAAATATCCTTAATTACAGTCCAATCTTTTTTTTTTTTTTTTTTCAATTATTTATAGGCATAAAATTCATGTTTCGTACACAGAATTGGTCAAGAAAAAAAAAAAAAAAAAAAAAAACAACAACAGCAAAACTGAATAAAATAATTATTTTAAAAAGGATTTAACTTTTGATAGAGATATAATTTACAATCTAAATGGTTTTGAAATGAAGTCTTCGCTATATTTGTAACTCAATTGTGAGACAAAATAAAAACTTTATTTAAAATAAAATATGTATATATTTCATATCTTTCACATACAAAATATTCGCAATGTTCGTTTTTTTTTTTTTTTTAAATAAAATAATTTAATTTTACAACCAATCTCAATATATGAATATATGTATGATGACGTGCATATACAGAATACTTAGATATGTGCTACATATAGTCTATATACTAATTGTTGTAGTGGTTCTCTCATATTTTAATTTTGGTTTACATATAGAAATACTACCAGTTTGTTGTTATACCATCATTTTTAAGAATGTTTTTTTTTGTTGTTGTTGTTGTTGTTCATTAGGAATGCAAAAGAAGCGAAATTTTAGCATAAAACGATACAATAAAAAGATACATATTGTACACATGTATGTACGTAAACTTTTGCGGGAGACAATTACGAAAAATGACTTGGCAATTAGTGAATATAATTAAAAGTAGTAAATAAGGCACATAATGCTTAAATGAAGATACAAACCCATATTTGAACATAAATCGTTTAAATTTCATTTCATTTTAATATTATAACGTTATTCTTGTTTTTCCATTGTTTTTTTTTTCCTCTTCTTTTCCTTCTTTCTTTTTTTTTTTTTGCTACTAATGTGAAGGAAAATTTTTAAATGTTTATGCATACACATATATATAACGTATATTTGTATGTATATAAAAACAATAAATGAAAACTGTTTTTCATTTATTATATTTTAAAATTCAAAGTGAGAAACATTTTGTTACATTCTGTTACCACTATGCTACTTTATATACATACTATATGTATGTACCATATACGTATGTGGTGCTAGTATAATCTATGTGTGATATATGGATATTTTTGTGTATTTAAATGTATTTAGATACAAAAATAAAAAAAAAAAATTTATTTTTTAGTATATTCTAGAATTTTTATAATTATTATTTTATGCAAATTTTAAATACTTTCATAAAACAATTTTTGTATTTTAGTTTAATGCAAATAATTATGAAAATTGTATTATAAATAATTTTTTTTTTTTTTTAACTACCTACATACACACACACATACATTTTTGTTAAGAGCTACATTTGGTTTTGTCATTTAGTCAAATTATATAAATCATTTGTCTGTTTTGTTTTTTTTTTATCAAAGGATATTAGCCTTCATTTGTAAAACTTTTCCAGTGTTGAACCTGGCGGTGCTGGAGAAAGTAGGAAATTTAAAAACTATCAGTTTTCAAGATTGAAAACATAAACTTCAGAATTCTATTCCAATACACAAAATGTGCATTTTTTTAGGACCATATATGTATGTACATGTATTTTGAATTATTTAAATTTTTAAATAAAAAATTAGTACGTAAACGCATTTAATGCAAATGCAGTACCAAACCCGACTAGTTTTTTCGAATAATTTTTTTCTATGACTGAAGCATTTTAAACAATGCACTATATTTAAAAAAAAAAAAAAAAACAAAAATTCTGTTCAACATATTCGCTGGAATATTTGAATAAGACAATGCAAAAAATTAAAAAAAAATTTTTTTGTTTTTTCATAATTTCCATTTAAGTATAACATATCAGATAGTATTCAATATGTTTAAGTCATAGAATTAAATGTACAGTCGCGCTCAAAACATTTGCAACTAAATTAAAAATTTTAAATATGCCACATGTTCTATATACTGGTCTGAGATCAGGCATAGACCAATTATTCTATATCTAATTATATTATTTTATAATTCATTCACGGATCAGGTGATCAATTAATGGAATAATTTTTCCAGTAGCACCAATCAAGAGTTTATACATAGGTCCAATATATTTGAACGATGTAATTAAAAGGTTTTCCAAGAAAATTACAAAAAAACCCTTAACTTTTATCATTTTTTCATATAAAATTTTGTACTGGTTGCAAATGTTTTGAACGCGCGACTGTATGTACATACGTATGTACATATGAATTATGTAATGTTATTGCAGTTGATTGTAGTATCATTAGTGCAAGTTATTTGGTATGGACTTTTACATAATAGAATAATTTGTAAACCTAATAAAATCGATAAGTATTACAACAATCGTGACAAATAAGATTGGGATATTGATGAAATGAAATGATCTAAAAAACGAGAATTATAAATATCATTATATCTATCTATTAATTTCCGGGTTATTTTTTTTTTTTTTTTCTTTCCTTTTTTTTTTTAAATTATTCACATAATTGAACATTATCAATACTTCGAAAATTGTATTAAACATTTTATTAAACGATTGTACATATTTTATTATCAATTGTACACGTGCATGATATTCGATAATATTGTTTAAAATTATTTATTTTTATTACGAAAAATTCATGAAATTAATATAGTCTTATAAAGTTAAAACAAATAAAATCGATATTAAAACGATATTGTTTTTTTTTTTTTTTTTAAATTCTTGAATGTTTAATAAAGTACACGTATACAGGTGCATATACTTGGTGTAGATGTGTATTTGTATATGAATGATAAAAATCGTGAGAATCAATTTAAAAATAATTTTATTATAAAATTTGTTAAAAATTATTTCAAATTAAAATTTTCGGTTTTCAAAAATTATTTTTTTTTTTAAATAATTTAAATTCAAATTTAATAAATAATTAATTTATTGACTAAATATTAGGTTTTGTATTTTTATGCATTAGTAAAAATTTAATGAAAAATGTATGCAGTTTATTAACGCTTATGTAATGGCAGGTAATGGGTAATGTTAACATGTGTTTATATTAAATGAATAAAATTTGTACTATACTTTATATGAATAACAGATACGATGTATTTATATGTGTTTGTTGGCGGCCAGCTTAAAAACTATGGCAAATTTTAATGTATGTATATTGTAAGCTTAAATCTGTGTGATGTGTGCATGTGAATATAACATATGGATAAAATTTCAACAAATTGAATTGAAATTTACAAAAAAACTTGTTTTTTTTTTTATTACATTATAGGCCATACGAAAATGTTAAAAATAAGAAAACATAATACCAAATTGTAGCAAATAATTGTAACATGTTATGTACAATATGGGTATACGTATATAAGATTAATTTACAAAATATAAGGAGTGCCGTATTAATTTGTAAACATTTATACTAATTGTAAATTAAAAGCAAAAGTGTTTTCATTATTAAAAATCAATTAGTAAAATGTCATTTAAATTGTGAATGATTTTTGTATAGTTATGTAAATTAGGCTGTATCAAATTTTTTTGTTTTTTTTTTTTTGCTTTCTGTTCTAAGCACGTTGGTTGTATTGTATTTTAAAATTAATATCTTTTTGGACATTACTATAGAAAATATCGAACGTAAAGTCATGCATACATCAGAGTGTACTTGCCCACCAAAGCAATAAATTTTTAAGTCTTTTATTGTAGAACTTGACAACTACTTGACTTTTTAAGTATACAATAATTATTCTCACTACATAGATGCAATTCATTTACACAGCCCCATTTTCCTTCTAATATCGCCTTTAAAATTTTAAGACCGTTATCTTCTTCTTCTTTCATAGTTTCACAATCCTTTATGAACCAGAGCTTAATTATCTACGATGATTTTTCATAACCGTTTAAGACCGTTATCATAAAAATTAAAAGTGTACAATTCGTAATAAAGGAAATTCGTTTAATTAAATACCCATTTTATTAATAATTTTTTAAATGACAATTAAAGTAATTTGTTTTAAAAATTTCAAATTATACTCATTACAGTCATCGATAAAGTATTCTATATCATATTTTATAATTCATCCACGTTACAGTATAGGTAGTCATTACAGTATGCCCTTTTAAATGTTTTTTTTTTTTTTTTTTTTTTTTTTGAAAGAAATTTCATTGTTCATCATTTATGACAAGAAATATATTTACCAGTAGCACACATTTAAGAAAAATAAAAATCCACAAAAATTGTTATGATGATGATGTAATTAAAAAAAAAAAAATAATATACACATCAGGTATTTAAAAATTAAACACTTTATTGCTTGTTTGTTTTGTTATTTACAATTATTAATGAAAATTTAATGATTTTCAGTAAAAATCAAGACCTCCTATTTTATATATATTAATGTATAAAAATACAAATTTACGATTTAACACAATAAAAATAAAATTAAAAATCTATATAACCATAGTGTAATACAAATTCTTTACTGTTTTATAAATAACAATAATATGATCGTTAATTTTCTGACATTTATTAACATATCAATCACTTTTACTTATTTTTTTAAATTTCAAATGCATAAAAATATCGTAAAATTTTTATGTTTATGGCCATTTAAAATTATTGTACCTACATACATACAGACGAGTACGTACAGACCATATTCTTCGACACTATAAAAATTTTTTATAATATACAATTATATGTACATAATGTTAAGATATAGAGAAGCATCAGCATCATCATATCGTTATTCATGTAGCCACTTTAATGGTGCTAAAAAGGTAATAACTATGATATACATACATACATCTGTACATACATGAGATTACATAATGCTGTGTTTATTTTTTGCTTGTAAATGTATCTTTTCGATTTTCACACTTCAAAAATAAAATTACATGTCAATACATTGTTTTAATTTTTTTTTTTCTAAATTAACGTTTTTTTTTTTTTTTTTTGTAGAAAATTTTACTAATATTTCGCTATATACATACATAGATAGTTGACTTAATTTTTTGACCTGGAATAAATTAGCATACGTTCTCGTTTGTATTAAGAGTTCGAATTACTTTTCTATGTACGTATACGTATATGCTGATAAAATTTTTACATTACATTTTCTATGTCCTTTCAATTTTATTTTATTTTATTTTTAATTTATACAATAGGATTATAAATGTCTCAGGGTGTTCTATACACAAATACATACATATAAGCAAATGTATCTATACACACTTGTTAAATACATATTTTGTAAAAATTTTTATATAATAAATACATACACGTGTGTATATACCTATAAATGCATAAAAGTTATACAAAAATATTCTCCATATTATTCTGTCAGTCGATATTATTATAACAGGGACCATCTAGATACATATACATATGTATAAGATGCTTTTTTACATACATATGTACATACAATGTACATTTCAGTGAGGATACTTCTGATTCGTTTGACTATTATAACAATCAAATGAAGGAGGGTTGACAGAGGTCGTTCGACCCATCATGAACTTGATGGATACAGAATACTGAACATTGACTGAATAACAAACATTATGAAACTGAAAACTTGCAAATAAAAAAAATATACATACATATATGTATAATATATTATATATTATTATGTATACACACACACACACACATGTACTTATTGTATCACATACAAAATTGTATACGAAAGTAGACAGGCAATAGTATGGAAGATGGCTGATGGCTGAATGCTGGATGGATGGATTGAATGACGTTCCCTTAATGATGCTGCAAGGACTACATGTGTACAAATGTGTGTTCATACATAATATATTTGATATACTTTTGTATATATACATACATCCATATAACTTTATGTAATGTGATAAAACTTCAGTTTTTTCCCTTCAGTTTTTAATGTGTTTTTTTTTTATCGTATTTTGTTTTGTTTTGCTTTGTTTTTTTTTTTTTTTTTTTTACTTTTTCTCTCATCTTCTACTATACACACATTCCCTTAGGGTTGGACATACCGTCACAAAATATAAAACTTTTTCTATTTATCTCAAGGTGCAAGTAAATCTGTTTTGTTGCCTTTTTTGTCAGCTTTTAGTATATTTTCTTTAGCTATATTTTTTATTTTTACTTTATTTATTATTATTGTTAAATATACAAATACTTTTATAACTGTATGTATGGTGGATATTATAATAGATGTGTGTACATGCTGTATATACTCAGATATACATATACATATAATTTTTGTGCTTAAATAAAAAGTTTTGGTATGGGAATCAAAATAAATATTGTACATACTATTATACAAGGATATGTACATATATACTAAAAATAAATAAAAAAAAAAAGGAAGAGAATCAAAGAAGAAAATTTCTTTTACTGCTAATTTCCATTTTTTTAATCTTCATAATTTTTATTCTGCAAATATTTTTTTCAGATTTATCACTTTCAAGAAGAGTTTTTTGTTGTAGTCAATTTTGATGGTTTTGCTCATTCTCGATTGTTTTTTTTTTTCTTTTTTGTTTTATTTTTTAATTTATTTTATTATTTTTGTTTTGTTTATTTTTTGTTACTATTTTTGCTGTTTTTTTTTTTATTTTAATTTGTTTTTTGTTTTGTTATGGGGGATGGAAGGTGTGTAGATGAAGGTATAGAGAAAATATATAGTTACGATGAAAAATAAAAATAGAATGGAAAATTAATGTTAAAAGTGAGGGTAATTTTTATCTGTTTTTCATTTCTGTTTTTTTTTTGTTGATTTAAAAAAAGGAAAATAATTGCTTAGAAAGATATTAATTGAGGGATTAAGATAAAAACAACATTGAATTCAGTTTGATAAAAAAAAAAATAAGAAAATTCTACATATCCTCATAACATCGTATATATTGATTGTTTATTGTATATTATTTGAATAAAAAGAAATGGAAAATTCATTGTAAACAAGGATAAAAAATGTAATTAAATTCTATATTTAAATTAAAAAATTTTTTAAAAGTAAACTAAAAAAAAAAAAAAAATTAAATGATTCGAAATAAAATGAAAGAAAAACAAAACAAAAAAAAAAAAAAGAAAAACGATTGAAAAATGAAAATTCAAATAAATTGTCCCGTTTTCCATATATTTACAAGTGAATATAGCAGATTAAAAATGTTTTATAATTTTCATAATAAATATTTACAAACCATTCTATAAATTTTAACTTTTGTATAAAACCATTATTTATTATATAGTTGTATACCCATCGTAATAGTCCTTAATAAAGGATCAAGGTAAAATAATATTATGTCATTATTTAACATTTTATTTATCCTTTTTTTAAGCTTATTTTTGTTTTACGTATATGATTTAAGTATAAAAATCTACATAGAAAATAATTGGCAACCATCCTGGAAGGTAAAACAGGATACAAATTCATATACATACATATTGTATGCGTTGTATAGAAAAAAAAAAATTAATCTGAAAATTTTGAAGGAATTTTAGTCATTTGAATTGAACTTTGAGATATTTTAAATCGAAAAATTATTACATATAGGCATTTTCCAGGAAACCAAAAAAAAAAAAAAAAAAAACAACAACAAATCTTTATTACTTTTCTGTTTTTCATTGAATTTAATTTGTGTTATAGAAAACATTGTTATTCTAATTTCGTTTGTATTTTGTTGTAACAATTATGGAAATTAGAGTATTTATATTGTATTACAAATAATGCATTTTAATATGTTTGTATAACAAATAACTAAAACTGCTAAAACTGCTAATCGTTTAACTACTTATATGAATGTATAAAATTCGATACTTGCACTTCAATGCAGTTTCTTTTTTATACATACATACATATGTTGTACATAAAGTGTTTTTCTATGGCTTTCAGACATTTTTATTTAGGCATATTCAAAACCAGTTTCTAATTATATTTAAGAAACTACATATTAAGATTATGTATATATATTTATAATGTACACACATGCATATGAAAATACATGTAAATCGCACATAATTGTATTATTAAGATGTTTGTTAAGATAAATATTAATACCTTATTAAGTATTATAAGATTGTAATTGATTATTCAGTTTGTTATGTTCATATATCTAATACATGTTTATGTAGATATACATACATATATTGAATCATGTTCTGTTTTGTAAAAGCATTCAATGTATATATATAGTACATAAAAAAATTTTTTATCACATTAAACGCCACCCAGATTTTTGTTAGATTTACCGAAAATTTTTTTATAAAAATGTTCATATGTTTTTTTTTGTTGGTAATTTTTTAGTTTTGAAAACATGATTTTTTTTGTTTTTAAATTTCATAAAATTGAAATAAAATAGAAATTGAAAAAAAAAATATATTAACAAAAATGAAATTCAAGAAATTGATAAGAATTTTTAAAATGAACATTCGTTTATTTGAATTTATTACATTCATACCATGAGTGATACCTGGTGCATAGACCAAGAATTCTATATTTATAATTCATCCACGCCTGGTGATACATTGATTGGATTTGTTCAAATCGAATTGAGGTAATTTACTTCCCTTGATTTAAAAAAAAAAAAAAATTGATTGTATTAATTAATTTGAATTTTACTAATTAAGTATCTTTATAAAATTTTATTTTTATTTTTTTTTAATATTTACTGTACATATTTTTTTCCTATTCTTTAAAAATCTGTGTTGTGCATACATGCACAGATTTACAAGATTATAAGCATTTATGTAGGTATATAAATATAAGCATGTTTGTATGTAGAAAAACAAATATCCAGGTATACATAGCATAATTAAATGAAATTAAAATGTATTATTTATTCAACATGCATAGAATGATATTTCACACTGACAAGGTGATTAATTTTTTATTTATTAAAAAAACAAAAAAAAATTAATTACAATTCACTTGTATTTAGTCATTTTTTTCTAAAAGCGAGAACACAACCTACGCATAATGTATCTTCAATATATGTACATTAATCGATGTAGTGGTACATAAACTCATATACATACATTTATGAATGTATATTTACAAATAAGTGTAATGAATTTATATTATTAACCCTAAAATCCATTTCGATATTTATTTTTATGTGTATATTTTGTGCAAGAATCCATGATTGTTGTATGTGTGTGCGTTATTATATTGCGCTGTGTTATGATGTATAAAATATAAATGCATTTGGATATTATTTTTCTTGTTTTTTCATCGTTTATTTTATTTTTTTTCTCTTTTTTTTTTTTGTTGTTATTAAACTTATGTATTTATTTAAAAAAAAAACATCAAGATTTTTTTTCTTCTTCTTTTATTTCTTTGATTTTCAATAAAACGATCATATTTTTCTTGAATCATTCAACCAGTTCCTTTTTTGATATTATTCATTTGATTTAATCGTATGATATATGTATAAAAATCAAAGTGAATAAACTTATAATAAGATATATGAAAAAAAATAAAAAAAAAAAATAAAGTAAAATTA
Organism: Anthrax anthrax; assembly: GCA_963971155.1. Lineage (NCBI taxonomy): Eukaryota > Metazoa > Arthropoda > Insecta > Diptera > Bombyliidae > Anthrax > Anthrax anthrax. Next base: position 3,993,188 of record OZ020124.1, read on the forward strand.
TGTGTACATTTTATACAATATTTTGTTGTTGTTGTTGTTGTTGTTAAGATGAAGATGAGAACGACGTGGATGATGATGATGATGATGCTGGTGCTGCTGCTGATGATGATGATGTTTTCTTGCATTCTTTCTCATCATGACTTTGAACCATTCGAAATTTATTACTATACTATATGTAAGTATAATATATAATGTACACATGCATATACATAAATATTAACCGTATATATACATATGTATGTACATGTATATAAAGGTGTATTCATTTTTTATATATCAAATAAATCGACACAACGAACTAACTAACAAATAACACTATTTGACTTTATTGGTTATATCTTTTCAAAGTGGAATATAAAATTAATGATTTTTATTTTTATTATTGTATAATGCATATAGATATGTACATATGTATATTGGTATATATATACATGTATAAATACATTTTATTCATTTAATAATGCAGTTTATATATTATTTTTTTAAGAGGAATGAAGTTCTTGATTATGTCTTTTTGGTACATATCATTTTAAAAAGATATACCAATCTAGAAAATGTATGATTGGTAATCAACATAAGAATCACCGCATGATATTCCACTTATAATAATTTATTTTTGGAAATAAAAAAAAAACCAGTATACATATACATGTACATGTATATTTTAGGTATGCATATATGTATTTTGTATAAAATGAAAAAAAAAAAAAAATATATAATAATAATATGTATATTATATTAATAAAAATAAAAAGGAATAAGAAGATGTAAAAATGAAAACAGTCAAGTGTTTATAGGACTACCTTGCGGCATATCAATTTTAAAACAGAATGGGGTAAGCATTGCAGTTCATGAATGAATGCGCATTTATTTTAAAAATTGTGTACAATATTTTTTTTTTTGTTTTTATTTCATTTATTATTATGATTATTATTTATTTATTTTTTTTTTTTTTTAACTTTAAGTCTTATTTTTATTTAATCTAAAATACCTATATATATTTTGTTGGATTAATATACAAAAAAAAATGTTAAAATGAGAAATATATAAAGAAATTTATTATACATTCACATCAATATACCTATGTAGCTGTCTTCAAAATATTGTAATATTCTGTATATGTTATCCTGACGATCACGAGATGATGATGATGTGTAGTAAAAAAGAAGTGGAATTTCTTCTTAATTTAATTTTGTTTTTTTTTTTTAATTTATTTTTCCTTTGTTTTGTTTTTCAACATTTTGCTTAATAATATATGGCATAATAATCTAGCAAATATGTGCATACATTTATATTAAAGACAACGTGATGAATACACATTAAAAGATATATAATTTCGATATTTTTTTGCATTTTTCTTCTTCTTTTTTTTTTTTTAATTTTATTTACACTCTTATATGTATGTATGTGTACCTGGTGCATACACACACACATGAAAAATGCACTTTAGAACAAAGTTTTAAATTTTAAATTTTTTTTTTTTGATTATAATATATTTTAAAATTTTATTTTTATTTTATTTTACTCAATTTATTTTATTTATTTCAATCATTTATATATTTTTTGTAATGTTTTTATTTTCCTGTTTTTTTTTTTTTTTTGAATATTTATTTATTTTTTTACTTTTATTTTATTGCAATCAGTTTATTTTTTGCACACGATGTAATATAATTTTATTTCTTTTTTAAGTAAGATATAATTTTTCAATTTTTTTTTATTTTTTAATTAATTGAGAAAATTTTTATGGAATATCTTTAATAAAATAAATATAAATATTAAATAATGATTATATTGAACTTGATTACACATGAAAATATTTATAAGTATTGTACAAAAATAATTTGATATTTTGTATCATTCACTACATTCACTACTATTCATACAAATATGTACATTATTAGAAAAAAAAAAAAACATCCATTACTTTTACATTAACTAGAAATACACCTTGTAATTATTTATTTTACATTTACAAATGTATACTAAAGCGTGTTAATATATACATTGACAATTACAATAATAAATTATATATTCCATTTCAATATATAATTTCGATATAATGAATATGTACTGACATCCTGTATTTGTACGTACACACATGCATTTTCAAATGTACATACATATGTGAAAGAAAATATACAAATTTTTTTTTTTTTTATATTACAAATGTATCAAAATAATTATATAATAAAATTTTATGAAACATTTATTTACATTATTTAACATGTTTTGCATTTTATTGAAATTTTACATATTCGTTCATATGTTATGGACATATACACTTTAAAATAGATAATGATAGAAAACTAATATTTAGAAAAATAAAAAGCATAATTAATAAATGTTGCTATAGAAATAACGATTCAGTGTATGGAATGCTTGTGCATAGCAGTCGAAGTAACAAAATTTTTAATGAAAATTATTGGAAAACAAAAAAAAAAAAAAAAGAAAAAAAAAAATTTGAAATCGATAGCACCACCTCATAGGAAATTTTTAGTTCTTTCACAAAAGATTATGGCACGTATCTATTTTTGTTTTTTTTTTCAAAGATTTTATTAAAACAACGTAAAAATAATTTAACCAAATTTTTGATGAAAATTTTGGCCTTCTGTACACATACATATGTACATGTGCATTAACATTTCATAAATTACATTTTGTCTTTTTATTTCTTTTTTATCACCACCAAAAGTGATATGAGTGATGTCACTATAAACAAAAATTTTATATCCCTCGATTAAAATCATCATCAAAATAAATTAAGAAAATAAAACTAAAAAGAAATAATAACGCAGACATATACAAGTATGATTTCTATAACATTACTTTACATGGCTCATAAAACATATTTTAGATTCTATATACATACATATATGAACCCTTCATATTGACATAATTCACTGAAAAAATTTTTTTTTTTTTTGTGTATTATTCTTCATTCTTTTGTTTAATTTAAATTTTATAAGAGTTTATATATAGAAAGAATGTCAACTATATATAAAGCCCGCATACAACAACAACAAAAAATTTTCAAAAAAAAATAATAATAAACAACAAAATAAATAAATTATAATTCTGGACAAAAACATCATTGGATATCTATCTATCTATCTGTTCTTTTTGACATTCATATATACATCTTATATTATTTATTTATTTATTTTTTTCTACTTATATATTTATGCGTGTGCACATGCATATCTAAATTTTTACACACATACATATAAAGTTTAACATATATACATTTGTATCTACATATACATGTATGTATTTGTATATGTATAAGAAACATAAAATATATCTCAAGAGGTTTATTTAATAAAATCAATTGCAATAAATTACGTCAACCATTCATCAAATCTTTTAGCATGATATAATAGAATGAACGATACAAAATATGGTCTTATGTATGTGGAAAATTAAGTAAAAAAATGTATTATGTACTAAAAATCATAAATAACTCAAAAAAGAAAATGAATGATATCAAACACGCGGGTATATACATACACATTAAGAGATAAAAAGAAAAAAAAAATAATAATAATAATAGCAGAAGAAAAAAAAAAAAAGATTCTCAAAGGGGAGACATACATATAGAGATTTTTGTGAATAGACAGCACAGTATAAAATATGTATGTGAAAAATATATGTATATAAAATCATTCGATGGAAACATCGAATCGAAACATGGAAAATTATTAGATATTTTCAGTAGAAGAGTTGAATATCATCCTAATATTATGTGTACTGTATATGTAGTTAAAAGGAATATTTTTTTATTGTGTTCTGGGTAAAATACCAAAATACAGAGATAAATATGTACTTGACAATATATTATCAACAATTGTGCAAAAACATTCGTTGGGTTTATATTTTTTATATTTTAGCTAAAAATACTTATACCGAAAACACTGAAATAGAAAAAAATGTGAACATCTTGAATCTTACAGAATTTTCTTTTGTTTTTTTTTGTTTTGTAAAATTTCAAATTTTTCATTATCAATCGCATTCTATATAAAATCTTCTAATAAACTCTTCCAACAATGTTTCAATTAATTGTAAAATTTAGATTATTTGATTATTTCGAAAATATTTGAAAGTACTCTTGATGTCTTACTTTATTTTACCTTATGAAACACCAGTTTGGGTACAGTAAAGATTTGATTTTACATCAACATATATGCGGATACCAAAAAGTTAGGAATTGACAACTGGATGCAAGTTGCATTGGACCGGAATCGCTGGGTCACTTTTGTCAAAACCCACCTTGGGTTGTAGCGCTAAGGAAGAAGAAAAAGAAAGATTTGATTTTATAATAATCAAAGTAATTTTTTAAATAATATATTTTGTATACGTACAGTGTTGTAAAATTTTTTCATGACGATGTATCGACAAATATCCTTTATGCAATGTTTGTTTAGATACTTTTGTAAGTCCATTAACGTATTGGAAAGTTCAAAATATTTAACAAACTCATGAATATAGCAATTTAAAAACAAAAAAAAAAAAAAAAATGAAAATACAAAATTCATATTTTTCGCTATGCTTAATGGATTATAATGATAAAATTCTAAAAATTCAATAATAAATGCTTATTTTATGTAAAATCAGAATTAATAAAATTTTTCTTAACAAAAAAAAAAATCAACAGAATATCAAAAATTTTCAGTTAATGGACAGATTATAAAAATGATATAATTTTTTTTCTTTTGTTATAATTTTTCTTCTACTTTGTTGTTTTTTTTTTTTTTTTAAATAAAATTCTAGTCAATAAGTTTTTAAAATACATAAAGAAGAAAAAAAAAAAAACCCCAAAACGACAATGACAAAGATTCAGAGCAAGCGCTGTAAAATATATAAAAAGAAAGAAATTACATTGTCTATTTTAAGACATAATTCAAAGTTAAGACAGCTTGATGGTCATAAATCTGTCAAAAAATTATTTTTGAACAACAGCAGTTCACTTGCATTTCACCATTTCTTTTCGGTTACACATACATACATACAGATGTAGATACTTTATAAAATACCCTTTCATATAGTACATATATGTATACGTTATATAAATTTTTTTTTGCTACACACAGAGTACTTAGTGTACGTACATATGTACATATGTAGGTATGTACGTTCGTATGCATACTTAGAATATTTTGGATAAAAACTCCCCTACTTTTCTTATCTTTACAATAATCACAGTACATGAGATACATATAAATATATAAATGTATCAAGTTATGTCAAACAAACATTAAAAAATAGTCAAATAAGTACGAATGTAGATAGATAGATTTCCACACATACATATGTATGTACATGTACATTTAAAGATATCTCAAATTTCTTTTCATTGAATTCTTATAACCTATCTATCTATATGTATGTACATACATACGAAGGATCATTTAACTCTGATGAAAATTATATATTCATCGTTTTTTTCCTAAAATGTTTCGTCATAATTGTCGCATATGTATCCTTCTTCATCTTCTCAATTACAATTACAATTTTTCCTTATATATACATACATACATATGTATGCATTGCGCATAAAATTTCTATTTTAATTTTTGTAAATACATACATATGTATATATTTTGTCTACATATTTTCTATTCGATATCCTTTCACATTTTCACATGTAAATAAATACATATGTATGTTTGAACGTAAGTGCTAATATCGTATACGTACGTAGAAAAGATACGTACATTTTAATAAAATTAAAATATATTTTTTGTCCAATGTATGTATTGTGTTTATTTCTCTCTTTTCCTTTTTGAACCAATACAAATTTTTCTTTAGTGTGTATGTACATATGTATGTATATATCTTCATGTGTATTTGTAAATGTATAACTTAGATTTAGACATACATATTAGTTTGATTTTTGTTAATATATATATACAAATGATTTTCATTCTTTTGTCATTCATTTTATTATTCTATTTAGAATTATTTTAACATATACAAAAAAAATTTTTTTTAAATGTGTGTATGTATATATGGAAAACGCACACATGTATACTTTTTTAATAAGGATATGTGTGAAATTTTTTAAGTATATATACATACGTACGATAGTACATATTCTGAAGGTAAAAGAAAATAATATTAAAAATCTGCAGACAAAGCATCACTTGTCTCTTCAAATTTTCAGATGACATATCCTTCAACAAAAACAAATATGAGAATGTGTATATGTGTACGTGAAAATTTTTAAAAAAATTCTTGATACACACGTAAACATAAGGAATAGATACTATATATGTATATTTTCTGTTATTTTTATTTTTTTTTTTTTTGATTTTGTTTTTCGTGACGGTTGCTGTAGCAGCCATAAATGCGGCAGTCATCATAGAAATAATTGAGTTTACTCAAACTTGGATGCTCATCATCTCATCTAAATATTAAAAAAAAAAAAAAAAAAATTTAATTGTGTACATACATACATACATACATTTTGTTTTATATTTATTTATTCGGATAGGCAAAAGTATTTGTAAGTATATAATTTATTATTAAAATTTTGGTGAATTGGATATACGGACAGGCAGGAAAAAATTCACTAAATACATATATTTAAATGTAGGAAAATTCAAAGATTTTTCCTATTTATGATAGCGCATTGCGATTGTATAATATCATTTGAACAATATGTGAATGACTGACAGATATAATATAATTGAAAATCAAAAATACAAAGATTTTTGTGCTCTATACAATTGTGTATGTACACTTACATTTAATTTTTTATTTATTTTTTGAAGTGAAAAACATGGCTGCTTTTTAGTTGATTTTCTATGTTTCATGGTGGTAAAAGAAAATTCTAAGATTTTGATAATTTCAAATATTTTTTTATATGTTTTAGTTTAGTGATAAATTTCAATTGTATGTAGTTGATGATTATTGTACGTTTTTTTTTTTGTTTTTGTTTGTTTAACTTTCTCATATTTATCCTGCTTTGAGAAAAGAAGAAGACATTTGTCGTATATTTGATCCATAAATAAATATGTATTAACATTTCTGAAGAATCAGCAGAATTTGAATTTCTTTTTCTTTTTTTTATGAAAAGAAATTAGAAAGATGATGAATTTTCATTATTATTTTTTTTTCAAGTGGTTTTGTCTGTTGTATATTAACGATATTTATAATTTTGTTGTTGTTTTTTTATTCTTTCCACTTTTAAAATTCTTATTTTTCTTATTATAGATGGATTTATGTATCTGATGTGTACATTGAATATGGCATGAACGCATTGAACAATTTGTTTTGAACAAACTTACACAAATACATACATATGTATATAAGTGTACTCCATGTACTAGATCTTTATGAGTTCTTATTTTGAATGTGTGTCCTATTTTGAAAGACTTATTAATTTTATTAGAGACTATTTATAATGTTCTTAAGTGCCGTGCCATTCAAAATTGCCTTCTCGAAAAAAAAATAAATAAAAATTAATTTCATTTATAAACTCATAAATTTAATAATTAAAAGATAAAGTAAATTTAAATGAATGATTATTTTAGATTTAAAAAAAAAAAAAAAAAAAAAAACGATGAAATTAAGAAAATTGCCGAATTCACATAATTTAATTTTATACTGGATTTTTCTTTCTGGTCACCTTATAACTGATTTAAATTTATGCCTTACATGTGATGTATTTTAAATAAAAATATGATTTTCATTTTATGAAAAATTTTTTTAATTATTTTCCAATTTGAAAATTTTAGATTCATACAAGGTGTCTCATGTTAACTACATACATAGATTTTAAATGATTTCCCATGTAGAATTCTTAATTGTCGAATAATTAAATATATTCCATGAAATTTTTTCGTAATAAAAAATTGTACAAATTGTATCATTTTTTTTTTTATGATAATAAATTACTGAAGTATAGCAATAAAATAGTAATAAAATTTCGGAAAACCAGTGAAATATACGTTAAGAAAATTATAATTTTTCCCTTTTTTTTTTTCACCAGAAAAATGTACTTGTGGTGAATGTATTTTTTTTTGAAATTGTATTTAAGAGAATTGAAATTATCTTTTTAATATCACAATCTCAATTCAATTCATCGTGTACAATGGGTATATACTCTTAAATATTTTTAGTCTCATAAATTTTTAAAAGATGAAAAATGAACTGAGCTAAAAGGATATAAAATGAATCAGAAAATTATTTTCTTTTTAGCTCTTAAAATTTTATTTTGGGAAAGAAGAGATAGTAAGTAAATGGCAAGTGACTATATTAACTGTTTTACATTAGATAGCGCATAAAGATTACAGAAATACAGACAGTAGAAATAGTCCAAGATTTCAAGGTAATTTTGTCGTTTTTTTTTTTTTTAAATTTTGATAATCATATAAGTTTATAAAGATGAGTGTTAAATTTTCAACATGTGTGTTTTACACATAAGTTTTTTCAATTTACGTTACTTAGGCAAATTTTTTAAATTTTTGAGCAACAATTACTGCATACAAATTAGAATTGTTGTCTTTAGCTGCTTTTTTTCAAATAGATTTTTAACTAAAATTTAAATAAATTTAAATAAATTTCAGTGGGTAGCCAAAAGAAAAGTTACAATTTTGAACAAATACCCAACTGTAGCTACATCCTTAATAGAACTTTTGTTTTTTGAAATTATCTATTTTGCAATTTTTTTAAAACGCTTATTCCAAAATTAGGTATACATGACTCTTCATTATATTTTTAAAAAATAAAAATAAAAAAATACATAATAATTCATTATAGCAAAATATTGATACAAAATTATAGACAAAAAGAGGGTAAACAAAATCGAATTTAAGACGGATGGAATAAAATATCAAGATACAGCATGTATAGAAACCACCACACACAATGAAGTCAAGAAAACTTGTTTTTTTTTTATTTAAAGAAAATATGTATAGGTATATACTTAAATATATTGAATTTAGTTTTCTTCTTCATAATACATACATACATATGTGCTTGTTCTGCCATACATCGTTGCTCCTCCTTAAGATAATAAATCTGTCAATAAATTGACAAGTTGAAAAAAACCAGAACGTGTATAGGAGTATAGGTACCTATATATATACTTATGAATGTTGATCTTTTTTGTTTTTTTGTTTTTTTGCTTTTGTTAAATGATTTTGCAAAATAATATCATTTAAATTTTTAGTAGTAGACATTTTGTATCTTTTTCTATCTAATAAGCAATTTAAAAACTAATTAATTTCATAAATAATCTCAAATTAAGTTAATTTTAAAAGAAATTAATTATTATTCATTATGATGTAGGTAGTTGGTATAGTTTTAAGATTAGTCAAATTACAAGTCTATACAAGTACATAAATACTTGATGGAACTAAATACAACTTTTGATTTTTATAGAAAATACAATAATAATTTTCTATTGATTACTTTAAATATTTCATTTTTTTAATAATTCAAAAAAAATATCTCAAATTCACATTCCGGCGGTATATTCAGTTTTTAATACAATGTTCAAATAAAATTTTGTATTAAATATCATATTTGTATTTAAAATGGACATTTGTTTCTCTTTCCATTCAATTTAATGTAAATAAATTCATATTTTATTTTTTAATTCTTTAATTATCAATTTTATTTGATTAAAAAAAAAAATGTATACACATACAATAATAATCAAAAAAGAATTAAAAAAATAAATAAATAAATAATGTCAACATTGTAACGACAAAAAATTTTTATGCTTCATGTGAATACGGGTGATTATCTTTTAAAAATGAACCATATATAATAGGCTGATTGGTATTGTGGTTTTTTAGTACAGGAAAATGTCTGTATGTACATCCGTACATTTGTTATATATATATACATTTCGACTTTTAATTCGTTTTAATAATTCCAATCGATGATGCCAATCTGTATAATTTGACATAGAAGTCATTCTAAAATTCGATGTTAATAAATTCCAGCTAACATTACACCAAAATGTAGAATAGAGATTCACTATTTAAATCCCAAATAATATAAAGTTAATATTGTTGCAATCATTTATTTTGTAAATCCTTTGATAAAATCTAATTTACCTTTGTTTCATAAAAATGCAATCGTATCACATTAATGGATTATACATATGTATGTACGTAAATGGCATATATAAGAATTTACTTTCATATATATGTTACATTCAGGATTCATATTTTTATATACTCGTATGTTCACAGTTAGATGTATATATCAATTGAACTTGGGATATGTATTTAGTAGAAAAAAAATTTTTTTTTTTTACCCTTTTCTAATTTCAATAAACTTTCATTCAATTTAAATTCAGCAATCCCATACAATTTTATCTGTAGAAAAACAATTTTATTGCTGGTTACTGTGCTAATAATTTTCATATTGACTTTATATTTGTTCCAATTTTGTGAATATCAACCATTCATACGCACCATAAAGCCACAGATGCATCTATTAAACAACAACATATACATTAGATACAAAAATTATTTTATTTACTAATTCTATATACATATATGCATGTATATATTCATTCATATATTGGTATTGTATGAAAATATTTAATGCATATAATACAATTCTCACTTCAAAAGTATAAAATTTTCTAAAATGGTACAAAAATCACAGCCATATATACAACATATTATAACCAACCATGATAATTGTTCACATGAATCTATTGTGTAGGCATATGTTGTCTATTGATTCATCCATAAAAATCACTTCTAAAAGTCCTTGCAATATGCGTATTCTATTGAAAATGGTCACCGTTTTATACATATCAGCTATACATACATATGTACAAATTTACATGTGTTTGTAGATATATATTTGTAAAATATATGTATGTAAAATGTTTTGTGTATATTTGCAACAACTCTTAAATCCTAAAATAAAACTGTTAAGTGACTAAACATATGTACAACGTATTACATATATATACGTGCGTAAACATTTTTATAACGTATACACGTATTCTAGTGTGTATGTATATGCATACGTAAACGCGTATATTGAACAATTTTGTTAGGAAAATTTACGTTTACAGGATTTTCATAAATTTGATAACCATCTGACTTAACCCTATCCAATTTGTTTTTCTCAAAATATCCATATACATATATATTTAATTTATTTTTAGCACTTCACTTTTAGAATATCGTGTATCGTTGTTTTTATACTTGCATTGTAAATTTTTAGTATGCGTATGCAATTTCGTACATATGTGAGATATAAGTGTGTATACTTTTATATGCATTAAATATATATGTATATTAATAAAAAATTATTCATTCAATATATTACATACATAGACACATTAAATGCTTATATGTATGTTTGTTTTGCAAAAGTATGTATTTATGTATGCTGTAGAATTTTGAAAATCTGTTTTTGCATTTCCTATATTACTGGCTAACTATATAGAGATGAAGACTAATAAAATAAATAACAAAAGAGTAGCAGCTGATGCAAATTGTGATGTTATATAGAAGGACAATATTTTCTCTGTATGTTAATAAAATTCAAAACTAATCAGTTGAAACTAAATTTAATTTAATACATGAATATTTACCATATATGTACATATGAATGTATACATATAAGCATGTACAATTTAATGCCATATTTGTTGGATAGTGGATCCTATCAGCAATATTATGTGTATATACGCATGTATTCAAATCACTGAAAAATATTGTACATTACATATTTAGAAATTAAGAAATTTGAAAACATTTTCAAAAGTTTTCAAAAAAAATTCCAAAATATGTATTTTTAAATAATTATTTCAAATTAAATAAATTAAGATCGTTACATGTTTTTTAAGGATTTTAAAAAAAAAGTTCAGTCATAAATTAGAAATGCAAAAAATTCTCCAGGATATGCATCATCATCATCATCATTAGCTCGATGTGGGCCAAGGTGGGCCTTGGCTTATTTCAAGATCTGCTGCCACTGTCCTTTCTGTTTAGCAATATCGCTCCCAATCCAATCCCAACAACTTTTACATTATTTCCACGTCATCCAGCCAACGGAGCCTAGGTCTTCCTTGCTTTCTTTTTCCATACAGCCAGGATATGCATACGTATATTTATTGTTTTTATATGATTACGTGATATTTAAGAATTATTTTGCATTGAAAATTTAACGTATTAATATTATGCATATTTTGCCCATATTGTACTCCATTTATAAAGCCAAATAAATGAGAATGAAATAATTTTTTTCAAATTTTTACTAAATTTAACATTTTGTTTTTTTTTTTTTAATTTTTTTTATTTTTTCATGAATTCTTTTCATGGCATTCATGAATCTTTCGAATTTTTTCTGTGAAATATCAGATATAGATTTTTAAATTAAAAATCTCAAGTTTGTTCTGCAGTTTATACTGTCAATGTTGTTGTTTTTTATTTATTTATTTTTGTTTTAATTCGTTTTATTTTTTTGTTAGATTGTTAATAATAGTGTATTCAGAGCTTTCATTTAGGTTCCATTCATCTGTCATTCATTCTTTGTTGTTTATTTATAAACGCCCAACCAACGTTGGTATATGTACATATAGTATATAACATTTCTGAAACAAGTACGAACCACTTAAACGAGTACACATACATACATGCATAAAATATACATATATAAATATACACTGATGAATACTCGTGTACATTTTTGCAAAAGTTACACTTTTTCAGTATAAAGACTTCCATATTGTTTACCTGTTTTCAAAGCTGAAGCACATATTATTTATAGAAGATGCCAATATTGCAACATTTATCTGCTGTTCACGGTTAAATCAATTGAATGCTCCCGCTAATATTGTTTTTATTTTCATTTTTATTTTTATATTTTAATTTTTTTTATTTTTAATTTTTTTTTATTTTTTATTTATTTCTGTATTATATTCTACATCGTGTATGTATAACAAAAAATCTTTTCATTCTCTTGTGGTAGATTGTTCCTCACCATTTTGCCATTGTCGATTGACTCACTCAAAATAATAAACTTGCACATAATTTTTTTTTTTGTTTTTTTTTTTTTTTTTTTTGTTTATTTGCAAGAAGCTAAAACATATCACGGCGATTTTATACAATACATGTAATATATCTGTACAATATCCAGTGATATGTATGTAATGTACATATGTATGTGTGTATGTGATCTAAAAAACTACCTGTGCTTTGCTGATGCGATTTCTTTGATATGTTTATTTTTATTTTTTTTTTTTTCAGAAAAAATTGTTGTTGTTGTTGTTGTTGTTTTGTTTTCATGAATTTTGATATAGATATTTATAAGCATATACTTTTGTACACGTGTACGATATACCTATGTACATATGTATATGGATTCTAAAATTGATATTGTATTTATTAACTTTATTTGTTTTTTATACATATAACACAAAAATACTTTTACATATATGTACGTACATTTAAGTATATATGGTCATAAATTTTATTGAAGTTGAGTTTATAGCTTTTTAAATGACGATAATCGTTATCATCATCATTGTCATTATCATCTTTGTGTTGTGCAATAAATAATAATAAAAAAACAAAAAAAAAAAAAATTATTTATATGTGTATTGGTAAAATGGCGGTAAATCTCAACGATTTCAAATATTCATTCTGTATGTAAAAAACCAGTAAAATAAAAAAATTTTTGTTTTTTGGTACAAGATACATGTAAATTAAAATTGATAAAAATTTAAAAGGTATTACAAGTAATATAGGATTCAAATTCAAATTAAAAACAAAAAAAAAAAAAAAATGTAAAGAAAATTCAATTATGTACTTTAAAAATAAAAATAAAAATAAAATACCTTTCTCTTAATATGTATGTCATATCTATTAAATTCATGCTATATATAATCTTTCAGTTATATATTTGTTTTATTTTCTACATAGCAAATATACAATGTATATTGAAATGTCAATAAACTCATAAATTTTTATATGAAATTTTTTTTAAAAAAAATATAAGTATAAATAAAATTCAAATATTTCGCCATTCAAATTTAATAAATTGCATAATTATATAGTAAAAATTTTAGGATCAGATAGTAACAGAATAAATTAACACGAGGTATGCAGTATCTTATTATACATATGTATGTACATATACATACTATATGTACATATTTCATATTCATATTTGATCTTTTCAAAAAAAATTTTCAACTTTATTTTATTTACATTTTATGCAAAGTACACAGGTATAATTACACGAAGTAAAACAATTTATACTCTATTTTTTAAAATTTTCATTCTGGTAGAAGCGTGTGGAAAACAAAATCAAGTACTTAGTGCTTCAAAAGAAAAATCATTTAAAAATGAAGTATATACTCAAATCGTTTAATAGTGCCAACTGCAACTTTTAATACTTTAAATACTTTCATTACAGGTCTAATTGTGTATTTATGTATCTTTTTTCTTCTCCCATAATTTCTCATAACAGAATTTCACGAGCAGTGTTACCACAATTCTCAAAATTCTCATACAATATAAGATAAGCTTTTTAAACATCAATATACAATGATGTAAAGTGGTCCAACTTTTTGTAGTTTCCCTAAAGGCCTATAGTGAAAATACTTAAAGTACAAGGTATACATATTTATTGTAAATAAAATGTGAATACGAGCTGTGTTACAAAAAGTGGCCAACGTTCAAATTACATTGTATCACTTTACGACCAGAAGACGTATACAAAAAAAAAAAAAAAATTAAAAACCGAGTCAAACATAAGAAAACAAAATGAATTAAAGTATTATCAATTCCGCCTAGATGAACATAAAATAAAATCATAATGATAATCAGAATCAAAGATAAATCACAAATGTTATATCTACTGGCAATTGTAAGATAAATTTTCAACACAAACGAATTTTATATACATATGTAGGGATACGAGCATATTTTTTTTTTTGGTTTTTTAAATGCAATAATTACCATGTACATATTACATTGTACAGAACTCGAGCAAGAATCATGAATGTGCCATAGATACACCCATTCTACTAATTCATACACATCAGAATATGATGTTAGGAAAATATTCTTGCAATGTTTAGTACACATTTCTCTGTACAATCAATCAAATAAATAAATTTCACATTTAAGTGAAATTTTTTAATTTTATTTTTTATTTTTTTTTTTCAAATAATTTCCTTTTTATATTTTGTACAAAGTGTAACATTTAAAAAGAAAATTGTTGTTATGTATGTAACATTAAATTCAATAAACAGAAAATAAAAATAAAATTATTAACAGTAACTGATGAAAATAATTAATAAATTCTTTGTATTGCTTTAGGCAATGAAAAACTGAACATCAGAGAAAATCATCATTCAATTCAATATAATATTTTGTTATTATTTTTTTTTTGATGAATTTTAATGTACAACATACATTTACATAATAACGTATATACTACGCATATATGTACATATCATAGACATACGCATGCATTCATATATACATATTTATAATCTGCTATATATCATCAAAGAAAAATGAAAATTTTGTTTATGAAAGGTTTTCTTTTAATTTCTTTTCGGATATTATTTTGTTTTATTTTTTCCATTGTGTGTATGAATATCTGTTTTTAATTTGGACAAATTGTTTAAATAACCAATAAAGGAATGAACGTGTAATATGATAACTACACATTTATACTTATACGTTTTTTGTTGTTTTGAATGAGTAAAATAAATAAATTGACGTTTTAATGAAAATAAATTGAATTGCAGGTGTGTATGTGTAGGTTTGTAGGTGTGTGCATTGCGTAATTCAAAATATATTTTTAATGCCTAAAACATATATAAAATCAAAGAGCTATCAAAATATGATAAATAAATTGAATTTTATAATTTATTTATTTGTTTTGTTTTTTTTTTTTTTTTTTGTTATTATTTTTAATTTAATTAATTTAATTTTCTTTAAAACAGAAAAACAGAAAAAAAAATAAGAAAAGGGGAGAAAGTAACGAATTTATTAAATTTTATGTAAATTTTTGTGTTCACATAGGTAATTAGATTTTCCTGAATTTTTTTTTTCTTTTTCTTTTTGTTTTTTTGTAACGACTTTGAGAAGGAAAAACGTGTGTTTCTTAAGATTTCTCGAAGAGAATAGACCACCGGTTATATGTATTGTGTCTTGTGTAACACAATCGTTTGTTAAACATAAATTCTTAAATGCAATATTAATTCTTTTATCTTGTTTAAATTGGAAAATTTATATTTTCATTTATTTTATTTTTATATATTATAATCTTTTCAAAGGTTATTTTCTTATTTCAATGAAATTTGAAATTCATATAAAGATAAAATCAATGAATTTTAATTTTAATCAATATAAGAAGAAGTTTCAGAAATATCTACAAAAATTACGACACATATTGTTTGTGTATTACGTATAATTTTGATGAAAATTTTACGAAAGAAAAAACATCATTCGAACAGGATTTAACGAATCAATGAAACGAATGAAAATTTTTCAATGTCTATCGAGTGTTCGTATTAATTTTACCGGTTTTTAAATGTTGTCTATATATCACCTTTTATATACTCTAAAATAGGTACATTGATATTTTTGTGTTCTATATTTGTAAAATGTATAAGCAAATAAATAAATTGAATCCTGTGTTTGTATACTATAGAAGATATGAAAATCTATTGATCTTGATTAAAATGTAATAATTTTCATTTTACAGTTGCACAAACATACAAAGCTGTTTTACGTATTTAAATACAAAAATTGTAAATTCTTTGTAAATTTTCTCGTGAATTTTCATTTTCTTATTGGGAATCGTATGTTGAACTACAAGTTTATTTCTTGTGTACAATAAGACCGTGATAATAAACAATATGGACTTGAAAAAGTTGAAAAAAAAAAAACAAACTTTTTTAATAGCTTAAATATTTAGGCAGGAGATGGAGAGGAATCAATAACTCAATAGTAAACGACAAAAGATGGTGGTAGGTGATGTTATTATATAAATATTTTTGTTTATATAAAAAAAATAAATAAATAAAAAAAAATAAAAATTATTCAAAATTTCATGAGACAAAATTTTCTATATCTTTTACATGTATTGGAATAGTAAATGAAAAATTTTATTGTCATTTACTTTTTATTTAAAAGAAATTTTCATAGTATTTTTCTTCGGGTTTTTTTTTTTTTTAAATTTTCACAGATAATTCTTACAGTATACAGACATATACGTACGTGAATGAAAAACAATTTATGTATATACGAGTGCATACACGTGTATTTACTTGTGTGTATGTATATGCTAAAATAGCTCTAAGTAACAATGTTATCACATCGTATACATTTTTGTACAGAATAAAAACTGAAAATAGTCATTATATTGTTTTTATCCTTTCAAAGTTTATGTATACAAGCTTACCTACATACATAGTACACATAATAATATAAGACAGGTATTACATATGTATGTATATAAAACTTGTCTATGTACTTGTACCAATATCAACTCTTTTTATACTTTATTGTTAAATATATAGTATGAAATAAAAGTTTTTGGTTTTTGTTTTATTTTGAAATAAAATTAAAATTTATGAATTTTCAGTTTTATATGCAAAATGATTAATGAACGGTTCGGTTTTGTGTCACCTCTCTCCTTTATTTTGTATATTTAAAATTTTTGTTTTTTTATATACATATAAGATAAAAAATTTTATTAATTTATGTATTAGTATATAAAATAAGAGAATCGATCTAGCAGGTATATACATACGAATTACACTAAGTAAGTATTTATGCATTATATTTTATACTTTTTATAAGTATAAAAAAAAAAAGAAATTGTAAAATATCATCATTCATAAATTTGACAGGATTGCCTCGAAAAATTTTCAAAATTTTCTTCATAGCATTATATTTTTTTAAAGGAACCACATTAAATTATACTCCTACATATTCTACAGTTAAAATTAACGTGTATTGTGTACATACATTAAATATGGCTGTTTTTAAAAGCTTTTATTGTTAATTTTCTTTATTTTTCTGTTAGTGTTCGTGCATATATGTATCATAAAATTTTTTTAGAATAATCTTTCAGTTTTGTAGTGATTTTAAAAATGATTATACAGGTACAACAATATGTATAATGAAAAATTCAGAAAATATAATTTGAAAATTACACACACTCATTATTATACATATATTTGATGCGGCTAAATTATTTATAATTTATTGGTGTGATCTACTGTATACATACATTGATTTTATAGTAATAATGGAAAGCATGTGAACAAAAAAAAAAAATAAAAAAAAAAATTAAAAGAAACTAAATAAGTGCATTTGAGTCATTAATTTTGAAAATGGCCCAAATCACTCTTGTATTTCGGAAAAATTTCAAGCTTCTTTGTTTGTGTTATTCTCTATTAAGCCCCTATATTGACAAGAAAAATTTTAGTTACTAGAAAATTTGTAATTTTTGAAATTTTTTTATAAATTCTATTCAAATACCAAAATATACATTTATACAATAAAAATTATCTAAAGGATTCATTAATTGAAAATTTGTAATTTTTGTAATTTTTGAAATAAACGATTCAATGTGTAGTTTAATTTGAACTTACTTAAAAATTTCTTATTAGAGAAAGAATAAATAATCTTTTCTCCCAACAAAAGAAAACAAATTCATAAATAAAAATTGCTATGTAAATTATCACAAATGGTAAGAAATAAAGGGGTCTGGGATGAGATCAACAGGGTAGGTACTAATCGTTTGTGACTTAAAGGTCGCATTCCAGTATTACAACTGTTGAGGTGTTGTCCAAGTGCTCACAATACCTCCACGATGGTAACTCCCGGAAACTAACTTTTAAAGTTAAGCTGGTTAAGCTAACTTATAAAGTTAGGCTGAAATTGCGAGTGCTGGGGTCCTCCCACTGGGGGGTTATGTGTGGGGCTAATAATCTTACCATGTAAAAAAGGACGTATTAGGAAACTAGCTGGAAGTCAAAAACCAATATGATTTGTCGAGCTATGGATGATGATGAGGATGATAAGAAATAATTTAGAAATGTACAATTACATACAATTCTATTAAGATCCTTTTTTAGTAGTTTTTCCGCAATTCTTTACCTGTACTCCAATCCTTTAAAATATCATTTTTGTAAATAAATCATGCAAAAATAAACAAATTATTCATTTAATTGAAAATTTTAAAATTTTTTTTGCAAAACATAAATTTTTGCCAGTTTATATATGAAATTTAAAAAAAAAAAAATTAATTAGAATTATTTCATTTTTGAAACGAAATGTTGTTGATTTGTTGTTAATTTGTTGATTTTTTCTATATTTATTTTTTTTTTAAATTTTTTTATTAAAATGTACTTAATCGCTTAAAATCAAATATTGCCTATTTTTTATATTTTTATTTATATGTATCTTTTTAATTCAATTAAAATTGAATTTTTGTGTTTTTTGTGTATTAATTTATTTTATTTAAAAAATTTTTTTTTTTGTTATTCAAATTTTTTATTTCAATTTTTGAATAGCTATTAACATTGATTTTCATATGAAAATGCAAAAGGATAAATAAAAATAACGAAAAAACAAAAAAATTTCATGGTTATGAATTTTATAAAAACAAAAAAGGCCCAAAAAAAAAAACAATATTTATATTTTTGTTTATGAAAATACATACATACATTTTTTTATTTGTTTATTCTGTTTTTTACATTCTGAATTTATTGTTCAAATAAAACATAAAAATCAACATATACAAAAAAAAAAAAAAATGTCCATGTGTAGTAGTAACAAAAATTCATTCACTCACTTTAATTAAATTTTTCTCGTTGAAATGTGAATGAATACTATTTCGTGTTTTATTTTTATTTTATTTTATTTTTTTTTTGTATACGTTAAATTGTAGTATAGATTGCTTGGTTTTGTTTTTTTTGTCATATCATCTCCATATAACATTTCAGTTAAGTAAAATATCAAAATATTTTAACAAAATGATGTTGGCCATTCATCTATCTATCCATTTAACCGATGCAAATTGGTTGCAATTTCGTGTTAAATTTTGCAGTCAAGTGATTGAATTTACCAGATCTATGTATGTATACTCACAAATTGTTGCAGATTTTAACGTTTTAAAAATAAAAGTGAATGTGAAACTATGTATATAAAATTCATGAAAATTTTACATGCATATGAATGTACTGGTATATACACGTTCACTTATACATATGTGATACATATTCATGTATGTATTTTATACATAGTATTTGTGCGTTACTATTTTTGGTGTAGTTAATGGCCAATATTTTTCGTAGGCTTTTATATGTACGTACATACATACATACGTGCATATGTATATTAGCAACATTTTTGTGGACATCACAAATGTATCTATATAGATACTTATATGTATGTATACACTGGACCCATACTGCATGGTACATATAAAAAAGTAGTGTATTGCCTAAATTATGGTAATCACTTTGGTTTTTCAGAGTTGAGAACTATAAATTAAGAACGTATACATAATAACTTCAATTCGTTTTTGTTTTTTTTTTTTTTTTTTTTTTTAGCCGTTAAATTGAATGAAAAAAAAATGATGATGACGACGATGATGATGATGATAATGATAAGGTAATTGAAAAAAGGAATATTGTCAGAAAATTGAAATTTTATAGACTTTGAATTTTATTGCATGTATTCACACATAACGTATGAATATGTATGTAAATATGTACATATATGGGTACATATATATATCAAGGATACATCTATATGCAGATTTTTTGTAATCTGTTGTTGTTGTTGTTAATTACCACTTTTTCGTGTTGTGCTTTCTTTTATAATAATAAAAAGTTATTTACAGTTTTTGTATATACATGATAGCCAAACAAAATGAAATATGTACATACAAAATCTATGAATATTTTTAAGGAATCTAATTTACGAGCAATGTTTTTTTCTCAAATTTAATGAAGATCAACTTAAATCTACTGTGAATCTACTTGAAGATACTTCATTAAATATGTATGTATGTATACAATGGCATTCTTAATGATATCGTTAATTTAATTCGTGAATTATAAGATATACAAAATGTTAAAATGTATTAAATAAATTAAATTGATTAACTTTTCCATATTTCGAAAGACGACATTTTTGTTGTTGTTGTTTTTTTTTTTCGAATATCAATTGTTAGATTGTATTTAGAATTTAAGATGGTTTAGAATGTTCAATGCATAATAAGGTTTCTTATTTATTTAATAATAATTTTAATTCGATTTCCTTTTATACATCCTTTATTGTGTATACCTGTTCCTGGCTTTTATATACAAACAATTAATAAATAAATAAATATTTGAACGCATTTTCAATTTTTCCAATGATATTTTTTATGGAAGTATAAAAAAAAAGAAAAATAATAATAAAGAAAGTAATGAATACAATAAACAATAGACGCATAAATCAGTATGATAACTGTTATACTCATATATGTACACATGTAATTATGTGCATAATATGTGCAGTGATGCATCAAATACATACATAGTTTTTATATTTCTAAAATGAATCTATTTTATTTGACAATTAAAGAATCTAAACTAATATGGCTATAGATTGAATCGAGTGGCTTTGGGATATCTTTAAAAGAACACGACTTAAAAAAATGTATACTCAAATTGTAATGTCTTTATTTAAATTTCAAAATTAAGATGGATTTTACAGAACTTTCTTGTACTTCAGAATAGGTTTCTTGATTAATGATTGTATTAGAAAATTCGAAGCATTAAATTGAAATTAATGCAAAATTTAAGATTTTAAAATAATAAAAATGATTTATTTGTTTTTTTTTTATGTGTATAATTCTATTGGTCATTCATTGGTCTTGTTTTATTTATTTATTATTTACTCGGCACCAGGTCACAACATCGACCAAAGAGTAGTGAAGTGCACTATATGACGGATCTACGGAAATGAAGTCTCACACCTCTCCTACTCCTGCTTTCATCCTACCTTCTAGTGGTGGTGCTGTTAACCCTTAGCGGAGATAGGGTAGTCAAACCGTATGGAAACTGAGGGAACAAAATGGATGGAAGCATATGTATCCTTAAAAAAAGGTTGGGCGTGAGTGAGGCCGACAACCTCAGCCCGGAAAAAGAAAAACCGTCATGAGACCAAGGCTAAAGTCAAACTCCGGACTGTAATGCCAGGAATAATAATGACCAGATATCAGATTAGTCCTGCGATCATAAATGCTAGTGGATTGCAGATAATTAATTTGAAACCAGTAACCAGATTTTCATAAAATTTTCTTAAAGGAATCATAAAAATTTAGAAATTCCTTTACGACACAAGAACATGCCTGTAGGAGACATCTTGTTAACATGACCGATGACTTTAAAGTTCGATCGTTAAAAACTTATTTCACGAATCGTATTTCATTGTACAACTTACGAAACGCGAAATGTCCTTTTTTATTATAAAAAATTACCCCTTTTTTAATTTTTAAAGTATTCCTTATTTATGTACATCACCAATAAATAAATAACCATGAAAATACATATTTTATTTTTGTCTATTTAAAAAAATTTTTTTAAAGGACATAAAATTCCTATGTATATAAATATTTATAAATCATTCAAAGTAGAAACGTATAATGAATGGTTTGACCTAAGTATAAATCATTAAATTATAGGTACACATTACTCCTACTTCTCGTTAAAAAAAAAAAGTATACAAAACATGTACATGGGATATATAATTGTTGTAACGAAAAATTGACGTAAAACAAACTCGTGAAAATTATAAAAGGGAAAACAAGGAATAAGAATGATTCCTTTGTTGTCGTTCCTTGTTATTTTTTTTTTTTTTTTGGCTTTTCAAGTATTTTATTAGGATAAGAAAAACAATGCCTTATAGCATATAATGACGAGATATCATTTTTTTTATGTATCTACATACAAAATTTATATATAAAAATAAGGATAATATACGATAAAGATTTTATTGTAAATGCAAAAAGAAAACAAATATATTAAAAATAAATTAAAATGTGAATTAAAAATAAAAAACGAATAAAAATTTACGTACTCGTATGTGTGTACGCAATTTTCCCGTTTGAGGGGGTTGGAAGGGGTGGGGGAGAGGGGCGATAATGGGAGGAAATTGGATTAGATTTGTTTTTTCTAGTTTAATTATTTCGGCTTTGTTTTATGATATTTTAAATGATGTTAATCAGTATAATGTATTTTATTAAAGGATTACTGTCTTAGAAAGGATATTCGTTCCTGTTTAAAATGATTTAAGAGACAGAGAATAGAAATATTTTGATATAACATTAAAAATGTCAGTACCAAATTTTATTTTAATTTTTAAATTTTGCAATCATTATGATCTGCATACATATACGTATACGTCATTAAATAAATAATTTTATGGGGATCAAGATCTTGTTTTCTTTTTCTCTTAAACAGAATTATGAGAAAATTTTAAATTTTTGTATGATGGTTAAATTTATAAAAAATATTAAATTATGTCTACATTAAAATAATTTACAAAATAAAAAAAAAAAACAACGAAAAGAAATCCCGAAATAAAGTATTTACCAATTTATTCAGTAATAAACAAATAAAATATGAAACATGTTTCATACTGTGAAAAAAACATTTTTTTTTTTTTTTGTATAATCGTCTTAAGTTTAAGAAAACCAATTTATAAAGATAAAAAAAAAAAAATTTTTTTTTTTTTTAAATAAAAATAAAATACACATAAAATGTAATAAAATATATTTATACATAAATAGAACACGTAGGTACATATCACACATTTTTATTGATGAAGATGGCATAATTTATTTACCCAAAAAAAAGAAAAAAAAGAAAAAAGAAAACAAAAATTTTTCTGCAATCGAAATATTTTATCTTTTATAATATTAATAAAATTGGCAAATTATTGCAATACGATTGACATGTGAATGCGCTACACATATGTACATGTATTTGAAAATAAATTGTGATTTTATATTTTTGATCTGTTTGCTGCTGTTTTATACATAATTTTCTTCCTTTTTCTTTTGATGCTTTTTTTTTTTGTTGTTGTTGATGATTGTGACATTATTTATACATAAAATTTTAATTTTTATTATTATTTGTTTTTTTTTTTTCTTTTTCAGTTTTACCAAAAATACATAAATGCTCACAGGTACCTTTAAAAAAGGTAGAAAAATGTTGTATTAAAAATTAAAATCTACTATTGAAAAATTTCATACAATTAGATTTGTTTTTAGTGAATATACTTACATCTGAAACCCAATGATAACATCAGTCATAACATTTTCTTATTTCATTTATTTTCTTCACATTAAAAGATATTGCCGTTAAAGATAAAATTGTTGGAAAAAAAAAATTTCTTTTAAATCATGAATGATCCAGTATTATAGTTATCGACTTCTAATATTATTAGGCCTATTTACTATTCAATATTGATGGTATTTACATTTTTTGTTGTTGTTGTTGTTGCATTGACGCTTTTAATAGGCGTGAATAATTAAAACTTTTAAATAATTATTTTTAGATATTACTCAAGTTTTTCTCGTTTTGATTATGATAACTTAGGTATTGCAGCTATTCTCATATCTAACCAAATTTTCAATACAGTGTAAACTCTCTATAACGAAATTCAAGGGACCGACTATTTTTGTACGTTATAGAGAGTTTTCGTTATATGGAGAGGAAAAAAAACACACCAAAATTTCATAAATACATAATTTCATACATTATACATAATTTGTTATTTCTTGTAATCGTTACATCTAATATTAAATTACAAAACATTACGTTTTTTCAATACAATCTGCTATTTTTGCCTCAAATTTTTTGAATGCCAATATTTTGTTCGTATTTTATCCATGTATTGGCATATAGCGAGATCATTTTCATACATAATACTGTAAAAATTTTTCTAATAATGCTCAATTTTGTACTTTCAAATAGAATAAATTATAAGGTTCATAGTTTCTTTAAAAATGTGTATGTGACAAATGAAACGTTCGAATGTTGATACCTGGACTGAATTTCAACCTATTTAAATGCGTCTCAATAATGAAAAATTATCTCGTTTTAAAGAATGACTTTAACGTTATATAGAGTGTATCAATGCATGGGTTTTAAATCAAACCAAACAAACGCAAGTAATTTTTATGTTATAGAGAGTTTTCCCTTATAACGAGTTTCGCTATAAAGAGTTTACACTGTATATCATTTTAATTTTCATATATATTTTTTTTTTTTTTGTTTTTGATTTTATGAAAAATGAAAAAGATACTAATTTATTAGTACCGTAGTACTATACTCCATACAATACTTCGATGCCAAAATACAGCATTCTTTGTTGTTTTTTTTGATTGTTTTACATTTTTCTAATTATGATGCTAAGGATATTCAATTTAATTTCTTTCTTTTTTTTTTTTTTAAATTAAAATTATAAAAATAATGATTTCATATGTAAATGGACATACGTATGTATACATAGGTGTAGTAAATAAGAATTTTTATGTCTATATATACAAGTATAATATAATTAACTCGTTAATTATATGGAATGCAATGATAACGAAAATATGACATGAAACAAAAAAAAACAGAAAAACAAAAAAGACAAACGTTACATAAAATAAATAAATTTCATTGATTTATATTATATAATTAAAAATATAAATTTTATTTAATGCATTCTCTTGTATCATTGTAGAAAAGCTAGGTATATGTAGGTATCTACAAAATACGTGTACAATTTTGAAATTTATTTCTGTTTCACTTCTTTTTTTTTTGTTTTTGTTTTCATTGTTGTTGTTGTTTTTGTTGTTTTTTATCATATAAATGGTTGAAATATTTTTTTATATATGTACATATGTACATACATATATTTGGTTTTTATATACACGGGTATTATATGTGACCAAAGAAATATGACATTCTATCATAAATTTAGCAACCATTTTTGTTATCATATCCATATTATTCGAAATTTAATGTTTTTCTGCATATCATGTTGTTCATATTATTATTATTATTATTATTATTATTATTATTATTATGTATGTACAAATGAAAGCATGAATAAAATGATGAACTTTTGCAATACAAAAACATTATATGTAATGGTAATGATGATGATGATGATGATGATGATGATGACTAACATAGAGACAATTTAAATTGGAATTTTCGTAGGTATTAATAAATGATTTGTGATAAACAGATAAACATAAAATGCATACATGATTTTCATAAAACGCTGATACATTTATTTGTATATATAGTATGTACATGTGCATATATGTATTTATACATATTATGAATAAAACGTAGTCTGTATATTATTTGGATAATGTATGTTTATTTGCATGATAAATGTATGTAAAAATTATACATATTGAAGGGAACGAAATAAAGGACAATTATTTTACATATATATGTGTACATGTGCGTATAATCAAAATATAGCATACATGTGTGTGAAACGATATGATATGCAATGATGGTTTTTAATTGAATGACTTGAAATCAAAATCACACAAAATGGATGAATTTTAAAACACATGTACATATACATACATATAAATACAATTTAAAATACTACCAAAAGTACTACATTTATATCGTAATATCGTACTATATACATGTGAAATATATTGTCTCCATGATTTTCATTCGTAATACAATATTTTTGAATTGTCCGGTTTTTGATTAACTGGAATTATTGTTAATTCAGGCTGTAAATTTATTTTATATTGTCGGTCATTATCATAAATATAAACGAAAAATTTTATTTACATACATACATACATGTATGCATGTAAATTAATGTAATGCAGAGCAGTATAATTTCAAAAAAAAAAAAAAAAAAACAAAAAATTTAATACATTCACATGTACATCATATGTGATTGTGTTAACTGTTCTATATATGCAAAAGTGCAGAGTACTTTCAACATGAGATATTTTTCTGAAAATTCGAAAATAAATATATAAAAAAAATTTCATTTGCTTTATATTACATTTTACTCATATATGTATGTATCTACGTTATATTTGATGAGATATCTTTTATTTTGATAATCGATTCAAAACAGTTCAATAATTTTCATTGACTTTTTGGCCAGTTATTTTTAAATTCATATTATGTTAAATTTTTAATCAATTTATAGTCTATCATTTTTGGTGTTTTTTTTTTTTTTAATAGACTCTATTTTACATGTTACAACATTGCTGCAATTATTCCTTACAAAAAAAAAAAAAATAAAAATAATAAAAGTGGAAAATAATTTTTCATGCCACTTTTTTTTTTTTCCTAGAAACACTCATAAATTTTTTGATAAAAATTGCCTAAATTCAAAAATAATAAACAAAAGGAAAAAACAAAAAATGAAAAATTCTATGACACAATATTTACCACAATGTGTCATGTTGATGCCAACAGTCAAAACCAAAAAAAAAATTGTAATGCCTTGTTTTTGTAAATTTTCTTTTTTTTTTTTTTTATTGCATATATGCACAATATGTGTTTGTAATATATTTTTGATGGCTTTCAGTAAATTAAAAACTGACTAATCTCTTTTTAAAAAAAATCCAAAAAAAATTTAGACTTTAATCTCATATGTCGTAGATTTTTGTTTTTCCTGTTTTCATTTTTTTTTTCATTTTTTAATCTTTGCTATATATGTATGTTATCAAAAATATATACAAAATTCTAATTTTGGACAATGAAAACATCAACTTTTCTATTTGCATATATTCGTATGTACATGAAATTATACATCCATACATACACATAAATATCAAGTTTCATGATGATGCAAAGATCATAAATTGCAAGCCGTGCATCATAAAATTGTACTTTCATCGTATAATACTTAGTTTGTATATTTTTTTATTTTTTTTTTATTTTTTTTTTAATTTTATCATTTTGTTTACATACCAATAATGTCCTTCAAAATAAATTTTTATTCACTACCTACTTTTGATATGGTTTGTATTTTATATGACAATTCATTTTCTATTTTGTGAGGAAATTTGTGTTTTTGTTGATAAATCTCTGTGACATTCATACAAATATAGCCATGGTATTACACTTAGGCATACAATCATCAATTTATCTTATATATGTACATATTTGTCTTTATGGAGTTGTAGTAGATATTTTAACCATCATAGTTGATGTTTTTTTTTTTGGAATGCTTGTGTCCACATTCGTAAATTTAGTCAGCTTTAACTAACATGTCAAAGAAGCATGCATTTGAAAATTAGAATGATATGTATAAAAAAAGAAAAAAGTGCGCTTCATCTATTAAAAGATTTACATATGGACATGTGAGTCTGATGTATATACAATGAATGTGGTGTACAAACTTTATAACAACCATAAATGTACACATGAAACAATTTTTCCGACAAGGCCTATATGTATATGAATATGCACATACGTACACACAGGATAAGTGAAAATTAAATTCGTTGTGCACTAGTGGATCAAAAAAAAAAAAAAAAAAAAACGAAATAATAAATTGGTTGCAAATCTACTCATATATATACATGGATTTGTATATGTATGCGGGTAATTCGGTCTGATGAAAATTTTTGGACTGTAAAGTGACTACTTTTCATTCAGTACATATCATAGACCATAAAGTATAAGGAAATAATGTATGTGGAAAATATATAGAGTTAAAAGTCTAAACATGTGAGAAAGATTGTTTTGATATGTGATGAGATGATGCGTTTTTGGATTGCATATATCCTTCACATAAATGAATGGGAAAACATTACAACATTGTTTGTTATTTTGAATATTATCACCATTTTCATGATGATGTACTACATCATTTAGATGCACAGATGCTTATACCTATATAAAATAAAGACATAGATGAATTACCTTCTTCACTATATTTTTTTCTTTTTTTCTTTTTTTTTGGGTTTTCATTTTGTAACAAGGATGAACAACGATAATACTGATGATGATGATGATGATGATGATGATTCTATCACAATATAACTCTCTGTTATATACTTGTTATACAACAAAAATTTATTGTTGGAAAATTTGTAATCGCTTATATTTGTTTCACGAAAATTTATATCAGGAAAGTGGTTTTCATTCTTTTATCACTTGTTATCTGAAATTTATGTATGTACATGCATATGTGTACAAATATATATACTCGTACGTATAAATGATATATTCAATATTTACATATATGCATGTCTCATATGAGCATAGATGAATTAATGCATGCATATGTTGAAGGTGAAAATTCAAAAAATAAAAAAATGAACAAGAAGAAAATAATGAAAATTTTGTTTTTCTTTTTAGACAAAAAAAAAAAAAAAAAAAAAAAAAGAAAAATCATTTTTTATGTTTTAATGTTTAACGTACATAGTATAACTAAATTTTTCTTATGATTTGTGTTCTCGTGTTTTTTCTTTTCTCTGTTTTGTTTTATAAAAAATTATGATGCATATGCAATTTATATGTCTGCATTTAATAACAATTTTATATACACATGTATGTACATATTTAATATTTGTAAAAATTCTACATATATGTATATATCATTTCTATGCTTTTTCCACATGATTTATGTGATATAACTGTTTTCAGATGAATAATACAAAACATTGTTTGTATACAATTTTCTAAATAAAATTTATTACTATATAAACAAGTTGATGGAAAATGTACATTATACTTGCATACATACATATACTAGTACATATATTTATAGGTATATACATATAAAAGAGAAATATAAAAAATATATATAAAAAAAAATGATAAAATTCATTTCCGCTTTATATAATGTTTACTACAAAAAAAAAACAAAAAACAAAATTTACACATACATACAAACATTATGCTTACTTGCAATATTTTATGTAACAATATAAATCATAGCTAAAATACATAACATACACAAAACAAAAATTAAAAACATAAAATGATATGTATTTGTTTAGTGATATGTGTGCTATATTATTCTCTTCTCTTATACAAAATTATTATTATATACGTGTGTTTTTTATTTTATATTCGAATCAAATTGGCGCTATCATAAAATTTCAACATAAAATTTATTGTTGAATTTTAGTGAAGAATTTTATGTTTATTTGTTATTCTCTGTTTCATATTATTTATTTTTTTCCAGAATATCCAGATTACACTGTCAAGTATATGACACCATCATCATCATCATCATCATCATATTGAGAAAATGATCTTCTAAAATTGTATAGTTAAAAAGTCTATAAAATGTAGATTTTTAATAGATCATAAAATAAACACAAAATCAAATTTTAAATATGTTCAAGCATGTGTGTGTACATATATGCATGGAATGTTCATCAGCATCATTCAGAAAATGTGTATGAACCATCAACATATTATTTATAGTTTGCATTGAATTTTTTGCATTAAATCATTTCGTATTAATTTGTCAAAATGGTCGTTAAAATGTTAAAATTTTCTTTTTAAATGGAATAATTAAATTTTTTTTATGTAAATTTTGCAACTTTGAAAATTTCCAAAATTATATATAAATGGCCTCAGCCAAATAAAATTTCACAATATGAAAATGTAATAAATTTTTTAATTAAATAAATAATTCAAATTAATACATGTTCTACAGTTAATTTTTATAATAATTTATTTTTAAAAATATTTAAAGGACAAAATAAGGAAAATTAAGAAAAATGATTTTTTTTTGTTTGTTTGTTTAACATAAATAAACCCAAGCATAAATATACATGCATGCATGTTGATGTAACATATATTGTATTTTTCCCTTTATATGATAAATAAAATAGACAAATTGATAAAGAAAAAAAAAAAAAAAAAGAAAGTAAAAGAAAAACAAATTCCTTAAACATTCCAAGCCTAAACACAAGCATAAATGACTCAGCTTGTTAACTTTGACAGAATCCACTTAAAAGCTATTTAGTCTATATATAAGCTTTGTTACATTGTTTATTTATGTATGTACATGCATGCATACATGTGTATTTATTTGATGGTACACACATACATACGTACATATAGCAAGAAGCTTTATAAAAAGGATACAATAAAATACATACATTTGTAAGTATATATATTTTGCTACTGTTGCTTCTTTTAACTCCTTTAGCCTATTCCATATTTGAACACTCTCATGAACTAACATGAAATAACATCACTTTAATATAGATACGGGTGTACAATATTGTACATACCCGTGTGTATACATCTAACCATACATTTGAGTGTACAACGCTCTACATATGTATTATGTACATATAAGAAAAACGGATATTATGTATGTAAGACGTTAAAGTGCTCTTGGTCTCCGTATAAAGCGGCAACACATTTTATGCTCTATTTAGGGGTTTCTTTGCTTTTCATGTAGATATCTATATAAGGTACATATACATATGTATATTTCAGTTCTTTAAATCAAAAAAGCATTAGCAACAAGTTGTCTTATATAAGTAACTACGTGTATATATACGTATGTATGTTAATGTTAACTATTCTATGGTTTATGTTATGTGTACAGTCATAGATATGTGTAGGTGATATAAATACATAATATTTTTGTAATAGAGGTTTATTACAAAATATATAAATAGAATTTCAATGTAACGTACACATGTATGTGTGTTACTTCTTGTCCTATATATAATACGGAAAATATTTTGAAAAAAAAATCTACTCTGAAAAATTTCATAAAAAGCAATTATAGAAAAATTAAATAAAAATGAATATTCTTAATTTATATTTTCATGAAACTAGATGTAATTTGAAAAAAAAAAAATTATATTCGTTTATTAGAACAGGAATTCATTATTCATTGTGATTTTAATCAACAATTTAAATCTTTGTTTATGCGGCTATATATACGATTTACATGATGATTAGGCCCTGGTTATATATATAAGTATATCGATCGTAATGATGACTAGGCCCTGGTTCGATTTGGGCTGTAGCGCCATACATGCATTAAATAAAAAATTAAATCTATTGATCCATTTTAATGATAAATTAAATAAAAAATCTTTTGTTTTTTTCTATTTCAAATTTAAAAATATTCAAATATTAATTGTGATAAATAATTAGATTTTATTATCAACATAATGATAATTGAATAATTCAATTTTATTTAATTAATTAACCGAATTTATTTAAATTTTTTTATTTTTTTTATTTTTTTTCGTATTGCATTATTAATTTTGTTTTTTTTTTTTGTCTTTTGTTTTGTTTTTTGCATTTAAATAAATTTTATCTAGGGATTTATTATTTCATTTGGTTTCAAAAAAATAAAAAAAAAACGAATCCTTTTGTTCGTTATTTTTTTTTTACTCGTTCATTATTTGAAAAACAAATCTATTTTGAATAATTATCTATACGCATTTATTACATAATAAATTATTTTTCTACACTTTTGAGTGTACCTCTATATATGTATATTATCTGGTCCCCCAAAATATTCTGATCACCCTTCTGATCAAACCCCCTAAAAATAGTGCACCTCTATAATTTATTTATATTCATCATATTACATACATTATGTATACGTACAATAAAATCAAAAGCAATTTAAAAGGTCCTTACTATATTTAATTGTAAATATACATGTATATGAGATACAAAAAAAAAAAAAAAAAAAAAAATCTATTATTCTATATTTTTATATACTAAATAATTTATAAACATTTGATTTGAATTTGCTCTTTTATAACAAGATTACATTTTATTCAATTAAAAATTAAAAATTATTATGTAATTTTTGTAATAGATACATGTAATTATTATTATTATGAATATGCACATATGAGTTTATATTATGTATGTACATAAATAAAGTTATCAATTTACATTATGTAATAATTTTTAAAACATGCCGGTAGATAGATAAGTAGTAAAATATAAAATAAAAAAAAAAAATACATACATACATATATACATACATACGTATATATAGTACATATTTATGATATTGTGGTATTGTTACGCATTAACCATTTTTTATGTAACGAGATGAGTACATTGTACATGATATCATTACATACATACGAATACTTTTTAATCAGACGTGTTTTGCGTGTTGGACATAATAAATTTTCCACTTCATTAACATGTAATGTGATTAACAAACTAACCATGTTTTGTCATAATCATAATTTTACACTTTTCTTTTTTTTTTTTTTTACTCATTTTCGTTTTGTTTTTGTCCTTTTTTGTTATCATCCGTTATTAATAAATATATGTATGTATGTATTTTTTTTTTTTTCATCTTTTTGTTATAAAATTTTCAAAACCATTCAAATGTGCAATCGAAACAAACCATATAACATACAAATATGTATGTACCACTCAATATTATACTGCATTTTATTATATTTTTATATGTATGTATGTATTTGGAAAATTTTTAATAAAATATATATTAGTTCAAAATTTCTCTATAATTCAGTTCATGTTCATATCATCATCATAGTATACAAAATATACTGATGACATTGTAATATTATAACAGATTATGTTTATGTTATATATATGCATGCATGCATGCATATATGTACATATTTTAGATTTTATCGTCCTTATCATCAGGATTCATGTTACAAGAATATAATAAAATAATAATATATTGCGTACCTAATCATTTCCATTACACGTTTATAAAATTCATTTATTTAAGTACACACTTTATGCAATGATCCTGTAACATAGCCAAATTAATATGGTCATAGTGAATATCGTTATACATTTTTTTTTCTTTTTTTTTTTTTTTTAAATAATGTATATAAAATATAAATCTGTCAGTTACAAAACAATTTAAATAATAAATTCATGAACAAAATTATACTAAATTTAGTTGATTTTTTTTTATTTTTATTTTTTAAATTTTACAATATGTCCTTTATCTATATAACGTTCAAATTTCATTTTACACATGAGAAATTACTAATTACATTAAAAGGACATTAGATTTTCCAAAAAATAATTAATATTTAATTATAATTTGTTTATTGTAATTATTAGCATTTAAGACCTTAACGGGACGGGAGCACATGTATCAATTTTCTTCTCTTATAATCTCTATGTTTTCCATGCACTAATCCGATGCAATTAAGGTCTTATGGGAGTATATGTGTCCTTTTTCTTTTCTTGTAATTTCTAATAAGATCATCTCACGAGTAGTGGTTACCACAATCTGTAAAGTTATCGCATTATACGAAATGAATTTTTTTATTATCAATATACAGCCAAAAAACATGATACAGCGATGTAAAGTGGTGCTACTTTATGTCTTTCCCAAAAGACCTTAACTGCATCGAATTAATGTATGAGAGTATAATAGGGGCATATAACGTTTTTTTCTTAAAGTTTTCTGTCATACATGATTTTCAAAAAAAAAAAAAAAAAAAAACAAACAAACAAAACACAATTATTGACGTTAAAATCAAAAATAACCATAAATTTATCGTTATAGCAAATGCTTGAATTTAATGTTTAATTACAGCAAATGCCATGTTTTTGGGGAAATGAAAATTTTTACTTGAAAAACAAACAAAACAAATAATTTTTATAGTACATGCAAGTAAAAAAAAAAATACAAAAAATTAAAACTGTCTTATTTTATGATTTCCGATTGTATGCATAATAATAAATTTTCTGTCATAATAATTTTATCAGACACATACAATGTATTTAGTTAATGCATATCTTTGTGCAAGTACACACATATAAAATGCTGTTGCTTACAACGTTGTACAGGTCAGTTACGGTTAAACACATGTATTCATATTGTTATCTTTTAAATTGTATATTTTATACATTTTCTTATATAGTCAGTTATTTTGAAATCTCATGTCATACAATAATATCAAAACTTATAGAATTATTTCCTCATTATCGATCAACTTGAACAAGTAAACAGATTTGACATGTGTATGTACATTGTATTTAAATGCGAAAATTTCACGAATTTTGACTCTTTCTAAAAAAAAAAAACAAACAACAACAGTTGAATGCATCATATGAACATGTGTACATATATAATTTGTTAAATTCCACCTACACATGCTTTAATCATACTCTCATAATATGTACAGTATTATTTATTTTTTGTTTTTTTTTGTTTACAATTTTATGTGTAGGATGATTGAATAAATTGTTATATTGTTCTATAATATATTGAAGTAATTGTATGTATTGTGTGCTTATAATTTCAAAATAACATTATTATTACCTTACATGTTTTATATAGTAAATGTTGTATTATTATTATTATTAAAATTGAAACTATTATTACACGATTCTATTTGTAAACAGTAGATATGTACAATACAGATCCTTCGTATATGTATTTTTGTTATATGTAACTGCTATAGTATATGCTTATTAATAAATTTCCTGATATTTGTTTAAAGTACATACGTACATACAATGAAGTTATGTAAGTAGTACCTGTGGTAGTTATACATTCAATATATATGATAGAATTTATAAGATTGTAATAATCACTGTAGTTTAATATTTCATAGTAAATTATATGCTTGAATATATGTTTTTGTGTATACACATACATAGATGTATTTATATATACCCATAAACATGATATAATTCATACATACATATATCATAGGTATATTTTGTGTTATTTATTGTTTCCATATAAATACGTTTTATTCAGTGTGTTAAATTCATTCATAATAGACTTATCATGTTTAAATCTTGATCTTGGATTTATAGAGATAAATTTCAAAGTAAATAAATTTATATGCAGGTAGTAATGTATAACATATACATATACGTATGTATGTACGTGTCATATCTTTGAATTGTATACCACAAGAATATAACGAATACAAAAATGAGAACTAGTGCGTATTATGTACGATATATTACACATCATATTTATGTATATATATCACACTTTTGTATTTTAAAAATAAGTAGGTACTTGTAATTTTGTAAAATTCAAAAAAAAAAAAAATAATCAGATTCATATTTTAATATAAAATTTGAATGTGTAATATATGATCATGTAGGAACTTTTAAAAAAAAAAAAACAAAAACTAGTACTAGTATTATTATTGTATTTAAATACTAACAAAAGTATTTTTGTATTCAAATTTCTAAGAAAATATGAATATAATAAAAAATTCATTTAAAAAAATAAAAAATAAATAAAAAATAAAATAAAAAATAGTTTTAAAAAATTATCAGCAATTTAATACATTGCACAATGTAACGATTTTTTTGTTTTTGTTTTTTTAAATTAAATTTTAATAAATGCTCAATTTCTATTTTTATTATGTATTTTAATTCAAATTTGTTAGTCAAATATTAAATATAAAAAATATATTTTGTATATTATTATGAAATTTTCTCATTATTTTACTCATCTAAATTATTAAAGTCTTTAAAATTTATTAAGAATATTTTATTTATAGATATTTTCTTTTTGTTGCTAAAATATACTTAATAAGAAATCATAAAATATCAACTTAATATGAACATGTGTGTCATCATAATTAAATGAGACAAGTTATCATAAATAAAATCATTTAATTTATTTACACACATGTAGTACATACATAGTATGTAGTATACCGTTATAATGTAATAATATTATATTTAACATAAATTATTTGATTGAAATATATGTATGTGTTTTACCGCTATTTACCATCACTGATAAAAAAAAAAATAAAAAAAAAATTATAAAATGAAAATGAATGACAATGAAGTTAAAAAGAGCATATATAAGCACAAACATAAAGTCCTAGATCATTTTAAACAGACGGTTATAAATACCATTCATGTATATTGTTGTTATTTTACAAGGATCATTTAAATCGAATGTGATTTTCTAAACATTCACGAGTACAAGCATATATGTACCATAGCGTATATAGAATTTTTCAGTAACAAATTTTCCATACAAAAATATATTCATTTTGTATGTTTGTATAATTACTGGTATAATCAGTGTATACGTACATTACATGGTTAATATGTATGTGCATATATAGAAAGTATATCATCAATATCACATGATTTTCATAGAGAATGTGACGGTATATGAAATGACAAAGAAAAGTATCCATGTAGTTAACGTACACACACATATGTATATGTATATAGTAAATATGTACAAAAATATAGGTATAAAGGATATAATCTGCATACGTTGAATGTTGATGACAGGAAGAATTGATACATACCTCGTATTAGAATATATATGTATGTACGTATATTGTGTATACATAAATTTGTATATTTATTTAAGGACATGCATATATGTGACACAATACAAACTTACATACATATGTACATATGTATGTACATCGTATACATTTGTATTTATTTAGAAAAGCAGAAAAGCTTGTTAGCGGTAAATTTGTGGTGTACGCATACATACATACATATATGTATACATTTGTATGTAGATACGTATATAAACGTATATAAAATATGTACATATGTATGTATATAATAACAAATAGTAAACGAAACATTTAAGCTTAGGTGTGATATAATACCATTTGACATTGCAATGAATACTAAATAACTTTGAATTGAGAATATTGAGGTGTTTCTGTGGTATGGATAAAAACAAAATATTTAGATGGTGTTTAAATATTTGTATTTCAGAGGATCTGTTTTTTTTTTTTCTAAAAATGGAAAAAATCTTTTTTTTTTTTTTAAAAATGTTGCATTACTTTTTCTTTAATGCAATGACCATATAAGTATGTTAAAAAATTTTCCAAATGAAATCAATTTTCTTGTGTTTAAATTATAAAAGAAAATTTTTTCTTTACTTCATATTTTTTTTTTATCATTTGTCCTGGATATAAGAATAGTTCATACATTTTTGGTACAAAATACCATTTTTTTCTTTTTATTTTTTTTTTTATTGAAAATGTGTACTTATTCGAATACAATGATTTTACCAACTCATCTTATTGTATTTAATGTACACTATGTATTCATAATAATAAAGAAAAGAAAAAAAAAATAATAAAGGAAAAAAAAAATTGTGAATTAAGATTAATGTGTGGATAAGTATTAGAAGCTTTAGACGAGCATATACATAAATGTACATATGTATATATAGAAAAGGTGATGAAGAACCCTTGAGATATTTTATGGACAATAACGTTTACATAGTAAAAGTTATACATTCTGATGGTCATTTTCTCATTTATTAATACCACAAATACATATAAGAGAATACATAAAATATCCCTATACATCGTATGTTCATAAGTATGTGTACTAGAAAAAAAAAAAAAAAAAAAAAAAGGATTTCGCATATACAAAAATGTGATCACTTATCACCTGATGAAAGAACATTTTCCTTCTTTGAATTTCTGTATGGAAAATGATACCTTAGAGAATAATTTATTTTTTATGCTTTTTTTTTTTTATTTTTAGATAGAAAATATGAGAAAGTTCCACTTTTATTTATTTATTTATTTTTTTTTTATTATTTTATTTAATGCTATTTTGCTTTATTTCTTTTACTTGTCAAAAGTGAGCAAAAAAAAAAAAAATAAATAAATGACATAAAAGATTTTGGATACTCAAACATATTAAATTGAAAAGGGTTCACAAAAAAAAAAAAAAAGAAAAAAAAATTGAAAAGTTAAAAAGGCACAACAAAAAATGTACATTTCATAGTCATTTCAAATGAAACTATTTTTTTGTTTTTTGTTTTTTTTTTTTTTTTTTTTTTTTTTTTTTTTTTTTTTTTTTGTTTAAATCATACGACACATTTCACATTTGATTTCATATGAGATATGATTGAATATTTTGATTGTTTATGACACAATCAAACAAACAAAAAAGAAAATTTTTTTTTGCATAAATTAATTTTTCATACATAACATACATAAAATTCTGTTTTATCATGAAATTTATCGTATATTCATTTTAATATCTTTTATATCATTTTTATACCTATTAAATTTGTATATTATGTAAAAAATTGTGTACATATTTGATTACATATATTTTATTTTTGTCCTTTCTTCATATGCTTCGTTAATTTCATTTCTCCCTTTTTTCTTGTATACACAATTTGGATCATATACATATAAAATTATTTATACGTACAGAGTGCTTTATTTTCGTATACGAAAAATTTATTATGAATAAAGAATTTTGTTTTTTTGTTTGTTTGTTTTTATTTTTCAATTTTCCTTTTAAATTTGTTTTCGTCACAAGAAAAAAAAAACGTTTTTTTTTTTTTTTTTTTCTTAAAAATCTGTGATTAGTTCTTAAGACATTGCAATTATTTATGTACGTTTCATACATTTACATATATGAATGTATACATTTTATTTTATAATATAGAAAAATAAATGAAAATATATAATTAGCCCTTAAGGAACAATTTTAATTAAAGATTCCAACTTCATTCGTAAACAGATACGTATACATATGTATCTGGTATGGAATGTCTTTTCTTATTATTTTTTACCATATAATATGTCATACATATCCTTACAAATTACCAAGTATTTTATGCTTACGTACATGTTTCTGTCTTTAAAAAAAAATTTTTTTTTTGAATAGAATAATTGCGGTAAATGCTTCTGAGATGCTTAAAATAATTATGTGTGAGTTTCCTTCTATATATATTTTTTTTATTTATAAGCGATTTTTATACTACAGGATTAAGAAAAATAAACTGAATATACCATTATAATGAATCATCAAAACCAGCATCATTTCAAAATTTTAATCAACACATTTCCATTAATTTCATAATGATATGCTTTATGATATATTTTAATTATACTAGAATTAAGATTGTCTGGATTATATATGACATATTTTGAATATATCCTTTTTAATTGTGCTTGAATTTTTTTTTTTTTTTCTTTTTTGTCGACAGGAAATTTTTATTATATAAGAAATCTTTTATGAAAAATATCCTATCAAAAGCAAAAATTTTTCTATTTTATGTTGTTCAAGGGTAATTCCATTGTTTTGATAAGGAAAAAAAAAAAAGAAAAGACAAATAATTCGATATTCGATGATTTCGTGTCTATTACAAGGAAACAAAACAAAAAAAACAGGAAAAATTAAAAAATTGAATAAATAAATGCAATTACATTGTCATTAAATGGAAGTGTAAAATTTTTATTTTGAATTTTTCCTCATTTTGTATATTTTCAACATTTCTACTTGACATAACGTAACTGCATACAAAAACAATAAACAAAAAAAAAAAAAAAGAAAATAAATAAATAAATAAATGCCAAATAATTCATATAACAACACTGTGGCTTGTCAAAATGTCCACATTGTGGTAAAATGGTTTAGTATCATTATTTAAAATCCCTTTTTGCATTTTTGTGATATATTACAATTTTATTTTATTATTGTATTTGGCTTGATTGTCATTCATTTAAGTAAAATCACGTAAATATAATATCATACATATGAGTGTATACTACTCTGTACATATCCTTTTGTATAGATTTAAAGTATATTCAAACAAAATTTTACTTTGTGCATTTACACATGTGTACTATACATATAGGAAATGTAAACGAGATAAATTGAATCACTAATATGTTGCATTCGTTAAAATATGCAACATACAAATGGATATATACCGTGGTATACACAAATTACGTATGTATATACAAATGCATTTTGATTAATTTTATTTTTGTTTTTTTTTTTAAGGTATTTCATTTTTCCTTTTTTTTTTTACTTTTCTGTAAAATGAAGGATTCATGTAAAATTGCAGAAAATTTCAGTACACTTTGAATTGCATTCTTTATGTATGTACATCAGATTTTTGGTATTTATATCATTTAATGCATTCAAATGTAAACTTTTGGAAAATCTTCAAAAAAAAAGGTAAAAAATGAATTGACAGTTTTTTGTAATTATTATTTTTTTTTCTTTATTGTCTTTTTAGATGCATTTTTAGAACTGTCAGCCTCTTTCAAAATCTGAACATTTTTATCTAATTTAAAAAAAAAAAAAAATCAAAATTGGAAAAAAATAACATCAATTAATATTTTAATACAATTTTAAAATCAATTTTAAAATCATTTGAACAGAAAGCAAAAAAAAAAAAACAAAATCACAAATTTCGTCCTTGTTATTTATTTTATATTAAATAAAATAAAATTAATATTTAACAAAATTTATGATAAATTCAAAATGAAAATGAAACATAAAATTGAATTATGATAAAAATATAATTTGATAATAAAAAATTTAACAAAATTATTGATTTTCATATTATATCTGTAGTACATGTGTATTCCGTATACACACACACACACACACACACAAGCATCTGTGTCCACCACCGTTGTCTATCAGTCGCATTACATGCAAATACACATATGACACGTATACGTATATGTCTACAGAAATATCATTGCGATTATTTCTATGGGAAAAGCCTATAAATAATATTTTATTTTGATATCATAATTAAAATATGAATTATACATTAAAAAAAAAAATTTTTATTTAAATTTTAAAGAAAATCTTTCAAAATTTCTCATTGCGCACATATCACACTTGTATGTACACACAAATATATGATGTATGTGCCTGTATATATGTATGTGTTACAAGTGTTTGTATCTTTTTTTTTTATTCTCATTTTCATTTCGCGCACATGACATTACGCACATTTATGTAATTCCGATATTTTGATTCAAAGTATAAATATATGAAAAGAAAAAATTTCAAAATGCTATACTGAATAGAAAAAAATTATAAAAGAAAAGATGAGAATATGAAATTAATGTAAGGGTGGAAAAGTGGAAAATCTGAATTTTTTTTTTTTTCTTTGGTTTGTATTTTCATGTTGCACATAACAATGAAAAGTGTGAAAAATTAATTTTTTTTATATTTAATGTTTCTGGTAATAATGAAAAACAAAAAAATTTTTTTTTTGATATTTTCTTTTAAATTATGGAAATGATGGAAATTTTTTGGTTTATTTTTGATTTTTTCCTTTTAACAAATAAAAATGGTTCATAGTTTTTTCCTGTTTTAAATTATTGTTTTGTATTAATTTGGTATAAAGGGAAAAAATCTGTCTATTGTGAATTATTTAAAAATATCTACTATAAGGTCATGTGTTTTAGGTATAGGCATTTTCACTTTTAACAATTTACATCAATCAAAATTAATGAATATAAAAAAAAAAAAAATTTAACTTGTATTTAGAAATTAGAATTAAGTATGGAATTAACATATCACAGAGTATCTACGTTAATTGTGAATAAAAGGCTTCTATGAAAGAATTGTCAGAAAAATGATACATCATGCATACCCACTTAAATTCTTCTAGTAATGATGTTGCATTGTGTTTTAAATCATTATTTACATAATTTTCCCATGTTGCCTCTTTTATCTTTTTTATTTTTTTTAATTTTCATTCTTAAATTTATTTTTATTTTTATTTCTTTAATTAAATGTAATCTACTAAATAAAGTCTTTGGCTCCAAAATTTTATTTTGTTTATTTTTTAATTTTTTTTTTTTCAAATAAAACTGAAATATTGATATCGGCAATTAAATTTCTTAAATTCAAAAATCTGAAATTGTCATATTTCATAAATAATTATGCAAACAATAAATTTAATTCATTTTTTTTTTTTTTTTTTTTTTTTCAATCCAAAATTGAAAAGGTCCGTAATAATACG
This sequence comes from Anthrax anthrax, assembly GCA_963971155.1. Taxonomy (NCBI): domain Eukaryota; kingdom Metazoa; phylum Arthropoda; class Insecta; order Diptera; family Bombyliidae; genus Anthrax; species Anthrax anthrax. The sequence continues at coordinate 4,035,922 of OZ020124.1, forward strand.
TGTATAATTAGAAGGAAAAGCGAATGTCATTCAAAGGTAAAAATAATTTATTAAATTACTACGACAAAAAAAAAGGAGATTAATTAAAATTTATTTTATGAATTGATTGAAAAAGAGAATAAGAAATTAATAAATTCAAAAATACACATACATATATACATGTGTGTACATAAGTATATGAGCGATTTATTTTGAAAGTGGCCCAAGTCAGTCTTGTACTTCGCAGAGATAATACAAGTTTTGTGTTTGCATAAACTCCATGGGATTTCTATCGATAAGAAAAAATTTTTTGTGATCACTATAAATTCCAACATTTGAAAAATTTCCCTTTAAACATTTTTCAAATAATGACGACAATGAGAATTATCTAAAAAATTCATTTTTGAAAATTTGTGACTTAGATCACTTTTAAAATAAACAGCTTATATGTAAATTTCATATAAAATTGACTTCGAAAAGATTTGTATGTTTTATGCATTTGTTTTTTTTTTCCTTTTAATTTAAAAAAGAAAAAAAAAACGATCATTTCGAAATAATTTAATGAAAAATGATTTCTGATTTTATTCGATGATAACACTCTATGGGGCTCATTTTTTGTCAATTTTTTTATTTGTACTTGTATGTATGTCTAATAAATTATTAAAAATTATTATCGAAAAAAAATTAATTCAAAAAAAAAAAAAATGAAAAATAAATTAATTAAAATATATTTATAAAAAACAATTTAAAAAAATACATTTTTGTTTTATTTTTAACATTCATAAATGAAACATATATTTTATTGAATGATCTTTTGTATGCATTCAAATTGTTTTCTTATTTTTTTTTCTTTTTTTAATACTTTTTAAATATTACACTGTGCATCATGCACATAAAATGGTCATTACATGAAAAATGAAGAAAAATTCATGATAAATAAATTATGAAATTTATTTATATAATTCACATAATAACAAAAAAAGCAAAATTAAAACAAAAAAACAAGAAATAAAATACTTGATTTGCAATGCAAAAATTACCGGTGTAGTATATTGATAATATGGTCCAATTTTTGTTGTTATCATGAAAGATGAGATATGTTAAATTTTGTAAATTTTGACTGAGAAATAAAATGTTGGATATTAAAACTAATTGTGATGAAAGCTAATTTTATTCGATAACAAGATATAAAATGAAGTAAACAAAAATATATAGGAAATAAGAAAATGAAATTTTCAAAAAATTATTGCAAAATGTGTAAACTGAAGACAAAAAAAAATTTTTTTGGTTTTTTTACAACTAAACGATTTAACAACAGGTGAATAATTTAATTTTGTATTTTTTTAAGTACTCAATTTTTATGTCCTTGTTTAATTCCATACAACTGAAGAAGCATTTGAAGTTTAACTTATATCTGTAAAAATGGTATCATTCTACGACCATTATATGTTGGTGGTTTAAAAAAAATTTGTAGAAAATCTTTTGAGGATTTTGGTTATACTGCTCATGAAATACTCTAATTAGAATTTATGAGAGAAAATAAACGTATAATTCCCATAGGGCCTAAAATGCATTGATGGACAGAGTATAGGATGAATGTATGAAGAAAGGTAGGTTAGGTTGCAGTGACCGCTCCTGCCGGTTCCACAAAGCGTGCGCAGTTAGGCTAATTTGGTCCATTGTGATAATGAATGAAGAAAACGAAATGCAAATTCATGCATCCTAGGGTCAAAATAATCATTTTATCAATTAAATTGTTTATTTTGAAAATGGTGTAAGTTCACTTTTTTTCGAGATATTTAAAGAAACTCTAAATTATAAGTAAATATTTTTTTTTTTAAAAAAATTGACTTACACCACTTTCAAAATAAATGGTCGAATTTTTATTTAAAATCTAGAAAATAATCATCAAGTAATTTTATTTCAGATTTTTATTACGTGAATATTTTTAAAATATTAAATAATATCGAATATTTACACTTTATCGTAACAATATATGTACATTGTTTCATTATGTATACCTTATACATGCGTGGTATTTTATCATGTAACGTATTTTATGTATTTTATTAACATACGCGTATATAAGAAGAGAACATTTACAAAATATACATCAGAGTAAAAAGTAAATGAATATTTTTATGCATTAATTTAATGTCATTTATAAATCATTTTTATGTTTCTGGTAAATCAAGATGTGTTATATATAAGTATATCTACAGTAATGGCTTTATACATACATATATATTTTTAATTTGTTTTTATTTTTATTACTTTTTTTTGTTTTTTTAACTTTTTGTTTTGTTTTATTCATCTTTTTATTTTCATCTTTATACTTAACTACACATTTTTAGTAAATTTATCAGACAGAAAAAAAAAATGTATATTTATGGATGAAATTTATAAAATACTGTGTATGGTGTTAAATATACAAAAATCGTACATATATGTACATATATAGTAATAATAATTAATGTAAGCAAAATTATAAATAAAATTTATCATTTTTTATCAATACATTTTAATGCATACAAATGATTTTGCATATACAAACGTTTTTCATGTACCTTTCGCCCCATATACATACACTATATAGTATATCGCACGTATAAACGTATGAAAAACAAAGGAAATGATATACAACATGACATATGATACCAACAAAAATTTATTTATTACATTACATTAAATGTAATTTTTATCAAAATATATTTAATTATTTACTGAATTTTTAGATTATACAATAATTCAGAGTCATGTGTGTTTTATGAGGTAAATATGCAATGGCATTACAAAGACCAAAAAAAAAATTATTCTGCATGTTCTAAAGGGAGAAACCAGGAAGACCTAAGAAAAGATGACTGGATGAAGTAGAGGATGATCTAAGAAGATAGCCTTGGACAAAGCCTTGGATAGATTCAGATGGAAGAAAATCTTAGAGCAAGCCAGGGATCACTAAGGGTTGTAAAGCTAATGATGATGATTACAAAGAACATATCAAAAAAGGAAATATCAGTATAGTTTTCATACAGTCATCTTTATATCCTGTTGTTCTTTGGAAATTTAAAATAACGAATTAAAGGATTTTTTTTTTTTTAAGAAATTGAATATTTAATGTAACCGTCGTAAAGAATGATAATAATTAAATATGAACCAAAAATTAATTACATTAGTCTAATTTTACATTTATACGTGTATATCTGGCAATACATTATTGATATTTATAGTGGTTATATAAATTATACGAGTAATGCTATTTTTAAGCTTTAATATGTAATCTTAAAATCCAACATACATATATTCATACAATTGCTCATATCAACCATATAAATGTTAATATTTTATATGTACAATTTCAAATGATTTAACAATATTTATGGCTCATTTCATAAACCAAATTCTTTGTGACATTTTACATGTAATGTATGTAATGTCCTCCATCAATTCAATGTGAAGGGTTTAAATTTATTAAAACCAAAAAATCCCTACAGGTTCATCAAAACAACCCTCACATAATTCAAAATTGTCGCATATTTGATGTATACACACACCGTACACATAAATATAATACTTTATATTTTTGAAGTCCTAAAAGTTTCTTATCGTCGTCCATTATTTTAATTCATCATATAATAAACAACACATAAATAATATTATACATTCATTTTCGTTTTCTTGACTTTGAAAATGCTTTTCCTGGCTATAAAATATAGTAAACATACATATATGTATGTACAAACACGTGTGTACACATACATTAAGCATCGTGTATGTGTGGGTATAAACTTAATATACAGGATGATCTGAAATTTTTGTTCTATTCAGAGTATTTTTAGTAAAATTTTAATTTAAAGCATCCGTTATCCTTAAAATTTTCACCTTCTAAAATATCATAGGAACTGAAGAGTTTCAGAGACGTGTAAGGTATATGGTTGTAGTAAAATCGTCAATTATTGTTTTTGAGTCATTTGAATTTTTCCAATTCATAATCGATTGAAAACGAAACCATTCAAAGTTGTTAGAAGTGATGAGATTTTTTGAGGAAAATGAAATTTAGAAAATAATTTTTACCAGAAGTATTTTGAGCTTTGAAAAAAAAAACAAAAAATGGATTTCGTTATCTTTACTCTCTTGGACATCCTGTATAAGAATGTGTTGAATTTACCACATATTATATAGCTAGAATTTTGTTTATACATACCTAAATTGTATATGTCGTGTAGTCTGTATATGTACTTGTATGTATGTATGTGTATTCATGTATGTTAAACTTTTATAGTTTGACTACAATATATTCAATACAAGTCCTTGATATTTACTTGTATTTATTTTATAAATAGGTGTTGGACAACTATACATATATATAAGGAACTTTTTACCACAAAGTGAATAAATACATCAGTGAACGCAATGAATATTAATAAGATACGTCATCATTTCTCATCTCTTTTAAAATATTTTCATAACTTAAAATTTAACCCTTTTGAGATGAATGTATATACGTATAGATTTATTATATATATGAAAATGTGATGTAATGTCATATATTTAAAAAAAAAAAAAAAGTAAATAAAAAATCATGTAAACAAACAATCCCACTATTAATTTTAAAATTAAAGCATAATTATTATGTGTAAAAAGAAAATAATTTTTAATTAAAAAATATTAATTACAATTACAAGATCCTGTGTACAGCCATAGACCAATTATTCTATATCGATATATAATATATCGATGGTACAGCACAGGATATACGTACTGTATCGTGTGTTGAAATATTTTTTCTAATGTACATTTCCATAATATCCATAACATGTATGTATTTATTAATACGAATCAGATTTTTCTGCATTAGAAAAAAAAATTTAAACAAAAAAAAAAAAATAACCATAATAGAAAAATTAACAATTTTCACAATATAAATGATGTGTGTTTTCCTTTAAAGTAAATATTCAAATACACCCGAATTGTGTGTAGTTACGCATGAAAATACATATAATACAGTTTTTATGCAAAAATTCTTACAGTATTTTGAATTTCTTCCTTTTTTTTTAGTAATTTCAACTGATATATCCTTTTTATAAACTTAATATTAACCTTTCTCTTAATGTTAATAATAACCTATTTATAATAAAATACATAATATGTATATACATAATATATAAGTTCACATTTATATAGTAACAGAGTAGTGTACACACTCATCTGTACATTTGAATACATAAAATTCTATAGAATATTTACGTATAACAGAATGCATACACATTTTTACATATGTATATGTATACATATTTTAATGGAAGGATATATGTATGTATTTACCTGATGATGTAAATATTTTATGACTATATCAAAACCAACTTAAGACAATTTATGAGATGATGACTTTAATAATGTTTACATTTTACCCCATCAACAAATATTTAAGTTGATTGAGTGTGTGTGTATATATACTAACATGTGTGTCAACAAGAAACTTAATTTATTTGATAGATTTTAGTTAAATAATAAATGACAATATATCGTTTAAGAAATTATAATAAAATTATTATATGAATTTTGATATTGTAGGCAGAATACATACAAGTACATACGAGTGTACATATGTTATAAAATTACATATAGAGGCGTATAAAATACATTGAATGGTTTTTTAAAAAATTTTAAAAAAAATAATTTTTTTTTTTTTTTTAACGTTCAGAAAATTTTTTTTACAGTACATTTCAAAATTTTGATCCTTTTTTTTTTTTTGTTGATACTCTGTACGATGATTAGTTATGTACTTATGCACTATGTCATTATAGGTAGATAGATAGGTAGAGGTGGCCGCCTGCTCATTTTCCCAAGCAAGCACACTTAGCCACTTATGTCATTATAACTTACAAATCATTTTTTTTTTTTTTATCAAATAATTTTTATCTTTTGTACTTAATAATGTTCAATTGTAAATTCCATTTTAAAGATTTTCTTTAATATTATTGAAAACGCCTCTAAACAATAAATTAGTGATTTTTTTCTTAATGCAATTTGATATATATAATAAAAATTTACTCAGTACACTGAGTATGTAAATTACATACGATTTATACTACATACATATAAGCATTTTAACTCCTTTTTTGTAATTTGCCTAAAGTGTAGGAAGAGAAATATATTTTATATAAATTTTTTTTTTTTTTTGACATTGTGTATTCACTGTATATTTATTTATGTATGTAGATAAAAGTCGTGAGTGAATTCTGATTTTGTTATTGATAAAGATCTTAAAAAATAGTTTAAACGTTTTAAATAAAATCATACACATGAATACAAAATGTAAATAATAAAAGAAAGAAAAGTTTAGAAATTATTTTTAATTTTGTTTTTTTTTTGTTTTGCATTAATTTTCTGTTTATTTTTTTTTTTATTTTATTTAATTTTTTTTGTTTTTTTGGTTATTTTGTCTTATTTGAACTTGAAAAGATTCACACTTGATCAATGTTTATTACAAGAACATAATCGCATGCAGAACTAAAATTTATCCTGATATATGCTTCTGTACCAAAAAAAAAAAAAAAAAAAAATTCAAAAGATAGTCATCACTTAATTAAGCATTCGAAACGTATAAATCTAAAAATGTATCTGTAAGCAAAAAAACAAAAAAAAACAAATATCAAGTTCATTCAAAATATATAATTTGGACCATACATACCTATACTTATGTATGTACATAAATAAAATTCTTATACCTAAGTATATGCCATGTATGTATATAAGAAATAAACTATATTTACAGTTCAACTTAAATCTTGTATATATTATTGGATAAAAATCTTGATTTTTAAGTATGGGCTGGAAATCATTTACTATTATATATTGAGACAGTAAAATGAATACGCAAAGCAATGAAATTTACATACATGTACGAAATGATGTATGTAAATGTATGTATGTGCAAAATACATGAAATAAAATTATAATCAGATTTAGAAATAAAATCAGTTTAAAAAAAAAAAAATTTACAAAATATGCATAGTAAATTTAAAAAAAAAAAAAATTTAAACACATCTACATGGTCACAATGAATTTGTTGATTCAAATGTATATTGGAAGACAAAAAATAAAATTAAAAAGGACACATTTTAAAAGATAAACAAACCATGATTAAATTGTTTTGGTATTTTCTACCATATATGTATGTACATTGAAATTCGAACGTTTCTCTATGGTATACGTATAAAAACCTGTGAACAATACATAAATTTCATTTGAATGCAATACGCAAATGTTAATTTTATAACGCATAGATAGGGTGTCTCAATGGAGGTTCAGACACACAGATCTCGTTTCTTGAAGTAATTTTACAAAAAACAAAAAAAAAAAAAAAATTTTTTTTTAATTACATTTTCAAATGATGTTAAACGGGAGGGTATGAATCTGTAATCTGTACAACATACGTAATTTCATAAATTCTTTCCTTTTGGAAAAATTGAATATACAACACATAGATATTCTAAAATGCAATTTTACCTCAAATTCAATTTACATACAGTACACGGACCTTGGAAAAAAATTGATAAATAATATCAATGCAAATTATTTTCATTTTTACTAATATTTCATTGTTTTCCCAGCAACAAAAAAAGACCAATAAGCAGAAATTCAATCAGTTGAAAAGGTTTTTTGCTTTTTATTTTCTTAACTAAAATTGATTAATCAATAGGAAAAATTGAAAAACTAAAATGGAGAAAAAAAAAAATAATAATTTAAGACACATAAATAATTGAAAAATTAAATAACGTGTAGCTAGAATGTTTCTTTTGTCACACGAATTTATGTTTTGAATTAGTAAAATTAAATTCACTTTTTTGTAGTGAATGTTGCTCAGATATTTTAGATATTAGAAAAAAAAAAAATTAAAAAACAAATTTTTCAAATTTAAATTTATAATATCAGTTAAATTCAAAATATTTCAAGAAAAAAAATTTTTTTTTTTTTACTTATACAAACGAATTGGGATTGGTGATATAACCACAGTTTAAAAAAAAAATAAATAAGAAAAATAAAAAATAAAAAAAAAATAAAGAAAAAATAGAAAAAAATCAAACAAAAAAAGGAAAAACAAATTCATTAAAATTATTTTGAAAAATTAATGAAATTCCAACACAGTATTGGCAAATATTACGTTATAGTAAATGGATTTCTGGTTATAGCTATTTTAAACAGCCAAAAAAGACCAAATTGATCAAATTGATAAATATTTTAATACACAAACAAACACACATACAAAAAAATACAATATAAGTATACATTAGTGAAAATGCAATCCCCTTGCCCCGTTCCGCTAAACTCATGGCTTTTGGGCTGATAGAGTGATTATCACTCATATTTTGAAGGTATGCGTAGTATGTAGAAAATTAAGTTTTGTATATTTTGTAGAAATATTACACAAATAAACGTAAATCATTTTTAATGTCATCTTGTCCTTTCTAAAAATGAAAATCATATATCGTTTAAAAAGAATTTCTGAGGAGTTAATAAATTTTTATTGTCAAAATAAATTTTTGAAAAAAAAAATAAAAAAAAAACGATAAGATACCAATAAAATAAATTCTATCTATGTATCTAATAAATGTTCTAAGAAGCTTTCAATCATAAAATTTTAAATAAAAAATTTTATATTAATATGAATACCACATCACAGGTAGGAAAAATTGAAATGAGAAAATACATAAAAAAAAAAAAAAAACAAAAACAAGAAAAAATACAGAGTGAAATAAATTCGTTAATTTTTATTCAGAAATGATATAAATTTCAATATCAATAATCAATTTTGTTTTTATTGTTATAGAATTTTTTTTCTTCTTCTTCTTCTTTTCCATCAATTTAATTTTATTTTTATTTCATTTCTCCAAATTATAATGTAAAAATGTATAAAATCAAAAAAATTTCCTTTATTTTTTTATTATTGCCGGTACTTTTGTTACGTATAACAATATAACGTGTCTTGATATATATAACACATGTATAGATGTATGCATGTGTAATTAATATGACTGCATGTGTATATCAAATGGTTCTTATATTTTTTATTATTATGATTATTACTACTGTGTCTTATCGGGTGCATAAATTATTTGAATATCTTTTAGAAATAAATAAAAATAAATAACGTACACATTTTGGTTTTATTTAAAAAAGAAAAAAAAAAAATTAATCTAGTATTTTTTTTTTGTTTTTTTTTTTTTTTTGTTTTTTTTTTTCTTTGGATGAAATTCAGGGATGATATTATGATTATAGTAATGGACCATGTAAAAAAACCAAAAATGAAACAAAAACCAGTTTTATTTTCATCTATATTATGATACTAACAAATAAATTAGTTTTTTTTAAAAAAAAAAAATATTCATTTAAGACATAATTCATTCAAGTTGATTGGTTTAAAAATTAAAATGATCGGTTTTTTTTCTTTTTCATCATTTTTTCAATCTGAATATGTCCATTTCATCAAGAGACAATAAATCGTATTAAATTATATATTTTTTGGACATTTTATCTATGTATGTATATATAAAATTGATTTTGTTTCAATAAAAATTGTATATTATATAACTATAAAATTTCACGTATCTTCTATGTATACATATATATAGTACAGCTTTCCTATGTACTAAATCGGCATGACTTTCTTTAATTTTTCTTTCGTGTTTTTGTATTAAAAATCATATTTAATCGTGATTATCATATTATTATGTGTTATTGTGAAGCAAGTGAGTCAGATTTCAATAAAATTTTGTTTAAAAAAAAAAAAACGTTAAAAACGATGAAATTAAAATAAAAATAAATTCTGATCATTGGTGACTGCAGTTCTCATATTTACTGTTTGTTATTTAGTAGAATTTATTTCTTCGAAAAAAATTAATCAATTAATTACATTTTAAGCAAAAATATAAAAATATTTATAAAAAGGACATTTTTGTTTTTAATTTTTTTTTCTTTTAAGTGGGGAAGAAAGTACGGCTCTCCTTTGAGCACTCAGACATAATTGTTCATTGTACTCGAAATTCTCCCAAATCAATGATTTTTATATCACAGAAAAATTCAATACGATTTTCAAAATATCCTTAAAATATGTACAAAACTATTCGAAAGCTTGAAAATGTTCAATTCAAATAGTACAGGTTTTTCACATTGAATTCGTTATTTTTCCCAAAAGAAATTGTTTATAGAATTTACCTCCTTTAAATAAGATTTTCTATTTCGAAAAAGGTGTGAATTATATTTGCAAAAAGATGAATTTTTTTTTTTTTTTTTTTTGAAATAAGGACTTCAATGTGAATTACTGTTATTACATACAGGATGAAAAATAAGGACATGCAATGATTTTTATTTGAATTTAACAATCATCATACATAGAATAAAAATATATAAAATTTCCCTTTTTTATTATGAATTGTACCTAACATGTATGTACATAGAAGTTGAGTACAAGGATCATATTTGTATCTATACTTCTATAACAATCATTTAACATACATACATTTTTTTTTTTTTTCAACATTCTCATTTAAATATGTACATAAGTAAAAATTTAATACTAAAAAATTTTTAATGTTACTTTATAGAATACATAATATTATGTATTACTTGGTATTAAATACGTATTTTTATAGATTCACATTAACTTTCATCAAATATAACCATTCATTCAGGTGTTAATTATTTGGGTGGTTAGTTTCAAGTTAACCATTAAAAATGATAAAAATAAATATGTATATATAAATAAATGAATGAACGTAATATTGTGTATACACATGTATATAATCTTTTTTTTTTTTTGTTTTTTTTTTTTTTGGTGTAGCCATAAAGTGTCATAATCATCAGTAATTTTCATATATCACTTAATAATTACATGAACAAAAAGTAAAAGAAAGAGGGCAAAAAAAAAAAAAAAAAAAAGAAATTTTCTAAACTTTAAAATGAGGGAATAATGTATATATACAAGGCATGTGCTGTAATAAAAGGAAATAACTACAAATCAAAAAAATAAAAAAAAAAATAAAAAAATAAAATAAAAATAAATGAAAGCAAACAACGATATAGTGTATAATATTTAGCTTGAAACAGATGAATTCTGATGAAATGTGAAAAGCGAATAATATAACACAAAATTATACACACACACACATGAATGTATACGTACACCAATAATGTAGTGCAAGAGTATGTATACGTGTATATATGTACATATAATCATGTACAACAGAAAATGAAAAACTAAACTAAGAAAATGAATGGTGATGATAAGGTAAAAAAAAAAATTTTCCTCTCACCCTGATTTCATTTATTTCATTGTTTCATCATCATCCCTGAGGAGTTGTAAAATAACTCACAATTATGGCATATAAATGGATATAACATCTATACTCGTATACTCGTATGTATATGTAAGAATGGACTATGTAGAGCAAAAGTTAGCTTCTTTTGATCATGTTTTTCTTCTTCTTTTTTAATATAGACATACGTACACATTTTTATAAAATGCGCAATAATGTAGGAGTTTGGGTTTGTCTATCTTCAATTGCTCTCGATTGGCACATTGTTCTTGACTGATTCAACCTAATATCAGAGTTAGAAAGGAACAAAGGTGTACATTCACCTTATTTTATTTTTTTTTTTAATTTGGTTTTTCGTTTTTTGCTTGTTTTTCATTTTAACTAAAATGGAAAATGACGTCTAGAAAGTCCTTGTAAAATGTATATAAAATATATTCTGTATGTGCTACATGGTAAATGTTATCGGCTATTTCAAAATATTGTATAAATTATAAGGACACATTACATTTAATAATGTTTGTGAAAATACATACATATATCCTTAGACAGGATTTTTTTCTTAATAGAATAATGTAAATAACTGAAAATTATTATTGAAAAAAAAAATTTTGTTTTTTTTTTGGAAAATTTTTATATTTTCATGAAAAATTTTAAAAAATCATTTTTAATGCTATATTAATTCATTTTAATTATTATTAGAAGAAAATTTTTTTTTTTTAACAAAAAATTTTTTATGCATAAAATTAATGAAATTTTTCTGTTTTTTTTTTTTTTTTTTTGAACCATTAGTGAAAATTAAGTAACATAACAATCAATATTTTACTCTCATCATGAATATATTCAGTATTCTATGTGTGTAATCATATTTAATATTATGTGTACATCAAGCATGTATTCATATTTCGTTTTTAAAATAGAGGGAAAAGTTTTATAAAATGTAACATTTTAATGGAATTCATCAAAATTACAGGGTAACTTGAAAATGTATAACAAAATAATAATTTTTATATTGCGAAAATTATTTAAATTTTCTTGGAAAATTTTTTTGCAACTGAAAAAATGTTTGATTGTGTTTTATTCTCAGTTTTATAATAAAATTTGTAAAATTGTAAAATACAACGAAATATAAAGAAAAAAATGTTAAAAATTCTATATCACATTTAAATTTCTAATTTATCTTATACACCAATAATATAATTTACAAAAACGTATAAAATAAATAATATTCAAAATAAAATTGTATATTTTAATATAAAATATTTGGCCTAAATAAAAATTCATAAAATATACATTAGTAAAAATTTTCACGCTCTTACACTTTATTTTTCCTTTTTGCAATGTTTTATTTTTTATTTTTCCTATATGAATTTCATTTATAATACATATACATACAAACTTATTATACTTACATTTACAGTACATACATGTAATTCTGACACATAACACTGTTAAAGATCATCATTTAAGCTCACAATTTCCTCATTTATATGACAAATTACAAAGCCATTAAACTAAACTACAAGGAAATGTTGAATATAGCTGATATAAAATATAACTTTATATATGTATGTACGTATATGAACACGACGATTATTAACACCAAACTTTAGCACTTCGTATATATACATATATAATTTTATAGTTCTAAAATAAAATGACTTAACATGAGAAAAGGATGTAATTTTATATGTTCATGGGATGTGTGTAAATTCATGCCATATAAACGTTATAGCTAAAACATATTAAATAAACAAGATGAATCCTAAATGTTCTAAAATAAAATTTTTGTACATAAACAACACAGAAAACAATTTATGTGCATATACATAAAATATATAATATAATAAAGAAAATGTTTACTATGAAATATCATAAAACGCAACTCATAAATTCATCATAAAATTAGGCAGAAGAGAGATTTTATGAAACAATAATAATACAGAAAGCTCATATTTAGGACATTTTTAGTTGAAATTAAACGATATATGGAGACTGCAAAACAATTCATTTCATTATCTAATAAACAGGGTGAAACAATTGAAAAAGGATAATGAAAATAAAAGTTTGTGTTCAAAAAAAAAATTTTTACTGTTGTCACGTTCTTGTATTTTTTTTTTTTTAATCAGGAAAAAAAAATTTTTATATTTTTTAAATCGGTTAAAAATGATCATTGAATTGATTTTTCGACAATTTAAAATTTTCATGATCTGTGATTTTTTCACAAACATAAAATTAATTTTCTCCCAATGTGATAATAATTCCAGAATATGATTTGATAACGACAAATAATCGAAAAAGGATTTGGACGTTGGATAATTTTTCTCATAATCCCTTGAGACATTACAACCGCGTGAATTTCGGCTCTTGAGTTGATTATTTAACTATGATACCCTGTGGATACATGTATCTATGTATGAAATTGTAAAAAATTATAAACAAAAATTTTTACATATGCACACGTATATATACATACAAGTAGTTTTGTAATATATGCGTAATGTGTATGTACTACATATGACTTTGTGTATTGTCTACATATGTATCTGTATACATTGCGATAATATCAGTTTATGTGTAATGTGAAGCTTTTACATATGTACGTATATGCGATATGATTACGAATTTAGACTGAGTTCTACATAAATTTAGAACATAACTGCACTTCCTTATGAATGTGATATAATTTTGGAAAATTACAACATACATATAGGAAGTCAACATCAACTTTTAATATGAAGACATTTAAAGAAAGAATTATTATACTTTTGTTTATTAAATGCATGTTTATATTTTTGTCATAAAAAAAAAAAAAAAACTAAATACGTTCATGTATTATTAAGTAAATAGAAATTATTGTTAGTAAATAGTATTAACTTGATTTGATGTGCATAGACTGCATCCTTGAAAAATTTATGTTATTTATGTGAGAAAAATACAAGGATACGATTACAAGAAAAATTATAGCCTGATTTGGTGAATGAAAAATTCCCAAAAAAAAAAAGATTCACATATAAACGGCCTGGCCTGTTCACATATTATGTACCTATTTGTTGGCGATTTTCTCAAAAAATTTTCCACAATTACTTGGGCTTGTCTAAATCAAAGTATTTTCTCTTAAAAAATTCATCATAAATTAAATTTTATTGGAACTCTGCAAATGGATCATTTTTAAAATTACATCTTTAAACGTCCTTTTACCTTACAATTTGATCTTATAAACCTTTAAAACAATGAAAGCAATTATTATAAAAAAAATGAAAAATAGAAAAAAAAAAATTGCATATCAATGCAATAATATTTGAAACAAAAATATTTTCCAAGATACATTCTCTTATATGTATATATACGTGTATGAGGATCTAGAATAGTATAAAATAATAACATTTATTGGCAACAAATAAACATCAGTAATGTAAAATAATAATGGTATAGCAATATTATTGGATCAAAATGACCATATTGTTTTTCAGTTTTCATATATTTTAATATTTTTTTATTTATTTTTTTATGTAGCAAAAAAAAAAAAAAGAAAAGAAAAGAAAATATATATTTTGAAATTTTCTTTAAATTTGTATGGTCAGTATGGTAAATGTGTGTATTTATCCTTGAAATTTATTGATAGTAAAATATAATATTTAAAAGAAAATTTTTGCACGTAAATATCTTTTATCTGTGTCCAGGATCATAATAGATAGAAACATCTTGTAAAAATCCCATTGTTATTTGTTTTTTTGTTTTTTTGTTTTTTTTCTGTAATAAATACTTATACATACGTGTGTATACATGAAAAAAAAAAATAAAAATAAATTTATAAAAAACAAATTATTATTTTCCATTTCGATAAAATTTGTGTTCTACATATATTTGTGTTGTATGCGTTTACATACATTATACATATAATGTGTATAAACGAAAATACGTTTATGTGTACATTTATAGTAATTTTCCAATATCATACACGTACTAAAAATTTTACAAAATCATATTTGATAAAAATAATAAGCAAATTCATATATTTAAATAATACATAATGTCCTTTAACACATATATGATGTACATATGTACATAATAACACAAAGAAAAATATAAGGAAAATTTTTACGACAACATTTAATACTCGTAATTAATTTCTGTACATACACATAGGAATATTTACGAGCGATCATTTAACTGCAGGGTGTTCCAACATAAAGATTACAAAAAAGGTGTATCATGTAACTCAAAGTGTTTATAGCAAAAAAAAAACTTTTAATCTTTACTTTGAGACATCCTATATATTTTTTTGTGTTTTATTTATTAAAAGAAGGGGATGGATAATTTAATTTCCAACTCTCTTTGCCCACCACAACCCACCAGGGCCTTTTAGAGAAGAAACATCCTGTATATTAGATAGTATATTTGAATTATTATTTTGAAATAATATTTTTGAATAATATTTTACAAACATTACTTTATTGACTAAAAATACAAGATATCATATTAAATTGAATTTAGATTCTGTCAATAGGATCCATATTTAAGAATTTGTACAATATGCATTTAAATCAAATAAAAAGTATCATGTTGTGTAAATTATAAAATATTATTAAATAATTATCAATTTCAATTTTGTAAATTTAATAATAATTCATTTTATTTGTATTCTATTCAAATTTTATTGTATATTTACATACATCCATTTATTTAACAAAAATAAAAATAAATACATTATATACAAAATATGTGTATACAAAATATGTATATACAAAATATTATGTTCCCTATAGATCATAGAAATTCTTATTTTATAATTTTGTATACATATACATTTTATGATGTGAATAAAATTTTTGTTGTATACACGTATTGAAAATGTCAAATTTATTCATCATCATCATTTATTCTGATGATAATGTTTCATTGACAGAAAATGTCCAAAACCAATCTGCTTAATATGACACCCAAGAGATTTTCTAAAATGTACATATATCCACCATATCGAATCAGCATATATCCACTCAAAATCCTTTTCTTATACGTGTGTATTTAAGTATTCACATCATTTTCATTTTAACTTCAAATCACATTCAATATACATATATTCACAATATATGAGTATAAATAGAAGATATACGTATTATACGGTATGTGTACAAATGTGAATATACATAGATACATATTTGTATGTTTGTGTTTATATCAGTATGTCATATACTTTCAATGTTATAAAATGTACATATGGGACATATGTAGGACATATACTAATAATATCCTTTATCAAAATACTCTGTATATACACACTATATAATATATTTGCAAATGTAAAAATAGTGTGTGTGTGTGTATCTATACGAAATATACTCAATTCAAGAGTATAATTGTAGTGTATAAAACATATACTTAGGTAGAAATAATTTTTTTTTTTTTCGTCCTTTCATTAAGAAAATTTAAAATAAAAATAAAAAAAAAATTAAAGATTTAAAGAGCCTTTTCATTTGCTCTACTATATTGTAGGTTTACTTTGAAAAACAAACTTTGGCTAATGCCACAGTACTTAGTAAAGGATTTAATTCACACAATACGTATTGCGCTTACCATAGTGTATATTACATCATTGTGTATAAACATTTTTTTGATATCCTTGTGAAAAGGAATTTTTACAAAGAACAAGAAAATTTTTAAGTTTTCACCTGATTATTACATATTATTAAATATGAATCAAATAAAATTCAACAATTATTGTTGTTTTCTTATGCATTCATGCATGTACATAATACAAAATATTGTACATAGTATCAGATAGTATATATTCATTGCATATCAAACAAAGGTTATAATCCTTTCACTGTTAATAAATTTTCCATAAATTTCAAAATTCATGCATTTATCGAGTTTATGAAAACTGCTTAGTGCTTTGTAATTTTTCTTTCTTTCTTTTTTGTTTTTTGGTTTTTTAGTTTTTGTTATTTTCATTTAATATGTAAATCCTACTTAGAAGTATATATTTTAACTTTTATACATATACATATAAATGAAAGTTCATATAATAAAACAACACAAATGATTTATTCATTAAAAATGAATCCTTTCACATTCTTGAATAGTTGTCTTACACATGCATTTCTAAATAATATTCCATACATTTATGTATGTTTGTATGAAATGTATTGATCATTATATAAAGCATTTTAGAAAATCTTTGGAATTAACTCAACTTGTCTTTGGATATAACTTTGAAGAAATAATAAATACAAACAATTTGTAATGTTTTATGCATATATGAGTACTACATATATATTAGTACCATGAATGTATTACAAAATTTGGACGCTATTATGAATTTAACATAATTTTAATATTTATATCTACTGTTTATGGTATTTTAATTGAAAATGATGGACCAAAACCAAATTTTACCTGTAATAATGTATATAATAGAATGAATAAATGAATAAATAAAATTTCTTATTCCTTTTGTCTTTATATTTATCTATTTCAAATTTTCTTTAAATATCAAATATGTATACAATATGTGGTTATCACATTTAATACAATTGAATCTAATCATTTCCTCATAGTGTTTGTTTTCGATTTATGTATGTATATTTTGTTAAGAATTATCCAAGTATACACTCGATATCACATAGAAATACAGATCATGTACACGTATGTATTTTTTTTTTTTACATTTATTCAATTTATAAGGATTTATAGATTAAATTTAAAATAGGAATTGAACTTTGATGATTTCTCATATTATAAAATGTAACATGTAAATCGTATTAATTTACAGACAAAGGAATATCCTTCATCGAACTGAGAATAACATTTATATGAAAACTGTTTTTTTTTTTTTTTTGAATTTTTCATATACAAAAGTAGAATACAACACATGAAATTGATTCATATCCTTTGCATATACGTACTCATGTACGTTACAAGAAACAATACAGAAATGTAAGTGAAATATACATATATGTAAATGAACAAAAATATAAGATTTAAAAGAAAATACAGAGAAAAATAAAATAAAACGAAATAAAGAAAAATAAATATAAAAAAAACAAGAAAAATCACATTAATACTATATAGGTACTTTATGTGTGTATTAAATATAGGATTAAATTCTGGTAATGATTGCTACAAGGTGAATTTTAACGCTCCATTAAATACGAAATGATTGGAATAAAACGGATTATACACAAATACATGCATAGATATGTGTAATACAAGGTACGTACATATTGTACATGAAATGTATAAGAAAAGAAAATGAAAAAAAAGAAATTTATATATTATTGAGAAAAAATACATATAAAGGGTAATGAAATGAAAATATTTGATGTGGAAATGAATAAATTTAAAAAAAAAAAAAAAAACAAAAAATATGTATTTTGTCTGCATACTTACGTATACATGTGTGCGAATACAGATGTTTGAATATAGGTTTACGTAGGAAATTATCTACGTGTGATGTTCGGAACACTTGAAATTTTGGTTGGGTTCGACAAACAATGAATTTTTTTTTTTTTTCTTTAGTTCTTCTTTTAATTTTTATTTATTTTTAATTAATATTCAATTAATCCAAATTGACATTGAATTACAAAAATGAATGGAAGCAAAAATTATCGTATTTTTGATTTTTTTTTTTTTATTAACTAAAAATTTACATGGCAGGAGTTTGGACAAATCATTCCTTTTTCCATACAGATCATATGGCCTCCAGAATGGTGACTTGCACAAAAATGTAAATGATATTCCAAACTCCTTTTAACATTTAAGCAAAAGTAGTTAACCTCGAGTTAGCATCTATGCAGAAAAATTGAAAGAGTGGATGTGGTATTTGGTAAACTATAATTAAGTAAAATTTAGTGGAAAGCCAGATGGAAAAAAGAAGAACTGGTAGGCCAAAAGCAAGATGAATTGATAAGGTGGATGAAGACACAAGAGTGATGGGGATAAGGAACTGGAGGACAATAGCGAAAGATAGGTAAAATTTGAATGCTTTATGATGTACTTTTAAGTACATATTATAAATAAAAGTTAAAAATTTGATTGTTTTTGTTTTACTCATCAATACGGGTATTTTAAATAATTTTTATGTTTTCTTTTTTAATATTACACGTTAATATCCAAGAGTCGAGTACAATGGACAGTTTTGTCTGGGGCCTTCAGAGGGCTCTCTCCCCCACTTCAAACAATACCCAATAGAAAAATTATTTAAGATTGGTATTGATAGATACCAGAATGATAGATCTTCGGTTGTGAGAATTTATCAAAAAAAAAAAAAAAATATCCAATGCTATTCGAGTAATTAAAATCTGTTAATTACAACATTCAAACACACGTACTTTAACGTAATTTTTTAAACAAAAAATTATTTGAACATGTATCTAAGTGTAAATGAAATTAAATTTTAAAATCACAAAAACCAAAAAAAGAAATAATAAAAACTAACATTTCTGGTTTTCTTACAAACTTTTAAAGAAGAAACAAAAAAAAAGGAAGGGAAAAAAAATTTTTTTTCAAAAAAAATATTGTGGTCTTTAATCCAAACTTTTTACAAATTTTATTACAACGTTGATGGAAATAATTTAACTATATGATAAAATGAAATTAACGTGTTACATAAGAAGATTTTTTTTTTGTAGAATTTTGACTTTTTGTACTTTTTAGATGTACATACATGGTGCATACATTTCGTACTATTCACTGTATAATTGTATTTGCCCATGTCCAGGAAAATGTAATAAAAGTTTTCTCATCAAGTTTCTGTAATTTAAAGAATTGTAAATTTTCTAACGTCATCACCTTTGCATTTTTTTTTTTTTTTTACCAAGAGAAATCTGTATAGGCGTATATTTAATTATTTTCAGTAAATAAATAGATTCCTTTCCTATAGAGCTATTAAAGATTCTCAAGAAATTCTCGTTTTTATATATGGATATTGGTTGGTATTGGTCATATACCAGCATAATATATGTTGTACATATGTGAGATATTGAATGACCCTTTTGTGATTTGTTTAAACTTTTCCTAATTTAATTTCTAACATATTTCTTCCTTGATTAATTAGCATATTTAATTGATAACAATTAAATTTGACTGGACATGTGATACGTGATTAGTTTTTATAATATAATGTAAAAGAATAAAAAAAAAACATTCTCTAATATTTTCAATCCTTTTCTCAACAAATATAAAGTATGTTCGTATTCAGTGTACACTTGAATACGTATTCACATATGCCTTATACATTATTTTAATATTTTCAACTTTTAGTTAAATCATTTTTTTATATGTATATAACTTTAGATATTATTTTTAGTTTTCTGCACATCATGCATGTACGAGTGCACATATCCGTATGTAGGAAATATCTGTATGGAATATTCAGTGCTTATAATTTGAAAATTTATTTTATTAATTATTCAAATATTTTTGTAATATTTTATAAATTATTTTTGAATTCTTGCACACCCGTAGATACATATGTGCTTATTTGCTATACAATTGAAGTTAAATGTTTTGAAAATATCAAATTTGTATGTATGTATAATATTCCTTGTAAAATGAAAGTTTTTGTTTTTTATTTTGTTTAAATTAATTTAATAATTTTTTTTTTTTTTATTAATTCGTCTTTGAAACGTGAATTGTTTATATAATATTTTACACAATATTTTATCTTACATGTACATACATATGTACGTATCCAGCATATGAGCAATTATGTTGTATTGCAAGTTATAGCAAAATACATAAAAATACCATGCTATGTATACTTATTAGTACCAAAACGATTGAAGATTCTTAATTGAGGTTTTAATTTTTTTTTTTTTTCATTTTATTTTACAATTTTATGCTGTCTTATGTAACACGACCCACATGCACATATTTCAAATATTTTAAATAACTGATAATGAGTAGGTGTGTGTTTTGCTTACTATACAACTTTATTGAAGTTTTCTTGTACAAATTATTATTTATTTATTTATTAATCCTTCTTCGGTATGAATTATTGTTCTATCTTATGCCTGAGGCCCATTGACAATGCCACAGTCGACGACATCTATAACATATCATCGACATATGAAATTTCTTGAATTTTCATTTTTCATTTGAAATTTAAAAAAATAAATGTATTAAAAAAATTTGGCTCATTATCAATATATCATACTATATCAAACGAAGTTTAAGTTATCGTTTACGCTGACGTTATTACTGGGCGCCAGTTATTACAAAATAGAATTTCATCTCTTTTTAATTATACTGTTCATAATACTTGAATATAATTAAGTACCCTAACATCAACTAACACACAAGACAATATCGTCTTGCGCTGATGCTCGTACCTTGAAAATAATCTTAAAATACTGTTTGATGTCGTACAAAATTTTACCTAATATCAGTGATGTTGTAGAGTTTTCTGATATTTATCAGTAAATTAAAAAAAAAAATTTAAATAATGATTCTAGAAAGAAAAAAAAAAACAAAATACATGAACATGCCAATGTATATGTATATATTCATATAATGATGAGATTTAAATGGATAAAAAAGCAAAAATATGAAAAGAAATACATTATATTTATGTGTAAAAAAATTATGTTCAGATGCATGTGTGTATGTAACAAATAAATATAAATACTTCCTAGGGTTTTTAGTTAATAAAATCAATTGCAATAAATTACGTCAACCATTCATCAAAATCTCCTAGTAAGCAAGTATTACGTGTACCTACATTTACGAATGTATATAAAATACACAGAAAATGTGAATAAAAGAAAATCCTCTTTGAAAAGTCATAAATAACTCAAAACAGAAAATGAATAACACTTAAAAGAAAAAAAAAATTGTACGAAGTTGAAAAGATAAAAGAACGCAAATAAAGAAAATTTGTGTTGAATGTCCTTATATTATAAGAACAGACCAATACAAATGTGTATACACACACGTTTTGTATATATGTATGTGTATGTCAGTTTTATAAATTTTTAATACACAAATATGTCGAATTTTTTATTCAGTTATGTATGTAAATTTAATAAAATATCGAAATGATTTATCCACTCAAAAAAGGATCTAATCAGGATCAATACCACATAGGTCTAAATTTTATTTGTATTTTATTTGTTCTTCTTTTCAAGAAATTTGGTCGAAAAACTTGAACAGTATTTTATTTCCAAATTAAGTAATTAAATAATTAAAATCATTTTTTACTTTATTCATTTTTCTTTTTTCATTTTGTTTGAAAAATATGATTTTCAATCAATTTTCCTTAGCATGAAACAATTTGATTCGAAGCTGGATGCATTTGCCCTTTTTTTTATTCCTAACAAAACAATATTCTAGGTAGTACTTGAAAATGTGTAAAGCTTTTTATGTTTATCTACGCTTTTTATCCCTATTTGAATTAATCAAAAAAAAAAAAAAACACACACAACAAGGAATAAAAACAATGAAATGATGACATCAAAATTATGAAACAATATCAAAAGTCAAAGAGAAAATATCAAATGAAACTGGCCCCACCTTTGATTAGGGCGGTGCTATTATCGCGCAAACATAACGAATTTTCTGTTATCTACAATTTAATCATTTTGTTTTTTTTTTGTTGTTGTATCAAAATTTAACAATAATAAAAGAAAGCACGTGATTATACATATTTGCTTATATATTGAGTAAATTTTTCATGTAATGTACGTATGCATGTATATGGGATAACGAATCGTTTTTTTTTCAAACAATAATTAATGATTTTTATCTATAAAAATTGATATTTGAAATAAATAGAAATATTGGAAAAATTCATTCATTTATCAATATGCCAAATAATTGTGTTTTTTTTATTTTTTTTGTATTGCTCATTTAATACATTAATTGAGGCTAAGATATAGCGTTTTTCTTTCACAAAAACCTATCCTGTGTGATTTTATAAATGAAGTCAAGCGACATAGTCAACTAAGTTATGTGTAAGACATGCGAAGTCAACTAAGACATGTGTAAGTAACAAATTATGTTAATTTAAATAATTTATTAATTACAGTAGTCATTATATTAATTTTCCATAATTCACATTTCATGAATTGCACAAATGTATGCACCTCTAAAAATAAAAACGGAAGACAAAAAAGAAAAAAAAAATATTCAAAAAATTTTCTAAGCACCATCAAGGATCTCTAAGGTTGTTAAAAATACAGGAAAGAATTTTTTTTTTTTGTCTTATTTTCTTTATAATTTGAACTTCATGGTAAACGCTTAAAGCGAAAATAATTTCATTTTATTTTTATTTTTTTTTTTTTTTTAGTATTTTTTTGCCTTTGTTTCTCCAGGTGTAGAATTTTCTCTTTTAATTCAAATTAACATCAACGTGTACATATATTGATATTTTGTATATTCATATTTAAATTGAGGTGAAAATATAATAAAATTCGTACAAAATGTATGAAATATTTTGTGTACTGATTATTGAGGTGAAAATTTAACTAAATTGATTAACAAAAATATACTTAAAAGAGAATATTTAAGAGAAATTAAAGCTTTTCATAGAATTTTCAATCAATTAATTTATATTAAATTAAAATAATTTAATTTGAAAAAAAAAAAAAAAAAGAAAAATTAATTTTTCAATTTTCACGTACATTTTAGTCCTTCAGACTTGTCGGCAAAATGAAAGAAAAAAAAAAAACTACACATCAAATTATAAATGAAAATACAATAAAAAAGGAAGCAGGATGGACTCACATATGTATGTGTCCTGGAAGTGGTTTTAGTTTTTATACTTTAATGAACATTTGGAATCAAAAGCTTAGAAACCATTTAAATAATTGCTTTAAGAAAAATGACGATAATGAGTTGGTTATTTAATTCCTTTCCATAACTACAGGTATTAAAGTAAAAATTAAAGTAAACCCAATTCATCGTTGTACAATCGTATAGAGGTTATCAACCACAATAAAGGCATATCTAGACCAATCCTCAATTAATTGAGTAAAAAATTGTAAATTTTATCGGTAGTAATTATCCAAAAATATTTTGATCATCTGAAAAAATTACATATTACGTGCATCATATGTAATGGTTTCTTCGTTTACTAAAATTTCACAAAAAAAATGTCCAATTAGTTAAATTTTTTCGCCAATTAATTACATCATACAGCCAGCATTAAGTAATTTGAAGTAATCATTATAAATAAAAATACTTTAATTTTTTTTTTTGCATGTGGAAAATATGTAACATCTTGCTTAAATTATTTTAATAGTTCATGACAATAATAATAATAATAATAAAAAAAAAAATTATAAATTTAATTTTTTTATTTTTTGTCTTTGGCAAGCGTATGAAAGACATCTGTCTTAAAAAACAAAATATATATTCAGCTACTGTTTTCATTTTGTGGGTAAGAAAGATATATGTGAGTATGTAACCATTATAGTCTTATTATAAATTTTGCCTTAAGGTGATGTGTGTATTGCACAATTCTTCTGCTTGGCCTACATTCCTAAATTTCTTCATCTCTTTTATTTTTTTATTTTTTTTGAAAATATTTTTATACTACTGAAATTTAATACTCAACAATTATTTTTTTGTTTTTTCTTATTTCATTTTAAAACAAAACAATAACTTGAAGTTTTATGACTTAATTTTCCCTGTCAGTATGTGTGTATAATGCAATGCATACAACCACATTAAATTGTAAGAATTTTTTTTTTCTTTTTGTATTTTGTTTAAAATTCAATAATAATAATAATAAGAATTTTGTTGGTGTGTGTGTTATTATGTTTATACAATAAATCATGCTGTTCTATATAGGCAAAAAAAAAAAAAAAATCAACAACAAATTAGTGTCGAAAATTCTATTAAATGGTCACGACTAAAGATTGGCCATATTTTTAACCTGCAATTTTTTTTTTTGTTTTTTTGTGCCTTCACATCATCTGGATGATTATTATTGAACTTAATTTAATCCACACGCTTTTCACTATGGTCGTACAGAACAAAAAAAAAGAAAATAAAAAATCGAGGATATATGTACATACATAAGTATAAAAGACCATAAACAAAACAAAAATAATGAAAATAAAAATTATGGTCAGCTAATGGATTTACTGCTCTTTAATGGTCATCATAGTTATTTTATTTTATTTTTTTTTTTTAATGAAATGCATTACGCATAAATTGTATCATGAGACCAATTTAGTTGTAGCGTGATAAGCAACACATTATTATGTTTGCACACGTACAGTAATATAAGAAATTTTATTTAAAAAAAAAAATGAATTTAAAAAAATTCATCGTTATTCCCAGCATTAAATAAAACAACAGGCACATGTTGCTTTAAAGAAATTGTTTGTAAATGCAAAAACGTAGTGGATGATATTGAAGGATTATTTTAACGCATTCACGTAATAAAAATTTGATTTTTTGAATATTTTACTTGTTTTTTTTTTTTTTAAATTTCCACGCATGCATACAAATGTGTGAAGAATATTTAATTTTATTGATATTAAAGGGATAAGTCTAATAATGTTATGCAAATACGTTATTGATCAAAATAAATTTCAAATTTAAAAAAAAAAAAATGTAACGAATTATTATTTGAAAATGTATAAAAACAAAAAGAAAAAAAAAAAAATTCAAAATTATTAAAAAATAAATAATGTTTGAGACAAAATTAATTTTTAATTTCCATTTTTGATCCTTTATTTATAAAATTGATATAGAAAATGTATAATTAATAAATATCATATCTTAAAATTTATCAGGATAAATTTCGATTTCAGAAATTGAATTAAAAGATTTGTATAATAATCCCTCTGTGTACATATGTATGTTCTCTTCTGTTTGCAGCATCACTAAAAAAAATTTTTTTTTATCTTTATACTAAATATACGTATGTATCTATACAAAAAAAAATTTGTTTTCAAAAAAATTATTATAATTTCATATCATATTTTTTAATCATAATAAAAATTGATGTGATATTTTTTGTTTGTAGCTGTAATATATACAAAAGAGGTGATGGCAAAAAATAAAATACAAAATTTTATTATTATCGATTCAATTTAATTTAATTTTGTTTTTTTTTTTTTTTTTTGGTTTTTGTGAAAACAAATTGTGAAATATCGATTTTTTTTTGTTTTATTCCTTTTTTTCTTTCCTTATTGATGATTTATGAAAATATTCTGTTCCTTTTTTTTTATTTTATTTTGTTTTGAGTTCAATTTTAGTTAGTAATTAAAAGTTTTTAAATCCCGAAGAAAATATCAAAATGATCTTTAAACAAATTAATTATATTGAAAAAATTTTTTTTTTTTTAAACCAGCATGAAATACATGGAGGGATTTTAATGGTCATCAAGTGTGGTGCATTACATACGCGATCATGTGTATTTGCAATGTAGCATTTTCAGAAATGATTTCCTTTTATTTTTTTTTTTATTTGCTTACATTTTATTTATTACAGTCTTTTAGTTTTTGAATTTTTGTCAAAAATTTCATATTAATATCATCGCATTGTACAATTACATACAAGTATATATGAGTATAGTATAGGTACAAATGCATATGTATAATTTTTGTTTTTATTTTGTTTTGATCATTGAAATGATAATGTGAATGCAGTTTATTATTAAAAAAGGCATTCCGAATACCGAACACACATATAGATATCATAACATATTATTATTAATTTTTTTTTTTTTTTTTTTTTGGAGGGGAGTAGGGTAAAGAAATATATAAAATTCATTTAAAATAAAAACAGAAAAAATGCCACATTAAAAAGTATAAAATGTCAAAATTCAAAAATTCAATAAAAAACCAGTCAAAAAAAAAAAAAAAAAAAACAAAAAATGAAAATAAAATATCCATAAAAATTTCTTTCAATGACTTCTGTATATCTTATATGTATGTATGAATACGTTATATATTAACAACAAAACGTATCCATTTGTATAAGATATAAATAACATACACATGTATAATAATTATAAAAAAAAAATAAAATAAAATAAAAACATGTCATCAATCCAAATGACTTTTTTCAGTTTTATGTTTAATTAATCGATGCTTGGTTATTTTTATGATATTGTTGAACTTCTTTTAAAAGAAATTGAATTTTTTTTTTTTCTGTTTTTGTGATAATAATGACTATACGATGATGATGATGATGATGATGACGATGAAATGGAATTATTTTTTATTTTTCTATACTACTTTGTTTTTAAAAATATAATTTTTTTGATTAGCGTAAAGAAAATATATGTATTTATTTTTGTCTTAATATTTTCTTATATATTTAATTTATGTCTTACATTGTGTATTATACCTATACATATGTATATAAACATATATTATGTGTATTAAATTAATTTCGTGTTAATTTATTAGATACATAAAATTATTTTTACTATAGTCGGCTTTTCATTTGAAATAAATTTTTATGATCATTTTATATTTCGTAGATTTTAATATAAATTTAATTGGAATCGAAAATTAAATTCTTTTCAATAAATATGGGTAGTTATAATATCTGTGAGAAACATATTATTGTAATCAAGTATATGTTATTGGTCATGGTATTGTGCATATTATGAATTTGTATCTATATATAATGAGCATTGTCGCGAAATATCATCATCAGTAATGATGAAGGCCAAAACTCATACAGGGTTGTAAAGCCAAAAAGGCGGGAATATGCATTAAACAAAATATGAAAAATGAAAATATATTAATTTAGGATTATTTATTATTACAAGTAGAAAAATATTTAGCATTCGATTACCTACTGATAACGTAATAAGGATAAATTAATTTTCATTTAAAAATTTAAAATATATTTTTTCGATTATATTTTATTGATACAAAGATGGGTATACCATGTAAATTTTGTTCATCATAGTTTTTTATTTTTTTTTTTACTAAAATTTATTAAATTTTTACATAAATTGAAAATGAAAGATTTTCTGTAAAATTTGAAATTAATTTTCATTTTTATTAAAACTTCAAATTCTCATTTAATTTTCATCTAGACGTATAACTAACACAATTATGTACGTACAGAATATTTATTTAATTTCATAATTTTCCTTGAAGATGAAAATTGAATTTCATTTATTGTCATTTATTGAATTTCATGGTATGTATGTACATATATGTATGTAACATACCTTTAATGTCCTCTTCAGACGACACATATCGAAATTGCATAAATATAAGTATTGTTACGATTTACAAAAAAAAAAAAAAAAAAAAACAAAAAAAAGATGAATAATACTTTTCGAATAGGTCAATATCTCCATTCAAAATGTATAATCAAAATTGTTCATCGTTGAAATTTAACCAGATATTATAATAAAACTGAATAAGAAAAAAAAAAAAACAACAAAATTTGAAATACATAAAAATATGTATCCTGCAAGGATAACAAAGAATGCATATCTCTCTGTCAGGTACAAAATATAGTAAATCATATCTAAAGAAAGGGTAAAACGACTAATAACAAAATACTTCGTTTATATAATATACAAAAATTTTATAATAATTTCAAAAATATATCTACATACATATGTACAAAATATAATATGAAAAACATTCTTATGGCCATCATACATATGTACATATGTATATAGTCAATACAATCCTTGATAATCTAATGGAAATAATATGATATTGTACATGTGCATATTATGTAGAAAATCAACCATTAATATACTATCAATAACAGAAGCAGCCACTATACTTTATGTATTAAATATATGAGAAACTATTATAAATTTTCTACTTATTCAATTCACATGTATATGCATGTATGCATGTATGTATGTACGTATGTATATGTGAACACCTCAGTCGATATGAGAGATAATTATATATTTGACCGAATTTGAGATCATCATTCACATAATCAGAATTTTTCTCATATTTTTATATTTATCTGTATATGAAATATTATTATTATTCGATTTAATATTTTCATTTTTTCTTATTTTTTATTTATTCTTTGGTTTAGTTGTTTGTTATTATTCATTCAATGCACGAGAATTATATACAATATTTTGTACAATATTACATATATATTTTAGATAGACCGCAATATGTATATGCTTTTTTTTTTTTTTTTTTTTAATAAATATATTGAATCCTTATGACGGTATAATATCCTTATTTTTGTATAAGAAATTCAAGTCCAGATAAATCGAAATTTAATTCTAACAACACATATTATATATAAACTATGCATTGTAGACAACATACATATGTACATATATGCACATGTATGCATACAAGCAATTTTCTTCTTCATTTCATATTATTCGTTTTTTTTTTTTTTTTTTTTTTTGGTGTATGAGTATTACTATTATTATTATTATTATTTCTTGAAGATGTAGAGAAAGGGCGTCAAAAACGGGTCATCATGTACATTTAAGTACACAATATTGTGTGCGGTCGTATAAATAACATGCAAGAACCAATTTTATATTAAAGATACGACATCACTTGATATAAGAATATAGAATCAACCAGTACTATCAGAATTATGATTACCTACAAACAAATAAACTGAAATTTGACTGTACGAAACTATATTCTATACACTAATTCGATTCAGTTAACGTCTTATGGAAATATATGTACATGTTTTTTCTCATAATTTCTAATAAGATCATCTCATGAGCAGTCTTACCACAATCTCTAAAGTTACCATATAATACCAGATGATATACAGCGATGTAAAGTTATACTAAATTTATGTCGTCTCCATTAAACCTTAACTGCATCGAATTCAGTGTATGGAGTAACTTTTAATATATTTTATTTTTACTTAAAATTTTGATCAAAATAATAATTTAATTTAAAATATTTTATTCAAATGTTATGCAATATATAGACCACATTTATTTGAAAAATATTTCCAAGAAGTATACAATTTAAAATATTTACGGAATTTTCTTACATTTAATTAGTATTTCCCATAAATTTTATGCGTTTATATTTTTCTTATTAAAAAAGGATATTTGCCTTATTTTTTATTTTTTTTATTTTTTTATTTTTTTTTTTTTTGGATAATGAAGAAAATTTCAATCATTCTCATTTTAATTTTCCATTAAAATACAAACTGTTTAAAGAAAATTTCAAATTAAAGAAAAATCAAGTCCCAAATGGTTGTACAATTTTTTAATTAACAAAATTGTCATACAAATTTACTAAAAATGACTTATATTGACATACCCAAAAAAAAAAAATTAATAAAAAAAATAAAATAAAATAAAATAAAACCAAATAAATATTTTCATTATTACAAATTATTATTGTCTACAATTTATTATTCAAAAAAGAAATTTGAAAGAAATCAATTAAATTCAGCATAACATATTTTAATAATGTCATACAAAATAAACATTTTCATTTTCATTGTTAATCACTTTTTTTTCGCATATGTATTGTACATATTTTTTTTTGTTTTTGTTTTTTTTTTAATTTTTGCCCTATACTCTCATTCATGAATTTTTGTATGATATTATTTCCAAGATATAATACATACATATGTTAATAAAAAAGTCTATCCAAAAAATTTTTTACTATAGACATTAAAATTTAGCAGATTTTCGTTTTTTTTTTTATTTATTTTTTATTTTCTGTACAACCAATTATTCAAAATATGTCATATATTCTACATTTAATATGTCATCATTTTTAGAAGAATTATAAAAAAAACAAAAAAAAAAACAAAATCAACCATCTCCAACAAATTTGAATTTTGAATAATATGACAATAAATGGAATGAGAGTTATACACTTTTTTTTATTCGGTACACATACATACAATTTTTTTCTTTTCGTTTTCCGGATATGAATGTATTACATGTGTTTTTGTATTCGGAAAAAAAAACAAAATGAAGAAGAAAATGTTATAAAAGTGAAAATTTGTTTGTCGTTGTACAGAGAGATATAAGTACAATTGTACATAGACAGGATTGATTAGAGACATAACATATAATTTTGAATTGTTTTTTTTTTTTTTTTTTTTGCAAATTTGTGTATTTTCTTCATCTTTTTATATTGTTGTTTAATTTTATGTCTATTTTAAACTGAATTGGAAAAAAGACCAGACATCATCATAGGTATAACGTGTTTTATGTATGTTTTGGAAAAATATGTACTCTGTCCACTAATATTATACACTTAAGGTCTTATGGAGTTTCTAATTTGACTGTTTCGCGAGCAGTATTACCACAATCCACAAAGCTTTCATTATACAATCAGATGAATTTTTTAAATATCAATACATACAGTGATGTAAAATGGTACCACTTCAAGTCATCTCCATAAGACCTCAAGTGCATAATATTAGTAAACAGAGTATAGATCATGTTTCGCTAGTACAGATATTTTTAAAAAAAATAAAATGTATATTTTTATTTATATCATATTCCATATAAATGTAAACATACATACACATTGGTATTGAATACATGCACAATTATTTTGAATAGAAATCATTAAATTTAGCCAGAAGATACCAACATCAGTGTGAATTGATTGCCTAAAATGTTTATGTTTTGTTTTGAAAGTATACAAATTTTGTGGTTGTGTTTTGTTCATCTTTTTGTTTTTTTTTTTTTTTTTGGCAATATGCACCCTCCTTATCAAGGATAAATAATAATTAAAGTAGTAAACAAAAGGAAAATAATTCAACTGCATTGAAATTTAAAAATAAAAAAACAAAAAAAAAAAAAATATATTTGGGTATCATTTATAATTTTGTTGAGTTTTTCAATTAATGAATTTGTATAGTACAAAAGTACATTTAAATTTATTTTTCAGTTAATGGGGGACAATCTACTTTAGACAGTGAATTTATAAAGACAAACTCAAATCAACCAAAAGAAATTTTGTTGTATTAATTTTTCATAATCATAATTTGACTATGTACTGAATTATCGTTTGGTTCATTTTTTTATTCGAATTTTTCTAGCTTGAATTTTCGAATAAATTTTTAATTATTATTATAATTAGGCCCTGGCTCACATCAAGCTGTTGCACCAAAGGAAAAAAAAAAAATAATCGAATTTTTCATAAATTTTGTCAGTAAAAGATGTCACATCTTTTTTTTTTTTTCAAATAAAAGATTTTGTAATTTTAAGTAATTTTAAATTGAAATCGAAAATTTCACTTCAAAAGTGAAAAGACAAAAAACAAAGAAAAATGTAACTGATATTACGTTTACATGGTTTTTTTTTTTTTTAAAATATTTTTGCAACCACAGTTTTAATAAAAGTACGTGATGAAATAACGTAAATTTTGAAAACGATGTATTTACTACTTGTAGTTATATTATTTTACTTATGAAAAAAAAAAAAAAAAAAAATGTATGCAAATTCATATTTATATAAATATGTGAATATATTTGTGGTATATCCATTCCACACATCATGTAATCATTTTATTTTGAATATTTTTCTGGTTTGTTTGTTACCACAATTGACAATACAATTAGCACTTTGCGAATATATGTATGCGATTTTTACATTCACAGATGCTATAAATACTATAAGTATTGTATATTTGTGTAAATGAATTC
Source organism: Anthrax anthrax (assembly GCA_963971155.1). Taxonomy (NCBI): domain Eukaryota; kingdom Metazoa; phylum Arthropoda; class Insecta; order Diptera; family Bombyliidae; genus Anthrax; species Anthrax anthrax. Next base: position 4,068,777 of record OZ020124.1, read on the forward strand.
AAATTTCTTAATAATATTTTTTATATTGTAATGACCTGCTTAAATGCTTCTGTTTTTTTATTTATTTATTTTTTATTTTTTTAAATATAAATCGGATATATACAACAATTTACCACAATATGATATATCATATCATATATTTTAGCAAAAACAAAAAAAAAAAAAAAAACAAATTCACATACAGGGTGTTTCGATCTCACGTCCTCGGTATCATATTTCATTCAAGAATTATAACATGTAATGTATTGTGAACTAACAATTTTCGAAATATCCTTTGTGGGGAAGATTTTATCGTTTCATACCATACCATTTCAGTTTCTTAAGACTTTAAAAAGAAGAAAACGAAACACCCTGTGACAGTGTATAATATTCATGCGCTTGTTATATGCATTTGCTGATTAAATTTCATTGATACGTACCCACATAATGTATTGTATATATAAGATCATAAATATGTGACAATCTGTTCAGATATCTCATACATACATACATGCACATATTGGCATATTTGTCACATACTAGTATATAAAAATTTATTAATGCATTTTAATGGAAATTATTTTTACTATACATATATGTACATACATAACATACTCGTAATTTTGTAATAAAACAGCAAAATGATCGATCGAAATGATCGCAGCCTGTCATCATCGATTTGAAAATGTGTTTGATGTAAATGCGGTTTTTTAATCAATCTGTCACTTTTATAAAAACCTCAGATTGTAGAATTGTCTATACGTATATGTATGTATGTAACAGGTATTGTATACGATGTTTTAAGAAAAGAGAAAAAAAAAAAAATTAAGATTTTGCATAATCAATAACATAACAATATTATATTCATTTATTGTGTTATTCAATCAAGTTGCATATATCAATTTTATATCAGGACCTGTTTTTATTTACATCACTCGAATGTATACGCACATGTGTGTGTATGTAAGTGCATAATTATTTCACATTTATTTAATGTAACTTTATATATGTAATTTCATATGTATATACAAAAATAAGTACTGTGAGTTCAAGATTTAATTTATTATTATTTTTTTCTTTTTTTTTTAATTTTAAAAATAAGAATTATAATGACATACATGTTAAGTTGTCATTGCCATTGAGGATAAGATCGATAATTACTCTCGTACTTGTTGAAGAAAATCGATCAAATAATGAATTGATCGATGGTTGAATTAAAAAGTGAATGAAGATAAAGTGCAAACTTAATTGAATATCATTTTAATGTGGTTTTTGAATTACGTTTGTATACGTGTTTATATTTAAAAAAAAAAAAAACTTCAATATGTATCTGTAGACCTGTATAGATATAAACATGTTCACAGGCAAGTCAAAAATACCAATTACTTTATTTTTTAAAAAATTCCATGATTTTCAACACTATTAACACGTATACACGATTCTACTCTAGTATTTTGAAAATCGTAATGTTTCATTCTATACCCTGTTCATCAATTATAAGCACAATTAAGGCCTCATAAAAACTAAGTAAAGTACGATCATTTTATGATGGAGGAAAAAGACGCTCTGGGAGTCTTATAAAAGAACCGAACAGAGCGATTTCAGACCTGACACTGAAATGTGAAAGGAAATTTATTAGACTTGTAATGGGACTAATAACAGGACATTACAAGTTTAAAGTACACCTACAAAAACTAGGCTTCAATATGAATAACCTAGACTGTAGGCTATGTCTTGAAGAGGAAGAAACAGCAACACACATTCTGAAGGAATGTATGGCACTAGAAAGATGGAGATGGAAGACCACTGAGGGCAGAAATCTCGAAGATCTTTCAAATCTAGACTACATAAAGTACGTTATTCTCCTTGCTAAAAGGATAAGTGCCTTTATGTAGACAACAAAGGGTGAGGGATACAATAAGCTTTCTTAAGCTGCAGTGTCGAGGCAACCCAACCTTGTGAATTAAACTTAAACTTAAACTTAAACGATCATTTTAAATCATTATGAAAATTCATCTCATATTGCATGAAAACTTAAAAAATTTTGGTAATATAAAATACTAGACAAGGTATTCGTGAAACATTCCAATTCGAGATTATGAGAGAAGAAAATAGGCATATGTGAGGCTACGTTCGGTTATGTCAATTGATTCTCTTTCGATACATCATTTGATTTTACTGTAAAAATATCATTTGATACTCTGTAAATTTTTGATTGTCATCATAAAAATATCAATCATTAAATGGAATTAGCTATTTTGAAGAACTGCATGATTGACTCAACAGGTGTCAAAAATTTGTTGCAAATTGCATTATTGAACGATTGACGATAGTCAACTGCAAATTATCAAATACAATACTGAATGATTGATATTTCAATATTTCAATACATTCATAAAGCCCTAATTGCATACACTTAAAGGACAGAATATACGATATTTATTTGCTAACTTGCTAAAAGCTTTTAAAAATTGAATTAAACGTTAATATGCCATTTTTAAATTAGTTAAATTATTTTCACTTAAACAAGGAAATTTGTACTTTAATTATAAATAAATAATTTTTAATGTTATCCTTAATGTTTGGTTCAATAAAACGAACATAGTAAAGACCCAATTCCTTCCAAAAGAACGAGATGAGGTTTGATAGCCTCGTCACTGCAGCTATTCAAGAGCTTATTGTATCCTTAAAGATTGAATACAAAACATTTTTAGAAAAGATAAAAGGGAAATGAATACACATGAATGGATAATTATAATTTTTTTCATTTTTAATGTAAAAATCAAATAAAGTGATAGACATTAAAAACTAAAAAGGAATTTAAATTGTACGTATTTAAACAATTCTAATTTTTTTTTTTTTTTTTTTTTTTTTTTGAATATAATTTTCTGTTATTGTTTTCCTTCAGGGTGGATTTTAAATATTAATTTAAAACCTATTTTATTTGTTCTGTCTATTATTTAATCTGTATTTGTATGTATGTATGTATAACATAAAAAGCATTATTTTTATAAAATTTCAATTAATTACCATCAGTTTTGTTGTTGTTTTTTTTTTTTTTTTTTGTTTTCTTCTCATTTTTTGAATGGCTTTTGACATTTTGTCACATAAAAAACCATGTGACATAGAAGGACTTTTTGGTTTACCCATCAAATTCATTGTCAACTGTCATTGTCATAGACCAAAGATTAAAGCGATTTCATAATACGACTGAAGGGGATATTATAACATATTCATCTATGTATATAAAATCTAAATTTATCAGTTTTTGTATATTTGTATACACATGTGTTTAATAAAATAAAAAAAATAAATTTTTTTTTTTTTTTGTTTAGTTTGAATTCTATACTATAAATCCTATTTGTATGTATATATCCTTTAGCAATTTCCCTGTGATGGCAAATGATACACGATTTAAAGATTGTCAAATCGTATTTAATATTTAGATGATGTTCCATCATGAAGTCTTTATGAAATTTAGATTTATCCTGTCATTGGCAGTGATTTTTGGGCTATAGAATAGTAAATATATATTAATAACGTATTTTACAATGTTGTATTATGTAATCATCACTTTTGTAAATTTTTTTTTTTTTTTTTTTGCTTTTTTGTTATTCTTGTTAAAATATTCATACATAATGTTATTTAGAATGTTTTGGACATTTTTATTTTATGTTTTATTATTTTAGATTTTAATTTTATACTAATATGTATTTTGTACTTTGTTTCTAAATAAGGTTAATAATGTATATTATTTTTGTATGTTTTCAGTATTTAAGTATGTTTACAAAAAGGAAAATAAAGAAAGAAAAGAAAAAAAAACAAAAATTCGAATATATATTGGGGATTAATTTTGTCATTTTTTGTTTTGTTTTTGTAATGTAATAGCGTGTAAAATTTTTATGAAATTAAATTTGAAAACAAAAAAACAAAAAAAAATTCGTTATTTTCATATTTGAAAAATTTCATATTTTATATTACACCAAATATTCAATTTATATTTTGATAAATTTTTTTATGTCACGATATACACCATTTATTTATAGGTTTATGCTAATTTATAACACATTTTTCAAAAGCAAAGTATTTTTTTTTTTTTTTTTTTGGGGACATTAACACACAATAAATGTAAATATGTATTTAATTGTGAATAAAAATGTTTTGCCTAATTTATATATTTTATTTTTGTTTTTCATACATTACATTGAGTGTTCAACAGGACGATATTAAATCAGGGATATGACAAATTTCGATGAGACAAGCGAAAATTTGTATGGGATGGAAGGGCAGATTCTGTCGCACGCCAAATTGGTTTTATTTATTTTCAAAACCAACTCAAATAAGCCAATTTCATGATACAATCAATGTAAATGATTGAGAATCCATTTGTTTGATAACATTCGGTTTATTTGAAATTCAGGATCTATGTATATCACCTTCCGGATTTAGGACATACTTAACAGAATCACCCTGTGTATTTTGAAGTGTGCAATAATACGAATTATTCAATATTTGTAAATAGGTTGATATAAAAATTTATGAAAACGATATCATTACTAACGAAATATCACTGCTGTTTTATTGAATGTCCTGAAATAGTGACTTTTCAAGAACTTTTTTTTTTGAAATTTGGACATTTTCTGGTAGTAAATTAATTTATTTGCTCGTTTCTTTTTTTTATTATTTCCTTACATATTTACTACAATACAGGAATATTCGTATATAAGTATTAAGCACACGAGAGTTGATCCTTATACATTACGTATGTATGTATAACTTTGAAAATTATTCGACTTGGCCCAAGTTTGTCTCATTTTTAAAATGTTAAAAGCTAATATACCTTGTTACTTAATCTTTATGTTATTGTACTGTGTATGAATGTATACGTATACGTATGAATACTTGTACTTATATAATATGACTCTGTATTTAAATGCGCATAGATACACAATTTATTCCATTTATATAGATACGTATACCTATACATGCCCATGTACATGACCATGCACATACACTTTTACATACATATGTAGTTTTATCATTTCTCTTGTTATGTTTATATGAAATTATGATAGTACTCTTAACTTATTATAATCCTTCAACTTTTCAAAATTATGATACATATTACGTTATACATACATATATTGTATATATATCTAAAAAAATTCATTCATTCCTTTTATTATTAGTATTCTAATCAAAGAAATGCTACAGAATAATAAATTCAGTTTCTATATCAAATAATTTTTATATAAACATTCATACATACGTATACATATACAAAGTATATAAGCATATGTATCATTATTATTATTATTATTATTGGTATTCCATCGTTTTGTATACATACTCGTACACAAATATATAATATAAAATAAACATTCATATATTTTATATGAATTCATATAAAATTTTATTGTGATGATCCTGATCGAAAAGCTCCAACTTATAATTGTATTGATTTTCCACAATTTCTGTCAAAATATTTTCATATTAAGTCTGACTTACGATTGGATATATTATGTACATTTAAAAAAACAAAGCATGTACACTAATAATATCTATGAAAATAAATAAAAGAAAATATCATAAAAAAAAAAAAACAACAACAATACAACACAAAAGATATGAAAGGAAAATAAAAAACAAAGAAAAACAAAAAAAAAAACAGAATGAAGAAAAACGAAAGAAAAATATAATAAAATGTGAAAAAGTAGTTGCAATGTGTGCTGAATTTAAATGTTGATATTTCTTTTAGCATATATGAAAAATTCATGCTGAGAAAAAAAAAAGAAACGAAAGAAAAACAATTCATATAAAATCTATATGTAGGAATTTTAAATTAGTATTTTATTAGATTGGTTTCTATATAGGAAACAAGGGAACAAAAATAAAAAATTATTACTGTTATTAAGAAAGATTCAATTTGAATGATAGGAAATACATTATAATGTACACGTAAATTGGTATTCTTTCATTAATGTTAACAGTTCGTTAGAAATAAAAAAAAATATATAAATATAAATGCTACACTTGGTTTAAATGTACGTCCTTTGTAGCTGAAGAAAAATTGCATTTTGAAACAACAAGTTAAAATTGTGATTTAAGGACTTGTCTAGGACCTTGTTTTCCTTATTTTACTTCGTACTTTAGAATTAAAAACACCAGAAGATACTGAGTGCATGGACTACAATTTCAAATACATCATCCTCATCATCATCATGAATGGCGCTGCAGCCCAAATCGAGCCTTTGCCTCCCCCTTCCCCCCACAGAAGGATTTCAAATACGTCTTTTATTTTTGATGAAATTTCCATTTAATTTTCGCATTTTTCAATGATATTTTTCTATTTATTCAATTACTAACTATATTGTACATTTTTAACCCTAGGATTCATGGTTGTACATATTTGTGTAAAATTTAAAGAATTTTTTTTTTTCTCGTTACTCATTCATCCCCATGCATGACTAAGTAAGTATTCATTATCGTTATAAGGAAATCGTTAGTACTGTGCCCCAGGGTTAAATCGAATCTTTTACGGAATAATTTTTAATTCTCATAGAAAATGCAATTAACTCTAAGAATACATAATTAAATAAAGAAGAGAAAAATATTTTTTAACTTTTGGTGCATCTGTGCATCCCAGGGTTTAAGTTTAAACGTTTAAACTATGTTAATTATTTCAATATTTTACTAAATACAGAAATTAATATTTTTTTATAATTGTGATATTATTCGATTAAAATTTAACTTCGATGTCAAAATATCCACGTACATTCTTATAACATGAATTAATTTTTTGAATATTTTTAACTGACAAGAAGTTTTAACATATATAAATAATTTTCAACGATACATATATAGACATACATATGCATGTATGCGTTAATATAGACAAAAAGAAAGTAAACAGGAATTTTAATGATATTAAAGACTACCAATGATTTTAACATTATACAAAAAGAATCGCATTGGATGACCACATTAACACAATATGTCAACACAGAATTAGTTTATATGTGGGTATGCAGAAATTTAAAAAAAAAAAACAAAAACAAGAAAATCTTTTTCAAAGTCACGCAAGTATTAAAATCATCAGATTTATAAGCTAAATTTATATAAAACTAGAGATCTTCAATTAAAAAACAGAAAAAAAAACAACAACAACAAAAACAATCAAAACATCTGAAAAATAACTGAAAGAATACAAAAAAAAAAAGACGAAGGAAAACAAACAGCCATAACATATTTACGATGCAGCAAAAACAGTGATGTTGAAATTCAAGGTGAATTGATTTTCTGTGGTTAATTTACGATCATCTGTAAATCGTTAATTAACGCGAGCACGTACCAGTGTCTGTTTGTCTAGAATGAATCAAAAAAACTTGGGGGAAAAAAAAAAAACAAATTCACTGTATTGAATAGATTGACATACTTGCGCATACCTGACAAAAGAAAACAGGAAAAAAAAAAATTGAAACTCCATAAAACGTGAATATCCTCCGTGTTGTTGTTGTGTTGAAGAAAAACCAAAAAAATAAAAAAAAAAACGATCTCAAGAAGTTGTTTTATTTGACAGGGAAAAAGAGGTAAAAAAAAAATCAAATGTAAAATGCCTTTAAGACAAAAAATAAACTTCAGATAGGTTCAAGACGATGGGCACCTGACATAGAATTTGATTTTGCTTTTATTTACGATCGCTTTGCATGATCTCGACAATTTCGATTGGAGTTTTATGTCAAGTTATCAGCCAGAAAATGTATTTAACAACATTGCACAATTAAAAGAATACATTATCCATGCATGTACATGCATGGTTCAATTTTTGATGTATATAACTGTGTTAACACCAATACAATTATGTGTGTTACTTGTTATATAGGCGCATGAAAGAATATCATGAAATAATTTCAAGATTACAAGGATATAGTAGGAGATTTTATTTTTTTCACTATAAACAATATCAAATTACTTTTTCTGTACATGTATATTGAATGCAAAAAAAAAATATTCAAATGAAATAAAGTAATTTGAACTTAGAATAAATTTTAATTCGTTCAATAAAAAAATTCTTAATAAATATACCTGAGATATTGCACCACGAAAAAACGAATTTTACTCATTGATATTTGAATTGATCATGATCCTTTCCTTTTAGGCTATCAGAAATTAAAGTTAATTTGGAAATATTCTTGGAGATATAATTTGTTTTTTCTTATTTATATTCGGAATAATTTATTTTGTTTTTTTAGCTATTCAGAAGAAAATCTTAATAAAAATTAGGGAAAAACAGCACAATAATGAAAATCGTTCGAATCGTTCGAGTATTTTGTATAGGCTCACTCAAACTCAAACTCAAAATAAATTTTTGATTCTACTGATTTTAATCTAAAATAACGAATACAGGCAGATACTTTAGGTGAAGGTGAAACTGTATCCTCAAGGATTACCATGTATGTATTTTTATTTATTTTTTAATTTTTATCCTTCTTTATTTATTAATGTGGAAATTAATTTCTGTCTTTTTTTTTTGTTTTTTTGGTCGATCTCTCCTCAATGTGCTCAAGCCTGGCTTTGTGAGAAAAGATCAAGCCAGCATAAGCTTTTGATAAAAATCTTTATAGAAAAAAAAACAAATTTTTTTGAAGTTTTTTGTTTTGTTCTCAAAATTCTTCAAAAGTGTTGTCATTGCACTTAGTTTTTTTCGTCACCAAAATGTGCATAGTATATCATTACAAATTTCGCACAGATTAATTATATTATTCAGAGATTATTATTAATGTTCTTTATAAAATTGAAAATCATTTTGTGATCTCATGTATAAAATGCGTTGAATATTTAAAAAAAAAAAAAAAATGTATTTTTATTTTCTAAAGTTCAAAACAATTAAAATTAATCATTTTTGTTATTTACCTGTCTTAAGTATATGTAAAATATATGCATACTCGTATATAAAATTTAATGGTTTTTTGTATGATCATTATTTATTAGTTTGTATTATTATATGCAATAATACTATATTTTTGTTTTCTGTTGTTGTTGTTTTTGTTGTTGTTTTTTAAATTCTCCCACATCACTTATGTATGTATGTTTTTCCATTAAAATATCTTTTTGATCGTCATTTTTCTACTCAAGCATATAATGCGATGCAATATAATAATTTAGAAAAATTGACAAATGACTGTCAGTCAACAGATTTGAAGAAAACATATAAATTCCCCTTTTTATTTTGCATTGAAATTCAACGTGTATTTTTTTTTTTTTATGTATACTAGAAGTCACGATATTTTTTACCTTTAATTTTTCTATGCAAGTCAAACGACAATAATGGAAAAAACCAAAAAAAAAAAAAAAAAAAAACTAACCAATGTTAAGGATTATTCAGTGTCGAGAAAATGCAATAACATCATGACTAAGGAAATCATCATTTATTTCTTTTAATATATGGTTATTTTATACGTGAATGAGAGACTCTTTTTATATATACAATTTTAAATGTGTTTACACATACATACATACATGCATGGACATTAACGTGTAATTGCCTTGCGTATGGCGTATATGTGCTGCTACTGTATAGAAAATTTTACATTAAGTTGAATAAAGTTAATACCATCAGTCAAATGTCATTAGGCTGTCATAAAATTGTGATAAACTTGAATTTGATTAATTACAATAAAATTTCATTATGATAATGATTGATTTACCCACTAGTCATATTTTTTTTTGCAATGTGCATTAAAATTGGTTTGTTATAATGAAAACTATAAAATTGCATACAAGACTGAAAGAAATTAAACAGATAACAAACAGAAGCCATTAAAAACGTCATTATTTGAAGAAAAAAAAAAAAAAAACAAAAAAAACAAAAATTTATTTTACAATATTTCAACTGTTTTTTTCTTTTATTTTATTTTTATACATTTAAAATTTATTATACGTCTTGTATAAATGCAAAATTATCGTATCTTTTGTTGAAATTTCACAAATTGAAATAACCTCAAATAGAAAATTATACCCAAATGTTAGATTTTAGAATTTTCATTATATTTTATCTAACTAACTAAAGTAAGAAATTTTTAACACATTATTCAAATTTTGAGACATGCATGTTAAGTGCATGATCGTAAAAAAAAAAAAATAAATAAATAAACTTGTGCTTAGGGTACTGATATTTACCGTAATGTCTTGTACTTTTGATGTTCTAAGCACAAATCTGTTTTTTGTTGGGAAAATAGTATTTTTAAACGTAGTAGGAGGCTAATAGTAACTTTTAATATTTTTTAAATATTTTTTAATATACTTTGTTGGAAAAATTTTTATTTACTTATAAAGGTTAGAATAGTAAATGATTTTACAATTCTAACAGGGGGGGAATAGCACTGACTACAGAGGTCTACGGCTATTTGGGGAAGTAGTGTCAGACTCATACCCGAGGTGGGATTCGAACCCACGGCTGTTGGGATCGTAGACCTAGCACACTACAACTAGGCTACACAGCTGGTTACTTTGTTGAAAAAAGTTCAAGTCTGACACACACGGGAAATTTTGAATTTTCCTTATATTATCTATGAATAAACACTTTGGTGTTAAATTGAAGATCATGAATCGTGGTGCTAAATTGTATAGATGAAGCTAAATGAAGCTGAATTTGAAATGACTTACATGTAATTGTAGTTCATTATTATGGCTTATTGAGATACTATGCTCCTTAGAGGGGTTAAAGTAACTTTACTACAATTTTTTTGGACTTTTTCATATCGAATTAATTACTTTCGAGAAAATTATCAAAACTATCTAATAATTGGATATTGAGTTGTATCCAATATAACGGATATGAATTTTAAAAATATGTTCAAGATTGCATTTCACTTGTTAACCAGAGCATAAGTTGGCATAAGTTTGAAGCACATAATATTTAGTCTTAATTAAAATAATAAAAAAAAAAAAATTTTTAATGAAATATCTTTTATTAAATTTATTTAATAAATTTATGCATTTATATTTTCACAAAATATTTATCTATTATATTATATGGTCATTTCATTTTTATATAAAATTTTGTGTAAATATATTTAATTAGAATTGATTAGATTTTAATGATTGATGATAACTGGGGATTGAATTAAAACTTTCTTTATTTTGTTTATCTTCTTATAACAATTTAACGGCAACAATGTATGTAAAAGAAAAACTTTTTCACATGTACACGTTCATACATATATATTTATAATTATATTGTATAAAACTGCAAAAAAAAAAAAAAAAAAAAAAAAACAAAACAACTTAACATTTAAATCATGACTAATCGACAGACAGGTGTTTATAAAAAATTCAGTGTATTTTATTATAATTGATTAGATAAAGCTTAAGAAACCAAATGAGAAAAATTTTGTATTTTAATATTTCTCATATATTTGTTTTGTATTTATTTTCTTTTATATTATCGGAATTAAGCACACATGAATTATGAGTTATCAATTAATTATAATTTATTATTATACATATTGTAAACAGGTGTGAAATGTAAATAATTTGATGAACATTTATGGTAATGCATTTGATTATAATGCATGAAGGATTTTATTTTATTATTTTTTTTTTACAACAACAACAACAACAAATCACATTACAGATTTCTGTAAAATAAAAAAAATTTTTTTAATCTGAGTGAAAGTGCCTATACATTGTCATTGGATTGGTGGTTAAAATTAATTTTGGGAAAATTTTATTTAATGGACATTTAAATCAAGCAATTCGTTAGTATTCTATAGACACATTATAATGGATACATGAACATTTGCAGAAGCTGTAAAAGAAACTCATGAGGTAAAAAACAAAAACCTTCATTTGTCTTAAAAAATTTTTTTTTTTGAATTTTCGCCTCGTCTTAGTGGGAGCTATACTGAGAGATATGTGTACATGGCAACGTTGGTTCAATTTTATTTTTTGTTTTTTTTTTTTTTGTAAATCATGTACACCTACAATATCCAATATATCAGTAATTTTAACACCTTTCATATTTTATTAATTCTGATAAAAATGAATTTAATTTCCCTCTATATCCCACCCATGTATTTTTTTGTTTTTGGTTTTTTGTAATTTAATAAATTATTTCTATTTACAGCTGTGTCGAATATTTTTTTCTTTTCACATTTTATTTAAATCAAAAAAAAAAAAAAAAAAAAAAAGAACAATTCATTTGCAAATTTTATTTTGCCTATTTACAACAAAACATGTTCATATAAATATATGTATGAATACATCTGTACATATATCTCTTAGTCCATGTACAAATGTGTATGTATACGTATAACAATTTTATTTTACCTCGTTCGCCTCGTAAAATAAGGGAAATTATATGGGATACGTTTTGAATGTATCACAGTTTGAGAAATTTTTGAATCCCCAAAAAAATGATTTGTAAATGAAAGAAAAAAAAAATTATTATTATTTTTTTTTTTTTCTTATACACATTTTGTTATATGTGTGATATGTAAATGTTACATAAAGAAAAAAAGTTTAATAATAATAACAATAAAAAAAAAAAAAATTTTTTTTTTTTTTGTAGAAATACTTGGAGGCATCTCGTATGCTAAAGCATTGCCTGTCATAATAACTTCAATATTAAATAGTCAAGTTATACAATGAACATAAAATAACTGCAAAAAGAGTAATTTATAAATGCGTCACGTATGTAATGAATAACAATCCCCCTGATGTTGGATATGGGTTTTTCGTTCTTGTATTTTAGTATATATACTTCTGAATTATGTTTAGAATGCTTTTTCATACATAGAGAAGAAGGATACTCTTTTTACCCACGTGTCATTTTCATGAAAAACTTGAAAAATAAGTTGATAGAGTATATATATATTGACTTGTTTTTTTTTTTTCAAAAGGTGTTGTTTTGTTTTTAACAAAAATTTATGTGTATGTATGTATAAAAACTGCGGTATAAACAATCTTATATGTATGTGTATACCGACTGATATTTATGTATGTATGTAATAAATGTATAAAATTGTAAAATATAAATTTGAAAGTTTAAAACACGTTCATTAATTTATGCAAAAATTTATGTAAAAGACGATAATTTTCCTATATAGGATAACTTTAGGCATTTACATACACACTTACATAACCATACATAAAATAATTTTTTTGTTACAAATTTTTTTTGAAAATTTCTATTGATTTGTTACATTGTGAAAAATGTATGTATTTGAATGGTTAATCAATATTTTGATTTTATAAAGATAAAGGCTTTCAAACATCAGATACGAATTTTTACCATGCCATGTGTGTATCTGTTATACTAAGAAAAACAAAATATGTTGCTTACATCTGTACACATATAAATGTTATATACACGATTAATTACAATTCATTTTAAAATTTACAATAAATAATTTATAAATTTCCTTACTACATGTATTTAACAACAAACAAAAACAGTGATATACCCCTACATTGATGCTATTGTAATTTTTTTTTTTGTTTTTTTCTTTAATTTTCATTCTTCATATCTACAATGATATACTCAATTTTCTTTCGTTATATACATGTATATGTAGTCGTTTTTGTTTTCGCGCATATAACATTACGCATATTTATGTAATTCCGATATTTTTGATTCAGAAAATACAAATACAAAATAACACACATACACATAACGTATTATTTTGATTCATACCCCAATTTACATGATGAAAAGATGATGAAGAAAATGAGAATAAAAAAAAGGGAAAACTTTTAATTTTTTTTTTAAATTTCTTAAAATGAAAAAAAAATATTATCAACAGAATTAAAAAAAAAATTTGGAGTTTTTTTTTTTTTGTTTTTAATTTTTTGAAATTTTACAAAATTAAGAAAAAATAGTCAAAATAATTTTTTCCTATGTTTAATTCATTTTATGTAGTGCAATAGATTATTTTTATATAAGATTTTATGATTCTCATACAGGGAAATTCATTTGTATTTCATTTATTCAAAATAAAAGTAACGAAAAAAAATTTTTTTTTTTTTTTTTAATTCAAATCATGACTACAAGTTAACATCATTTATAGGAATTTTGTATTTTGCGTATTAAATGATTAAATGAAAATGTTTTACTGCAATGATAAAAGACAAATTCAAATTAAGATGTTTAAAACTTGAAATACATCAAATGATGTTCAAATCTCGTGTTCTACAATTTAAAAACAAAAAAAAAAAATGAATTATTTAATTAATCGAAATTTATTTAAATCGCATATTTTTATGATGCTTTAAAAATATATTCATTCAGATACAAACGTACATTGGTCGTTTATATAAAATCGTACACATGAATATGCGTACATACATTACACGTATATTAGCATGGGTTTACATTTACTATACATACATATATCCTTCAAATCCCATTTGAATAAATAAATTAATCCTTTTTTTGACATTTATATGATCTAAGGACACCCGTTGAATATACGTCGTGTACAACGTAAATCATCTGATTAATTATAAATACACTCCGGTATCTGTATCTGCATGTGAATCACTGAGATACAAATTCAAAAAGAAAATAGGAAAAATCTTAAATTACAAATTGTAATTGTAAATGAAATAAAATTTGTTCAAAATCATCAAAATTTTGTTTACAATTTAAAGGAAAACTCATCCAATACAAAAAAAAAAAAATTATTTTCTTTTTTAATTTGAGAAAAAATTTCATTTACATCACATAATAGTTTTTAGTAAGAAAATTTTCCTTAATTTTTCCATTTTTTTTTTTTTTTAATATTCAAGAGGAAAAAAATTTTCTTTTTCCTAACAACATAAAAAAAATGTTTTTAAAGGAATTTTTAGTTTTATACCTGTACACACAGATTTAGCTATGTATGTGTATGATATCATTGTGAATGAAAGAAAAATGAAACAATGTAAAATCAGAAGTAAGAAAAGTAAAGAAGGAAAATTAGAAAAAAACCACAAAATCCCAAAGGAGATATTTTAGCACGTGAATTTTATAAAAGTTGTAATTTGCTCAAAATCATAACAAAGTAATGAATGTAAAATTTAGCGTATCATATATGTATGTAATATACAAATTTATATATCATGTCTATTTTACTTTTATTATATTCTTGTTTTTCTATCTTTTTTGTTTTTTGTTTATTTTTATTACTATTATTATTTTTTTTTTTTAAACAAAAATGCTTCCGAAATAATCTATGTATCAAAGTTATCTTCCGTGATATATTCATGGATCATTTTACATGTGTACGTGTGTACATACATATTTAAGTGAGTAAATGACGAATATACCATTATTTGTTTTTTTTTTTTTAAAGTTTTTTCTGGTTGTTTTCTATTTTTCCAAGACAAAAAAAAAATCCTTTACTATGAAAAACACTTTAGGGATGTAAACCAGGAACGAACGTCAGCAATGTATACCTTTCTATTCAATGCTTTTTGTGTTTTGGCCATTTTTACGCAGTGTTTTTTTTTTTTTTGTTTTTACTTTAGAACTTTGCTGTAGTTATGGTTTGGAATTATCTCGGTCTAAAAAAAAAAATTACATGGAAGTGAAAAGATCAATTTTTCATTTTTTTTTTTTTTTGGAAAATTTTCTTAGGTTTTTCCGTTACTAAATTTTTGTCTTTCATAAGTAAATTTATTTTTTCTTATAAATTGAAAGAGTTTAAAATATGAATTTAAATGTTAAACAATATGTTACCTGATACGATTGTACACAAAGTTTTACTTTATTTGATTTTTTTTGTTTTTCATTTAAAAAGAAAATTTCTCTTTAATATGAAAAAAAACAGAAAAAACAATTCTTGTTTAATCAACATGGGAATTCAGTTGCAATCGCATAATATCAGTATCACTAATGTAAGAACATATGAAAACTTGCTATGTGCATTCATATGGATTTGTGTGTACACAGCGTATCACGCTTCATCATTATCATTTTGTTTTTATTTTTTATTTTTTTTTTCATCTTTGGAGTTTTTGGCGGTATTCATATTAAAAAAAACCAACAACTTTTTTTGATAATAATATGTAAATAAAAATCAGATTTTAAAGGTATTCAAACAAAAAATAAAAAAAATAAAAATAAAAATAAAATGATAACCACATTAAGAAAATTAAACATATTTTTATTACTTTGAAAAATTGATTCAACAAAAAATGCGGTAATTTAAGCTTTGATCTTTATTCTTTACAGTCATATTATGTACACATAATAATAATAATCTAATATTGTATTCTTTATTTAAAGAATTTAATCTTAAATTTTTTTTTTTTTTTTTGTGCATATATACGATAATAGTACATGTGTGCTCCAACGTGTAATACAAACATAAGATAAACATGATTTTGTAACATGGAACATTAATATCGTGTTTTTCTAAAAGAAAAATTTTCATATTTTATTTTAATTTAGAATTTCTATCAATGGCGGTAGCAAACTCAAGTAGTTGTTGTTAAATACATAACAAATCTGATAAAAAAAAATAAATAAAAGTAAATATTTAAATGAGAACAATTCAAATTGAAATTATTAAATTACATTAAATACATGTTTATTCAAGTCTTTTTAGATAATAATTAATTTAATTATAAGGCAATATTTATTTATTAATTAAATTAAATAAATATTTAATTAAGATAATTTTCCTTTTAAATTACCTAATTTCGTAATTAAACGAAAGTTAGTAGCACTCAAGAAAAAATACTTTAATCACATGGAAATAACATAAATCATTAAAATAAAAAAAATATGGCAACAACGCAAAATTTTTATAAATTAAAAAAAAAAAGTTTATAAATTAAAATAAAATATTTTACGTCATTGTCACATTTCTTTATGGCTATGATTTATGGCTTGTTACATTTTGATTGTTTTATCTTAAAAATTTTACTCCATACACTAATTCGATGCAGTTAGGGTCTTATGGAAACGACATAAAGTAGTACCTCTTTACATCGCTGTATATTGATATTTAAAAAAATGCATCTGGTATTATATGATAACTTTGGAGATTGTGGTAAGACTGCTCATGAGATGATCTTATTAGAAATTATGAGAGAAGAAAAAATAAATGTGTATTTCCATTAAGGCTTTTTAAATGCACCGAATTAGTGAACAGATTATAAGAAAATTGGCAATGCAATAACGAAAATAAAAAAACGAATTTATTCAAAATGAATGAAAAACAATGAGAAAAAGTATCTATTTAAAAAATGCACATGATTATGTACTTTAAAAATGTGATATGAAGATGTAATACAGATCAGCAACTTTTCAAATATTTTCTATTTGTCTTACATTATTTCAACGTTTTACAATCAGTTTTTGGATTAACATTTTTTTTTAGGTTTTTTAAACAAAAAATTGTTATTTTTTATAAAATAAAATTGATTCGGTCATAAGATATATTTTTATTAAAAGATACACGTAGATAGATATATGTATGTATTCATTTTATGAGCATTCTTCAATATTTTATTAGCGAACATCCTCATTTTTTACTCAAACATCATTTTATTCGTGACTTCTGGTCATTATTGATGAAATTTTATTTGCTTTTATATTTATTTTTATTTACTTCACATACATATAAGTCGACGTTCACAGATACATACATGTGTATATACATGTATATACATATCTGTTTAATATAGCCAATTTATGTATTTTGTAAAGATATTTATGATCGTTAAAAAGAAATCTATAAAAAAAAAACAAAAAATTTATGGATAGTCGCACTCTATAGGACATAAATAGGTCAAAGTCCTATAATTATGAAAATAAAAAACAAGAAAAATTCGATCACATTTTTATGGCAGTCCATCATTTTATTGTTTTTCACTCAAAAAAAAAAAATAATAATAAAAATAAAACAAAAATGAAATGGTAAAATTTAACCAAATAAATTACAACAAATAAATAATATAACATAAACATTAAAAATGAATAAAATATATAATATTATATATGTACATGCACAATTATAGCATTATAAGATATTTTATTAGTATTTTTGGTGAATATGAAAATATTGATTTATTTGTTTTTTATGTCTTTAAGATATTCTTAATTTTGATAAATTATTACATTTTCAATAGGTATCATGTATAATATAGCGTTATGTGCCATACCATGGTCTATATACCCTTGTTTGTACGTAATTCTATTTAAAAAAAAAAAAAAAAAAAAAACAGAACTTAAATTTTATGTCTCTTATTCTTGTTTAGTTCATAGTCACTTTTATAATAGTCTCCACATAATATATTTTGTATTTCCCTTGATCTGCCTTCTTATATATCGCATGGGGAGCGAATAATTAACTGTATATATGTATATTGTTATATAGTTATGCAATTAACGAAATTAAATAAAAATCATCAATAAAACATACTATATATGTAGATACATGACTCTATATGGATATTTTTTCAGATGAAAAGAGAGGGCCAAAAAATAAAAATAAAAAGTAATAAAAAATAATTTCATTTCGTTTTATTTATATACAAATGAAAATTAAAAATATACACACACATGCATGCATTTTAAGTGACAATATTTCATATTTTGAATTGAAATAAAAGCAAAATATTTAAAATGTAATTTGACAATGCACAATGCAAAAAGAGAATACATTGTTTAATGCATTCTCAATGTATGTATATAGGAAAAAAAAACGAGGTATACGTATTTTTTTTTTTTTTTTGTTTATTCTCCAGAAAAACAAAACAAAAAAAAAAAAAAACAAGAACTGCATGCTAACTACTATTATAAATCTCTAAAAATGCATAAATCAAAATTTGTTGCAAATTTCATACGGGATATCCGTTTTATTATAGTTTGCAAACAACAAAATCCCATAAAAATGCATCATATTCTCGATGAGTAACTCGTTAATATATAGTATATTTTTTTTTATTTATTTATTTATTTTGTTTTTTATTTATTTTTTTAATGAAATATCGAATGAGTGCAACTCAATTCAAATTTATGAGTTAAAAATAATAATAAAATGTTATGAATTTTTTTTTATATTTTTTTTTTACTTAACACAAGTTGATATAAAACAGAGTATGTATGTATATACTCAGTACTCACATATACGAAAAATACATAAACCATGCGTGTATACATATGTGTACTACATGCATTATACATGTGTATCATACATCAATTTACACCATATCTAAATTATTCAATAAATGCACGTCGTATTAAATAATAATAAATGCAACGAAATTTTTTATTCAATCCCCTCCAAAAAAAAAATAAAAAAAAAAATAATTCGACAATGTTTTTTTCGATATTACAAAAAGATACCAAAAATAAACGACATATCATGTACAATTGATGTCAATGTGCATGTATCATATCAACATGAAAAAAAAAAATTTTTTTTTTTTTTTAACAACAAAAAATTTATATTGACTTGTTTAGATTCTGTAAAAGGAATAATCATTCAAAAAAATTGTAAATTTCGAAAATGTTAGTGCATTGTGAAATGCATACACATTTGTATATGCATTCATTTCTGTTATATATTGCTTTTTTGCACTTTTTCATGAATATTGCAAGTAAATAAATCATAATTTTCACTTTGTGTTGTGTTTTTTTTTGTTGTTGTTCGTTTTGTTTTTCGACGACAGAACGAAAAAACAAAATTGTCATTGTCACCACCAATGATTTCATTGTAATGTCAAACAAGAATAAAGGACCAAAACAAAAAAAAAAAACCAAAATTTTTTTTTTTAATTTATGGATATTGCACATTTTCACTTTGTTCAAATTGAAAATACGAAAAAAAAAAAAAACAAAAATTTATTTTTTCTCTTATCTTGATTTTTGTTTAATTTTTTTTGTAATTTGTATATTTTCATTCAAATTGAAATAAAAATTTAGGGAAAAAATTACAAAATTAAAATACAGAAATTTGAAAATTTTTTGATAAGAATCTAAAAAGGACACATGAAAACAAAAATTTTTTTTTCATATTCATTTTAACCCTTCACCCATTTCAAGAGATTCCCTCCACTCGGTTCTGTTCCTGGATCTTGTCTTTCAGTTTCTAATTAATAGGATTTTCTGACTGTCCTGCATCTATTGAGTCTTCCGTTTTAACTCTAGGATACACGTATTGGAATGGAAATTCATTATTCGTGCATTCTAGGATCACAGATAAGTTCCCTTCTTGATGATATGATCAAACATAGAAAAATTTTAATTCAAAATAAAATGAAAAAGGAACGCTTTTTAAAATTGTATACCTTACGAAGGTTTGCGTTATTTTGAGAGTAATAAAAAAACATAAAATACAACACACGAAAATATGTGTTGTTCGAAATTAAAATTGCATTAAAGTACACGTTCCAATTTAACTGAGATATTTATTGCTGTTTAGTCGTGTTCTACATCGGTAACTCAGTTCAGTAAAATCAAGAATTGGCAAAACAAAAAAAAAAAAAAAAAAAAACGAAAATGAATACATTATTATCAAAAATCCATAAAAGTGACATTAAATTTCACTGCATCGATCACATACAAACGTATGCAGAGAAAATAATGAATGTTTAATGTTCATTCAATCAAAAATCATAATTCAAAATTGACATTCTCATGTAGAAAATTGTTAATACAGAGAGAAAGAGAAAAGCAAACAAAAGAAAGCAATAATTTTTACTTTATATAGTGAAAATGTTCATATACGCCGAGTATACATGATAAATGCACATGTACACATGGAAATATGTGAATGGCAAATGTACATATGAAACACATGCCAAACTATGAATTATAAAGTCTACATTTAAATCAATAAAAAAAAAAAAAAAAACCAAAAGAAAAACCCTGAAAATCAAATAGCACAAATAATACATTAGAAAAATTCAATCCCTTCTATTTTTCTTTTATAAATTATGATTTTGATACCATTAAATCGTTACTGAACATCAAAAATAGTGCACATATAAAAATTGTTATAAATGCAATCATGCCAGTTTTCATAAAAAAAAATTTTTTTTTTTTTTTTTATTTTTAATGTTAAAAGAAGAAGAAAGAAAAAAAAAAAAGACGAAAAACACATTGAAATCAAGTAATTTTTCAGAAATGTAAAAATCATATTCAAAACGGAATGTTAATATACAATGTGAAATACAAAAATAAATATAATGAAAAATCGCATGCAGCTTGTCCTCATAAATCAATATCAGAAATTGCAATAAATCAGATATAGGATCGCGTGAAAACCTCAAAGAATTGTTAATATGTAAGTATATATACAATGTACGTTTGTATGGCAATGTAAAATAAGGAATTCATGATTGTACATTTTTTTCCTCATTATGTGACGAAGTTTTGTTGATTTGTGATGTATTATTGCAATTTTTGTATATTTTCAAGTATAAAAATATTGTACAAAAGGTATAATCTTTCGAAAAATCGAATTAATTCGACATTTAACATTTTATTTGTTCACATTTATGTATGTGTGTGTGTATAAATTATTTCTAAATAAAATCACATATGTACATAATGTATGCAAACATTTTAGATTTATGTGAGATCTGTATATAATAGGGTGATATGAATACAATTTATTCACAAAATTACATGTGTTACGTACACAGAATAGTATGTATAAAAATCTTCCATCCAAAATGATGATTATCAACAATTTTTTTGAATAGTTTTTCAGAACATTTAGTTTTTCTTATGGAAAATGTTATTGAAATTTTGTTAAATCAATTTATCATTTTTAGTTTAAATTAATTTGCATTGTTTGTTCATTTTTACAAAATAAAATTTTATTTGTTTGATTGTTACGTAATTAATTGAATATAAAGCGATTTGGATATATGTACATAAGTATGTTCCCCTTCTACGACCGATAGTTGCATAATGCATGCTGATGTTGGTGAAAATTTTTTTGTTTAAAAATATTGTCAGTTGATCAGGCATTATGTTTGATAGAAATAACAATAAGTTTGTACTCAGCTATTCCCGTATTCGAAGGTTTGTGCAATGATTACTTGCACCAAAGTGCAAATCTCGGGCTTTCCAAAAATCTTCTCTAAGAATTTTAACTTTCTTTTCTTGCAGAAAGTTTTGGTTCCTACGGCTTAGATCAACGCCATCAGCAGTGGCGCAACAGCCCAATGTGAGCCAGGGCTCAATCATCTACGATGATTTTTCATGACATTTCTATCATACGTGCACCTACAATTTAACGTGGATTGCGAATCACTGAGTTTTTATTAAAGTAGAGACTTAAATTCAACGGCTTAGATACAATTACAAAATCCCATGCTGTCTCCCTATTTCCTTTCTTTTTTTTTCATATTTGATTGCTAAAAAAACAAAAATTGTTTTGTTAGTAAATACATTCAAGGGAAATAGAAATTCATAATTAAGAGATAAAATAGTATAAGACTTTTCATAGCATTTGAAATGACAAAAGAAATTTCTTACAACTAATTCTTATATTAATACCATCATCTTAGTAGACAGAATTTTGTAAAATGTAGATTATGAAAATAAAATTTCATTTTTGATGAATTATAATGGTAAAGAATATTTTAACACAATAAATAAATTTATTAAATAAAAATTGAAAAAAAAATAAAATAAAAAAAATTTATGATTTATTTCAATATGAAAGACAATAAAATCCTTGTATTCAATCCTTATAAATTTTCATAGAATAATTTAAAATAATATTTGAAATTTTAAATACATGCAAACATATTTCAATGTTTTTTAACAAATTTTTTTGGTGACTACATATATAAGAAATTACTAGAAATAATACAAATTTTCCTTTTTTTTTTATGAATCCTTGAATCCTAGATACACATTCATTTTATATTCATAATTTGAAGGCCAGTGATTATAATTTTTGTATATTCATTTATACTATATATAATATTTATACATGACTTAAAAAAATATTTTCAGTTCTATACGTAATATTTTACACAATGTGACATAATATAAAATTATAATTCTTTTCAAGTGTATACACACAATGATGTTTTTTTGAAAGGAAAAATTCATTCATATACAAACGTTGTACTCATGTATATGGGGGTGTATGTATAGTAATTTTCATTGTACAAAGTATACAATCGTAGATGTGAGTTCTTAGAATATTTTCACTTGAATTAAAAAGCAAATAAAATGTGTGTGTGTGTGTGTATTTGATGGTCATACCAGGTATCACATTCATACACACGATTAAAATAAAATTTAAGAAAAAAAAAAAAAAAATTTACACGAAATGATATTGTTTTACGTACGCGAATATAACATGCAAATACACGGGTACAATTTAATAAGTGAAATAGTTTAATAAACAATATATATCCACTTTACGTTTTTGTAACCTCTGTGTATGCATGTGTATCAGCGTTTGTATGTTTTAATTTTTTATTTTTTTATTTTTTTTTTAATATCATTTTTATTTCTTTTACCTTTTTATTCATTCTTATATATGTAGCCGGAATTCTGGATAGATTTATGTTTTGAATTTAATTCCTTCCTAGGTATAACATTAATCTAAGATTAGGGGTGTGTATGTGTAAGTAAACTCGCCGGCCAAATAACAATGCTACTACTAAAAATAAATAAAATAAAAACCAAAAAATTGTACACATATACTTATTATACATAGATAGATCTCCCTTATATATTTAATGCCTTTTCGGTGGCGTTTGTATACATAAAACAAGGATTATTTCCGTGGTATGTTTTTCTATGTCCGGTACAGGAAGATATTTATTGTGATCCCTTTTTGATTTCTTTTCTATGTATACAAAAATTTCATAATATAATTTTCTCATTTCTGTGTTGTTTTTTGTCTGTTCATTTTTTGTCGTTTTTTGTCTTTTTACAGTAGTATAATTTTATAATGTTTTTAAAAATCATTTTCATTTTTATACAAAGTATAGAGAATTCATACAAATACTGTATCTTAGTGTGCATATTATGAAAAAGAAGTCTTTGTCATTATTTTTTCATTTATCTATTTAATTTTTATTTTTTATTTTTTTTGAATTTCTTTTTTTTTTTTTTTTTTCTTACCATTTCAAAAGGTTTTTCCTTTACCTTTATATATTTGCAATATTTTATAACATACACAATTGTGTATGGTGGTACAATATAATTTAACTTCGGGTCATTTTTCTTTCATTTATACATATTTATTCATATAAAAATTAACAAAAATAAATAAAATAATTTTATGTGTATCTTGTTTTATTTTTCTCATTTTTCTTTATTTTCATATTTGCATATTTATTTCAAATTTTATTGTTTAGAAATAATATAAAAATTTCAGGATACATAAAAATAAATAAATTAATTAATTGAAATATGCATTTGTTTTTTTTTTTTTTTTTGGTCTCAAACAAAAAAAAGGAAGAAATACAGAGGAAAATTTGAATTTCTTGTACAATTTCAAATAGAGCATAGATAATGCATTTTGTTGGTATCACAAACAAAAAAAGGAAGAAATAAAGAGGAAAATTTGAAGTCCTTGTACAGTATCTACTGTTCAATATGAACATTTTATCAAATCAAAATGAAAAATTTATTATGAAAATTAACGTGAAACAATAAAAAAATGTTTAATTATCTCAAAAATTGACTGTTTTATAAATATACTGCACATATGTATAATGCTTATAACTTGCTATAATCCATAAGTATACAAATGTGAACGTGATTTCAAATCATAATTTCTTATTATATACTTTTATTTTATTCATATATGTATGTACATATGTTCACATATACACATGCATACGAATTTATAGATAACAACTAATTTGAATGCAATTTTAATTTATGTAATTTATGATGGTTTCAGAATTTGATTTATTTTTAAAGTGTAACGAATATTAGAATTGGACGTAATTAAAATTTACTGTATCAAAGTATAGTACTATGGAGTCAAATAAAAATGAAACTAGTTATTAACGTTTATATATGAAAAGAAGTCACCATCAACTATCAAAAAAAAATTTTTTTTTTTTTTTTTTGGTTGATTATAAGGACATGATGTTAAACATGATTTGTATCAAAACAAAAAAGGGTTAAACATTTTTTTTTTGCTTTTATCTCTTTCACTCGTTTTTGTTCATTTTTATTTGTATTTTAAAATCATCAAGATGTACACATATTCATTTTTGTTTTTTTTTTTGTGTATCAAATTTATTTTTAACTAAAAATGTCACAATAAATCATGCTTTTGTTAATTCTTTTATTTTTTTTCTTTCTTTGTTTGATGTTTGAAAATTTTTCAAAATGTTTAGTTTAACTGTGAACAATTTTTAGTAAAGATTCTTAGATAAAAAAACGACAATAAATTTTTTTATTTGATTAGTGACAAAAGTAAACGCTATTAATGATCTAATGCTAAACATCAATGTATCAGATTTAACAAAAAAAAAAAACTTTTTTTGTAACTATTTTATAACAATAAATGCTATGTATGATTTTAAATTAGAAAAAAATAAAAAAATAAAAATAAAAAAAAATGAATTAAATATGAATTATTATAATACGTATACAAAATCACTATAGGAAATTATTTATTTACTGAAAATCAATAAATTTTCTTCATCATCATAATTTAAAGTGTTATACAAACTCTTCAAATTTTCCTATATGTACATGCATATGTGCTTAGCTTATAGTATACATTTAATTCAAAGCCAGCGTAGTCATTTTGTAGACGTATTTTTAGGGAACATCAAATTTTGAAATTATTATCATACAAAATTTCCATTTAGATCACTCATGGTATTTAAAAAAAACAAAAAAAAAAAAAAAACAAAGTCCAGCCATTAAAAATGAAGGAATTCTTTTAGCTTACATATATCAATGATCAGACATTTTATTTTTCGTCTTATTCTTGTTATTTTCTTGGAGTCAGTAATAAATTTTTATATTATGTGATCAATTTTTGACATTTTTCTTTTTCTTATTCTATTTTATTTATTATTATACTTTCTTTTTATGATTGTCGGCATTTCTCTCTTTTTTTTTTTTTTTTTTTTTTTTTAGTTTAATTTTTATTATCGAATATCACCCATTACACTTAATATCGAAATTATCTGTTATAAAAAAAAAAATAAAAAAATTGATAGGTCAGAAGAAAGTTGAATTAAAACTATAAGACTCCAATCAGGTATAAGGTAATCATTTTCTAGATTCACTTTTTTTTTTTTTTTTTTTTTTGATTCTATCAAATATAAAACTTGTTCTTTTAAATATTAAGCATTTAATCACATTGACAAATAAATTAGTCTGGAAAAAAAAAAAT
Source organism: Anthrax anthrax (assembly GCA_963971155.1). Taxonomy (NCBI): domain Eukaryota; kingdom Metazoa; phylum Arthropoda; class Insecta; order Diptera; family Bombyliidae; genus Anthrax; species Anthrax anthrax. Next base: position 4,095,095 of record OZ020124.1, read on the forward strand.
TTTTTTTTTTTTTTCAAAATAATAATGGAGGCTACCATGAAAATGCCGTGACCATGAAAATACAACTCATTTAATTCTATCAGATATTTGTTTGATCGAATCATTTTTAAAATGTTAATAACAATAGAATTTGAATTGTTTCAAATAAAAATAAAAAAAAAAATATATAATAAAAATTATAAATGAATACAGAAAAAAGAAAATTATGAATTTTCACCATGAAAAATTTATTTAAAAAATAAAAAAAAAAGGACATATGCATATACTGTTGTATATATAATAGAAATATGAAACTTGTATTACATGAAATTTTACTTTAAAATAAATTTTGAAGTGATGATGATGAAAGAATATGAGTCTGATGGAATAAGAATTATTTATTTTAGATTACACAGAAAAAAAAAAAAAAAAATTTTTTTTTTAATGCATTTCTTATTATGTATGTACGAGTATGTATAAATGCAGATGTATAACTATAATGAAATATTACAAAAGTATAAAAACCTGATAGCAATAAATTACAGATCAAAAGACAGTAAAATGAAAATGGTAAAAAAGGACATTTCTCATTCATCTGTAACATTTAATGGCATCCTGTTCAAATCAGACCTTTCATTTTTGTCTTTTTTTATTATATTTACCAGTTAATACATACATATGTATGCACATGAATGTTATGTGTGGAATTCAAATTTACACACTTAAAGAAATTTTTGTATAGAAGTCCTAACTTATTCGATATACATTCATATGTACGTGATATTTTAGTAACATTAAGAAATTGTCAGAGTGATTTTATATTTACTGACCAATCTTACATATTATGGCTATCATCATATTGTCAACATGCATGCAAAACTAACTATTTTATCTATTTTAATTCGTTCAAAATGATATTTTGTTTTATTTTAAAAAGTAACGAATGATGAGTGACAGTAATTTCTTTTTTTATTTTATTTTTTATTTTTTTTCTACTCTTAATATACATACATATGTACGTGAATAACTATATAAAGGAAAAGGTACTAAAGTACTATAAATTAAGACACATGTCAGTTGCTTGAACGATTTATGACAAATCTGTATTTTATTTCAGGGTATTTGAATTTTTTGTTTTTTTTTATCCGTTGTTAATGTACTTAAGCAGATAAACTTTTTAATGTAGTTAGATAATTTCAGGCCATATCTAGACGTCTTATACGATTTATAATGTCTATAATGTGTGTGTGTGTATATATGAACATATCAGCATCAGCAGTGGCACAACAGCTCAATGCGGGCCAGGGCCTAAACATATACAAATACAAATTCATACATGTATGTATGCCTGTAAGCGCATATAAATATATGTGGACATTTTAGCTCAGTGTATGCATTTTCATATTCTCTGTATATTTATATAAGAAGACATATTTTACTCCTTCATGAATTCAATTTTGAAATTTAGAAAATGTTCTCACGACAAGTGAAAAATGAAATTTATGGGGATAAACTTGAATTTTTTTTTATATATTTTTATTGTAAAAAAAAAAAATTTATATAATAAAATAAAATTAAAAGAAATTTTCATTTTAATTTAATAAAATTACACTTAAGAGGGAGAAAAAAATGCATTAAAAGGACAGACCATTAAATAATTGCAGCGATAAGAATTTTGATTAAGGACAACATATTGAATTGTTACATTTTCGAAAATGTTGACTATTAAATTGTGTTGGTTGGTGTTACGTAAATTTAATTTTGAGGGGTTCTTAATGCAGACTGAATGATTCATTAAAGGTAAAATTAAGCTTATGAAAATAGTTTTGGCATTAGACCAAGTATTCTATCTAAGGAAATTGTTAATTTCGTTGGTTTTGGTAATGTTCGTTTGATCAAGGCCGTTTCCATTCAAGATTTTTTGATTGGATTATAAGGATAATTTGGATATTGAAAATCTAACTAATTTATTTGGTTATCTAAATGATCATGAACCCAAAGATTGGCATACAGTGTATTTTAAGTATTTGAAATTTTAAATAAAATTTCAAATAAAAAAATTAATCAATTTAAAATTTTGATTCGTTACAATTTGTACGTATGCATTAACTGACAAATATGCATGTATCGCATTGTATACATTGTTCAAATAGACCAATATTTTTTTTTTTGAAAATAAATTTTTCGGTATATAAGTAAAATTTATTACAAATAAATGATATTTATTTATTTTTTTAAATAAAAAAAAAAAAAAAAAATTTTTTATTTCAAAACATTCTGGCAAAAACTAAAATTTTTAACATAAATTTTTCTTGGCAAATTATTTTCTTCACTTTTATATCTTGTTTGATATTTATACGTAATAAATTTTTCAATTTTTATTTTTAAATTATTCTTTTTGTTCAATATATCTGATGAAAAGAGGGAAAATTCATTATATAAAATAAAAATTTTTTTTTTCCTTACATGTACTGTGTATGTTATGTACATAGTCGACTAATCAGAAATTATTATATTGCACTTATTTTTTATGGAAAAGTTTGAGAAAATACAGAGTCTATTGTATATATAGTATGTACTAAAAATTTTACATATAATGATATCTATATATATACATACATGTGTACATAATTTTATTATTGTAAAGGATAAAAACCTATAATTTTAACATTCTACATTTTTCTTTCTTCATTCATTTAGATGATGTCTACCATACATGTACATATGTATATACTATATACAAACACTAAATAACATCAGAAACATATCAAAATATAAATCCTCGACTGGATTCTTTTTCTTCAAAACATTTACATTGTGAAAAGCACAAACATACAGATATACTCCATCTATGTATATATAGACATTATTATTATACGTGTAGTTAAGCTCCATGTATCCATATTTATGTATGTATGTGTATAAAGTAAAAATAAAAAAAATGTATGTATATTGAAAATAAAATAAAAAAAATAGAGATTCAAGCATAAATATCCACAGTAGATCCCTGATGTGGCATTATTAAATGATATATGCGAGAAGTTAGTACTTTTGAAGGCGTCACCTAAAAACTATAACTTTGTTCTAGATATTGTACAATATGTATGTGTGTGTATCAAAAAAAAAACAAAAAAAAAAAATCTGATGTTTATATTCATTATATTGTATGTATGTAAACATGTATGTACATTATGTATATGATGCAAGGCATGTAATATTTATATTATACTTTTCTTGTAATATTTATGTTATGTTACTAACAAAAAGAATGAATGACATAAAATATGTTCATTTATATGTTGGTAAGTTTTAAGCAAATGTCACATTACTTTTTAGAAAAGATTCTTCACAGAATTATGCGAATATATATACTATACATTGGTTTCAAGCTTCAAGAAAGGACATTTCACATTATATTTATAATAGTATTATAAAAACTATATTTTGCTATTTATATGTATGTGTACATGTACATGTATTCATGTGGTATATGTATATATGCATAAAAATATTAGAAAATATATATATACATAGATACATATATGTACATAGATTAAATACAAATGTACGCAAAATAGTACCTATAACTTAGTAAATAGAAAATTTCATCTGAAAATTTTTTTGTTTTTCTTCTTTATATGATTATGGTTATATGCACATAAAAATGTCTCATTTTATTCAAGGAAAGTAAATAAATCAACAAAACTTTGATGATATTGTCATTAAAAATACAACAATATACATATTGTACAATATATTATTATGGATTTTTTTTTTTGATTTTTATTTATTTTTAATGTAAATTATATTTAGAAATTTGTACTAAATATCAATCTTTTTATATTATCAAAAAATTGAATTTATAAGATTTGAAAATAACAAATCTGTGCCCAATAAAAATTTATGATATTTCCCTATATAATGATGGAAACGTTATTTTCATAGATACAAATTTTATTTTATTTCATTTTGTTTTTTTTTTTAAACAATGGAAAAATCAAGAAAAACAAAAATACTTGTACTTGTACTTGTGGAAAATCATTATAGCTTTAAGTAAAAAAAAAAAAGAAAAATGATTATTATTATACATAAGTTCTGTTTGACCAGGTACAACATCACATACGTATTAGGGTAATTATTTATTTGTGAACACATTATAGAGTAACGTCTTGTATGTTTGTATAAGTGTACACTGTACACACACATTTATGTGTAGCAGTGTAAATTTGTCCATCATCATTATTATTCTACTCTACGTATAGTTACGTATTTTCTTGATGGAAATGTTCAAATCCAATATTTTAATATGTCCCTCATGGGGTTTGAAAAAAAAAAATCCCAAAAAGGAAAGCTATATCCACAATTTGATGTATTCCATATTGTTGATAATCCTTTCTTTTTTTCTTCTTCTTCTTCTTCTTTTTGAAAACAGAATATTCTATCGGGTTATCGGACACATAGGTAGATAAGTATAACGTGTGTCATCATTTTGATAAAATAATTTTCTTGATGAGTAAATGTACATATGTATGTACACATATAAAATTCTCATCTTATATATGAATGTCCCATATATACACAATTATGATATCTATATAAATATAAAAAGGACATTTGAAAGTTATATGTACATTATATATTGCATAAATACAAATTCTTTTTATACAAATCACAGATTTTTAGTGAAAAACAAAAAAAAAAACAAATATAAACAAAAAAATAACAACAAATAATTTTTAGTTCAATATTGCGTTAAATCTATTGGGATTAATACATATAAAAATATTTCATATGTACATATGTGATAAAAATGTCCAATTCAGTCCATTTCAAATCATTTCATAAGTTTATGTTTAATACGTTTTCCTTTTAAAACCCTTCATAAAACACTAGAATTTACTGTACTATAGCAATTTTATTTCATGTGAAAATACCATTTTTTTTTGTTTTTGTTTTATTTTTATTTTTATATATTTATTTTATTTATTTATTTCTTGTTGTTTGTTTGTTTTTTTTATTTTTTTTTTATATTTTTTTTAAATATATTTTAACTATAAGAATAGGTCACCTCTCGAGAATTAGATATACGTTTGGAAGTTCTAATACAGCTAGATTTAAATCCAATCTACTATATATTTTTTTTTTTTCAAGATCTATTTATGAGTTTTATACTCGGCATACGTATGTTTATGAACATTATTAAAAAAAAAAAAAACAAAAAAAAATTATATTGATATCTATGTGTGATAAGTATATTTACCACCATGCTCATTTAACATATACCTGTATTACCTGTATAAATATATGTACGTATGTATAATAAAGTTATATCCTAGAAAATTTAGTATTATATAGATAGAGTATATACTATATACCATGTCATTATTGTCTCCATATATATTGCAATAATTCTATATTACGAATTATGTTTTAGAATAACACATACTAATATAAGTATGAAACACGTCTAATATATAATATGCAATAAAATACAATCGAAATTGGATTCCAATATAATCAAGAAAGGTGGACATAATATTGAATGAAATACAAGATGATTATTTTAGGACATGTGTACATATACAGTTTGTTTATAGGTTATGTGGGCATCTGTATACTAAAAATAAAAAAAAAAACTAATAAAAAAAAAAAACAAAACTAAAAACAAAAAGAACAAATCCTGAAAATGAATATACAAACACAAATAATAGCACAGGTGGGTCATTTCAAAAACTGTCGGATCTAACAAGAACAAATGATATCGTTTTATTCATACTTTAATATACATTGTAAATTTTTTTTTTTTTTGTTTTTTTTTTTTTTGTATATTCTTGTGTATTTCATGTTGTATTTTCTTTAGGAAAAATAATATTTGACTTTTAGTATAAAGATTTAAACTATAGTTATGTACAAAAACACTCTACATGTGTTGTACATGCATAATCAAATTTTTTTTTTTTTTTGTTTTTATTTATAAACTTTTATAGAAAATGTTTAGAAAAATTTTATGTTTCGATTCTGATTAAGGTTTTGTAAAAAATAAAAAAAATTTTTTTTCTCATCATAAATATGCAAATATAAAAAAGAAAAAAAATTTTTTTTGGTCTACTTTTCAAAAGGATAAATTTCTATACGAAAACTAAATTAGCATACGTGAAAAACATAACGAAATATTTGAATACCTTCAATGGTTTTGGCAAATGGTAAAATATGCCCACTAACATACTCTTTCATGTACATATGTTAATGAAAATGCGTGTGTATTGGAAATTTCCATAAAAAAAAAAAATTTTCATTTTTTATTTGCACGTACTTCAACTTCCTTAATTTAATTTTTTTTTTTTGTCCAATATTATGTAATCTTAAAATTTTGTCAATTTCTGATTCTTGAACCTCTTATCTTAATAATTTCTCGTGAATACAAAATGATATCATTTGAGATTTGGTTTTCTGTTAATAATGACATTCAAATTAAGCTTTCATTTAAATATGCAAAAAGGACAAAACATTGGAATAACATTGGTACATCCTTGTACCTCAAATTATAGACTTTCCTGGTATGTTTAATAAATGTAATGATAATTTGAAAAAAAAAAAAAAAAATTAATCGGCTATTGGACACATGTGAGAAACTTAGAAATCTAAATGAATCCTGATTTGAAGTTGATTATCCAAGTTGTGTCTTATTATAAGGAATGGACTTCAATTTTAAAGTAATGTCAAGCGTAAATAAACCCATTGAAAGTTGCTCAGGAAATACAAAAAAAAAAAAAAAAAACAAAAAAATTAAATAACAAAAACGGCCTCAAGCAAAAAAATAAGTTTGAAAATCGTAAATATTTAATAAAAATTCTGGTGTTTTTCATCAAAATCTTTACAGTCCATGGTTTCATGTTACATACATTTCAATGTTATAAATAAAAAGAAAAAAAATAAAAATAAGGAAAATTTCAATTTTTGCACTAATTCCTTGTATACATTTTTCTCATTTTATGTATAGTAAATTCAGTTATAAAAAATTTTAATCATTAACATTATTTTTTATTTTCATTAGACACACACATATTATTTTGTTTCTAACATGTGTGTGCATATGGGTACAAACGTGTGGACATCTAATATAAACACAGATACATATACATACATTTAAAACAAAAGATAAGATAAAATAAAATGAAATGAAAAACAAAAAACACAAAAAAAAAATTAAACTAAAATAGAATGAAACAAAATAAAACTTTATGTATAAACAGTGTATTACAACATGTAACATAAAAATTTAAGATGTACCGTGTATGAAATTACATACACATACATACATACATGTTATATTACTTCATATTATTCTTATGTGAAAATTCAAACGATCCCCAGGGGTGTCTCATTTCATCCGATTTTTTATGATATTACTAGTCACGGAGGTTATTTTGCGTGTTCCGCGACCTTTACATATGTACACACATACATGCATACAGGTATACATACATATATCTACAAAAAAAAAAAAATTGTACACGTTTTATTTATGTGCATTGCTTATAAAAATATTATATTTTATATACAACATATTTTTATATAGCACGACCTTTCACATGTATCTTTTTGCATCTAGTATTCTGATCCTGTCAAAATAAAATACTAAATTGGTAAGAACAAAAAAAAAAAAATTATGTAATAATGTATGGAAAAGTAAAATGCAAAACAGGTTGATAGGGGGTGAATGAAATTTTTTTTTTTTTTTTGGCTTTTTCTTTTTTACTAACTGTACATATCTGAAGAATGACTTTTTATTATTAAACTTTAGTAAAGAAAAGAAAAAAACGTTTGTACGATTGCTGCTTCTTTTGTAACATTGAACACCATGTTATGTAATAAGAAGAAAGGGAATTGTGGGCATAAGGAAAAATACATACATACATACTTATGTGAATGTATGTATTTATGTACGCATGAACGTATGCAGAAAGCAATAGAAAAATTCTGATATAATTTTGAGGTGATTTGCAATATATATACAATGAGCACGTGAGTAAACATATGTATAATACACGTTAGGTACCAAAACAATCATGTACACTTACACATACATATTCGTGTACAATATAAAAATGAGGAAAAAAAAAATTCATGACATTATATAGTTCAAAAGCATTCACATCCTACTGCATATTACTGTATAAATAATGATATTTAGTATCATTTGGGAATTTTCTTCTAGTTTATTGTTTTTCCTTTGTTTCATGTACGATATTTTGTTGTTGTTGTTGTTGTTTTTGTTGAAAAATTTATGCTAATTTCTGCCAAGAGAAGAACAAACAGCATCATACATATATTCAATAAAATATTTTTATTTGTTATTCTTTTTCTTTTTCTTTTTTTTCAAGGAAATTTATTGAATGTATTTGTGCTTTAACATATATGTAGGTATTGTACTATATTTTCCAAAATATTTTTACTAATAAATTTCAATCATTAAAGAATAAAAATTCAAATATTTACATACGTTTATATTATAAGAAATTATGAAAATGTTCGTTATTATTTTGAAGTAAAAAAAAAAATATCGTTACATTTTATACAGAATTTTTAAAAATTTTCCAACTATCAGATATTTTATTGTTAAAAACAAATTTAATTAATTCATATAAGCAATTATAATTATTTTCTAATTTGTTTATATAAAATTCATTTATTTATTTATTTTTTCATTATTTTTATTTTGAATATAAAACGTTACTGAAATTGAGTAAAATTTAAAAAAATAAAATAAAAAAATATATCTACACTTTTTAAAACGATAACAGCAAGGAAAACACATAGGTAAATACTTTTAAGACGATCAACAAGAATGAATGTCCACTCAAGGTGTCATATGAAATAAATAAATTTTGAGAGAAAATATTTGTAGTCCACATTAAACAATACAATACCGTAGTTATACATACGGTGTAGAGTATACAAAATATGTATGTACATGCAATTATGTCGTTCATATATATTTTGTAACTGCATTAAAATTTTTAGTTTTAGTATCATATTTTATTTTTTCCTGTACATAATTTTATTGCATTTACAATATAGCATATATGTACATATGTACATAAATATTTTAAAAGTGGTATATATACGGTAGCAAGTGGTATAATGGTACAATTTATATGGTGTGTACAATTTTCCTACGACATGTTTTTTGGTAGTTAATATCATCCACAAACTAGAAAACATTTTATCTATTATGTATCCATGTATATTATATACATACATAGATATGCATGTATAGATATCATACAAAAATATATTATGTATATATCTTACATATAGTATAAAAATATTTGTTAGTATTAGAAACAATAATATTTTTTATATATATGTAAACCATGTATTTATAGGTACTTATATATACATGATATAAAATTTTCCTTTTAGTATTTTATGTATATAAAAATTTAGATACATACATATGTATGTATATAGATATTTTCTATATTTTGTACATAACATAAAATACCTTAACCATGCTCAGTCACAATTTATGAGGCTTTTTTCAACTGCAGGTATTTTAAGAAGTTAATTGATGTTGTGTCACGTAAATTATCCTGAAATTAAGGTGGATAGGTGGGGGGGTATGTATGTACATATAATAATATAAAAGCTATATATATGACTATTTTAGATTTGATGATGGTAACAAAAGCCAAATTCTCATACCTATGTATATGTATGTACTTTGTACTACATCACCATTATCATTTGTTTGTTTGTCTATATATACATACCACGTATTTTTGGACATTTCCCTTTCCCAGTAAGATTCCTGCAATGCTTTTTAGGATTTTTTTTTTCCTTTCTTCCATTTTTTTTTTTACTTCTTGTTTTTGTTATATGTTTCTATTTTTATTCTAATTTTTTTTTTTTTTTGTATTTTTAAATGTATATGTATGTACATACATATTTTGTTTTTTTGCTCATAATCTAAAACAACGATGAAACGGACTCTTCAAGCAATAAATACTATTTTTAATGGCCTGCAAACCTTTTCGGTAATACTCGAGATAAAATTTAATGGAAATAAAAGTAATAACAAAAAAACAAAATTAACATGAGTAAAAGTATAAAAAGAAAAAGAAAAAAAAAAAAACATCAAAGTGTATGTATTGTAGAAAATGTAAAAAAAAAAAAAATTTCAGTTTATAACGTTAGGTGTTCTAACGAAAATTATATTAAATTTTATATATATGTATGTACGTACAAGGACACTGAACACATAGAAATATGGTTATACCTATTGGTGTCGTCGGTACTTCATATATTTTTGACTTACGTACGTATACGTACAATTTACACGAAAGGATTACAATACAATATGACATACAAATGGAAAATAATTTTTTTTCCTATATGCAAAATATTAAAAAAAGGACAAAATATTAAAAATTAAAAAAAAAAAATACATACATGAACATTTTTAAATTGTATTAAATGAATAAGGGATTCAAGAGCAAAATATAAATATACAACTTCAGAAATAGAATCTAAACCTCAACCCCAACCCCATCTCTTCAACCTTAAAAGGAAAACAAAAAAAAAAAAAAAAAACAATTTCTTAAAATTTTTTATTTTCGAAAAAATTATTTCATTTAATTTGATTGTTTGTTTTATTGTATATGAAGCAGGTGAAAAATTCTCAAATTCAAGGATCTCCTCATACATGTACATAATATATAAGATCTACGTAGATTGAAATCAATGTATGGACGTTTTACAGATTGTTCTGTTTTCAAATTCAAAACTTTTATAATATCAAAATGAATGATAATAATTATAATAATAAAGATGATCGTTACATATATTGTATACGTTGATTCATTGATCGATCCACCCATATATATGAATACATTATTTATCATATGCCTGTATTTCATATATTTTTAATTCTGATACATGAATAAAATGAAATGATATTTTAGTTTATATCAGTCCACCAGTGTTGTACCTTTTTTGAATTGCCAAGTTTTTGAATTTAATTTTTCAATTGTCTATACATGCATATCTCTTGTATTATATGCGTATATTATCAAACATACAATTAAACATTCATAGTGCAGACGTAACATAAAAGATAAATGGATACGTAATGATCAACAAACAGAAAATGTTAGTAAATTTAAAACGATCAAAAAAGATCGATATACTTTAATATATCGATTTTTAGTTTTTAGTTTTTGGTTTTTCAACATAAACAAAAAAATTATCAATGTATTAATACATATGTATGTGTATCCATCTCATACAAAAGGAAAATTAATATAATAAATAAAAAGATGTTGTAAAATAATGATGGAGAATGAAAAAGATGGGATTTTTTATTTTATTGATTATCATTCATAAGAAATATTTCTTGATATATCGTAGTATTTTTTTATTTATTTTATTTTTTTTATTTTATAAAATATCATTTTAAATATGATATATGTGTATTATATGATTTTTTTTATTTTCTTCATTTTCATACACACACACATATATATGAACGTATTAGATATACATGTATAATTGCTTGTAATAATTTTAGTTTATTTTTTTTTTTATTTTATTTCAATTTAATTTATGATCAAAATACGCCCGTTAAACATAAGTTACTCACATTTCACATAAATTCTTATATATTTGAAAGTATCGATCATTCGTTTTGTTTTGTTATTTATGTCGTTACTTTTTTTTCCCCCATTTGTATTTTTTAGTTTTTTATTTTTTTAAAAATAACGATTAATTTATAAACTTTAATGTAACATCTATTAATGATTTATTAATAAAAGTAGGAGTTCCAATTAAACATAAATTTTGTTTTTGTTTTTTTTTTGTCTTTTCATATTTAATTTATTTTTGATTTTTTTTTTTTTCTGATTTTTTTTTTTAAATATTGAATCTGTTAAATTTTAATGTATTCAATTGAAAACAAAAAAAAGTATGATCGTATATAGAGATAAATATTATATTATTTTTATTTTGAATTAAATAATCGTACGTTAAATTTTGCTTTTGATATAAATTTTGAAATTTTCATTTGAAAAAAAAAAAAAATGTTTTAAATTCGTTAGAAAAAAAATTTCTGTTATGTCCTGATGTAAGAAATTCAACGTTTTTCAAACAAATGTTCATACAGGCTATATTTAAAAACACATCACTGCCTATTTGATGCGATATTCAGCTTCAGCTTACGCTGAGTATCACATCAAATAGGCATAGTGATGCGTTTTTGAAGATAGTTACAGTTTGATTTTTCAAAAAAAAATTAGTAAATATGAATATTCGTATCCATTCAGGCTAATTCAAATGAATCAAAATAATAAAGGACCAAAAATATGCATGAATTGAGTAAAAAATCATAATTTTGTATAAACCATTAAATTATTTTTAAATATTTAAAATTGAATATAAAAGTACACATGAAAACTTTTATATTGAACATGTAATTTATTCACTTACACTTATCTTACATCTTTTCAAGTCATTGTCTAAATTGAATTTACATTCACTTAAAAAATCTAAACAAAAGTTTTTGCAAATAATAATTAATATCATTTTATGTTTAAATTTTGTTTTTTGTTTTTTTTAAGGTTGAAATACAGTGAATGCAGCGCAACTTCCTATAGCTGCAAAAAGTTGTTTAAATCAATTAATTATGGCTGATTTAATCAATGTACAACGAGAGCAGGCGTTTTTTGTTGCATTTCAACAGTAGGTTTGATTTGTATTCAATTTTTGCCTCGCAACACAAAATTTTTGTACAAAGTACTCGAGGAACTTTTACAACAGAATTTTAAATTGAAAAGGTAAAACTGCGATAGTTCATTAGAAATAATCATATTCATTAATTAACAACAAATTTGAAATGTTATGAACAAATAAACAAACAGAAAAGTTACTCTAAAAAATCGTCCATCAAAAAAAAAATGCTGCTCTCATTGTGTCCAACCCTTTATTGTATATACAAGAAGTTCCATGCATGGTTATGTGGTTTTGGCTCTGTATGAGTAACTTTTCCTATATATTCAGTTTTTGTTTTTTTTTTTTTTTGTTTTTTTCAATAATGTTTTGTAACAAATTTATCGATAAAATATCTGTATATATAGAATATGATGGTCAAAAGTCATATAAACAACATTAAATTATTTTGTTATCGGTAAAAGAATTTCAAAAACTTTTATTTCAAATCTAATAAAATCTTCACTTATGATTTTTAAATGTGGATCTGGGTATGCGTATACATATGTGTGGTATACTACACATGTGTGTAAATTTTATCAATGGAAAAAGATATTCACTAATGCATACACAAACATACATATATTGGGAATTTATTCAAACTTTTAAAAGATTTACGAACATTTTCACAATTTAATTGTTAACTATTTTGGAAAAATTTACTCCTTTGGTTTTAGATTTTGAATTTTCTTTTTATTTTAGTACTGAATGAAAGTCATTTTTATATTCTTTTTGAAATTCTTAATAAAATCAATTTCCTGGTATTTTATATATCCGCATTTAGTCGGATTTTTCTTCTTTTTTTTTTTTGATAACGTTTAAATCCAAGTCAATTGGCTTTTACACACATTTTCAAACGATTTTTGTAATTGATTTCGTTTTCTGGAAAAAAAAATATTTTTTTTTATTGAATTAAATTTTCCATTTAAAAAAAAAAAAAAAATTCAATTTTTATGTTAAGAAATACACAATATGTTTACACTGTGTATAGAAATATCCTGTTTGTATAATTATTATGTATACGTGAATATTAAACATCAAATAAATTAACATAATTTCGAATATCTTCCATTACAATACGATGCAATGTACACGTATGTGATGAACATTTAATTGATTTAAATGCATCTAATTTATTGGTACATTTCATGATATATTTTATTATTTTAAATGATGTGTTAAAATGGATCTGTAATCAGAATGTTTAAATGAAAGATTAAATAAATTTTAATCTTTCCCTTTAGATTTGTTGGTATAATGTATCTATGTATACACAATTTAAATTGTATTTTAAATTTTGCTTCATAAATTTAATGTTTAAAATCGATGCAATTATTTAGTTTATCAACATAATTAATTTAAATTTGTTTAGTACACAATATATTTTATACATTATATAAATTTAAATTTTTTTTAAAAATAAAAAATATCTTTAAAAATGTCATACAATAAAGTGTTGCCAAATTTTTTAAAAAAAAAATTTAAAAAGTCGATCAAAAACTTTATCAAAAAATTATTTTGTGATTTTGAAATTTGGCAAAAATATTTACAGTTTCAAAGCCATGAGTTAAAATAAAAATCTAGACTTTTTTGCGGTATTCAAGCATTACTATACTTTGTACTTTAAAAATATTTTCACTACAAGCCTTTATGGAAACTACAAAAAGTAATACCGCATTTTATATCATTTTATATATATTGATAATTAAAAAGCTCATCCCATACTGTATGAGAAAATTGAGAATTGTGATAACACTGCTCGTGAAATGGTCTTATGAGAAAATATGAGAGAAGAAAAAAGACACATTTACTCTCATAAGGCCTGTAGTGAAAATATTTAAAATACAAAGTACAGGTGAAACATTTTGTGGTATCGAGATGATTTTGAAAATTCATTGAATCAACATTACGTGGTTGTTCTGGGCATAATTAATTTTCGTACTTAGTTTTTATTATTTTTTTTTTTTTAAAGAAAAGTATAAGTTTTTGTCATTAATTCCTGTATATTAGAAAATAAAAATAAGTCTACCCTTTTGAATATCTATATTATCACGCTTTTATAAGTTATACACATTCTGGACGCACATAATAACAATAAACCATATATGATAAAATGCTACAGAACAACTGTCCATTTTCCATGCTGTTTTTGAATGATAGGACCCTATAATGAATCTAATCTTCCATGATAGTTCCTATAAATGTTTGCCATTTTATTAACAAATCATCTGTATAAGAAAAAATTTTTAATATTTCTGTTGACTTTGAAACTTGTTTCTCATCAATTCATTTTACTTAAAATAAAAATAAAAATCTCGCTATCTACATGCATATGTATTACTACTAAAAATTAATTAAAAAAAAAAAAAAAAAAAAAAAGACACGAATAGAAATAAAATCTAATATAATAATAACATAAATCTTATAAAAAAAGAATATTTTAAAGATTTCATCTAAAAATTTCCAATGTATACGAGAGATGTATTTTATTTTATCGGTCTATAAATTCACATAAAATTCACTTGTTTAATATTTTTGTAATTACACCTCCTATAGCTTTGTGTGGCATTTGATTGATGTTATATAGGCGTTACTTTAGTCGTTGTTTTCTTCATCTTCATCTTTTTTTTTTTTCTTTCATTTTCTTCTTTTTCTCGTTTAATACTGAAAATTCTTTTCATTTATACATACTTTGTGGTTTTCTTTGATTTCAGATGATCTTCAATTTACACAATAGTAATAAATTCAATCATATATACTTATATGAAGTTTTTGGTTTTTGCAATAAATGATTGCAAGAAGTTTTATTGTATAAATGCAGTTCCATACATGACCAATAAAATAAGAAAGTACATACAAAAAAAAAAAATCCTAAAAAAGAAAACAACTTATAAGAGGCTTGGAAGTTTTTGAGTGATTTGTAATAGTCCGTTAATCTTTAAAAGCATCCATTCAACATATTTAATAATACTGTACGTTCACGTATTCATTAATATCCATTGCAACAGAAAATAACATACATATATGAATGAATTCAAACAGAAACAAATCAAATTGAATAGAATAATGTTTAAAATAAAAAAAAAAAAACAATTTTACGATTAATCGTTTTAATTTATGTAATTTTGTAATATACCGGCATTGTATATACGTTTTCCTTCAATGTGGATATAAATTATGTCCAGATAGAGGGCATTATATGAAAAACATTCGTATTAATATTTTGTAATAATGAAAGTTCAAAAACTTAAGGCTATCATAATGAAATATTCTCGTATTCACTTTACAAAACACTTCTATTATCTTTTAATTGATTTTTCTTTTTTTTTTTTTTTTTTGACTAAATAATTATTTGCATCAGAAGTTGCATTCGTATTGGAAATTTTCACACATTTCTTGTGTACAAGGAAATTCTAATCGCAGATTTTCATAAAATAAAAAATTCTACTAATTAATTAATAGGTGAGATTATAATTGAAATAATAATATATAAAATGTTGGAAAAAATTTAATTTGAAGATTATGGAAAAATGGAAAAATGAAAAATTATAAAAAATTTCTGATAATATTTTGGAGATGAAAAATTTGTATATTGATACACCTGGGTCCTGCTTTACCAATTATTTTAAATTAAAATCAAAATTTTTTGAAAATTCTTTTTTCATTTACAAAAATACTAATTAATAAGTTTTTGATTCAATGATGCGATCATTCATTAAATCATAAAATCACGAACAACAGCATTTTACAATAAATACTGGTTCATGTTCAAAATATGAAACAAAAAAATACGTTATCAGACAGTTTACATATACTTGCGTATTTTTATGGCTAAAAGCCTTTAAAATTGCACAAAATTTAATTATTATACCACACACCTATACTTGTATGTGTGTACACGTACTTAGTAGCTTGGATCACATTTATTTTTTCATATTAAAATAATTTAAATATATTCAGTAAGCATATAAGAATATATGTACAATATTCTTCTTAAGAGAAAGTGTAATAATTATACATTTTATTTTTATTTTTATTATTTTTTTGTTGTTGTTTTTGTTATTATCCTTAATATTTTCACCATCAGAAAATATCTGTTCTAGTATGATCATCAAAATATACAATTCATTATCTTCTTTACTATACATACATATTAACATTTAATGCTCCTTTTCTTAATTATAATTTATGTTTTAAAGGGATGTTCATAATGGATGAATTTGTTCTATCATTTGATTTGTGATTATTGCTAAATTGATGGCATTCATTTCGTATTCTGCATACATATACAAACAAATTTGATGTAGACATGATGATGAAAAAGTGTACATTTGTATGTAGATATAAATTTGTACTGTATATAAGGATATACACAAAAATAAAATGAATTAAAAATTATATTAATTACTTTTTATACTTTTAAGTTGAAAATGAATTAATATGAAAATATGTACATATGTATAAGAAATATGAAATGCAATCGTAAATATGGCTCATATTTTAAATAAAAATGAAAAAAAAACAAAATGTTTTCAATTGAAATCACTTTCGTTTCTAAATTTTAAAATTAGTAGATACCCAAACCATCGAGTATATGTGGTAGTATTTTTTTTTTTTTAATACTCCAATATGTAATTGTTCGAATTATTTAAAATGATATTTATACACTTAATGAATAAAAATAAAAACTTTTCACACACACACACACACACACACACACACACAAACAAAAATAAAATTAAGACAAAAAGTTTACCGAAAAAGTATAGAAAATATCATATCAATTGAATATAAGGTATAATATAACTACTATAGCTACTCTTCCATACAATATAAACATTATAACAGAATAAGATAAGATATTTGTGTTGTGTTTTCATAAGTTAAGGGATAAAACGATTGATTTATGGGACATCGTAGACCTTCATCGTTTTTGTTTAATCCCATAGAATAGCAATAAAGGGCTCGTTAATTACCTCCAGGCGAGTATTTTATGATTTTCAGTTTCAGAAAACAACGGCTGGCTGGTTTACCCCAAGAGTATGTTTTGTGGACTTCTATAACATGTCTTTTTCTCTTATATATTTTCTTGTCTAGATATGTTTTTGTATTAGTTCATTTGTATATATATATGTATTGTACGTATATGTATGTACAAATGTTGTGTAAAAATATATAAAAATTGTATAATATTGAAAATGTAAAGTTTATATATGAGACAATTTTACAAAAAACTTGTATGTATCTGTAATAAAATGGAAATGTGTAAAGATGAATGAAAAAAAAAAAACAAACAAGAAGAAGAAGTCAGAGCGAGAAGATGTTTTCAAAGATATCACATATGTACATATATACAAATTCTTATAAATAAATATTTTGTATATAGTACAAAATGTATAAAACGTATAATTGTAGAATTTGAAAATGATTTGTATTGTAAAATTTATTGCAAAAAGGCAAAAAAGGACATATAACAACAATTCAGGAATATTGTGTATTTCTCTTGATAAAATTTTTGCAATATTTTATATATACACATACATACATTATATTTAATGTATTTGTATATGATGTAATAATTTTTTCATACCTTTTATAAAATATGAAATATTTCATCCATTTCATTTTCGAAAGTTTTGAAACTTTAAATTACCGTTTCAATAAAATGTAGATTATACCCAATATACTACTATTATATATGAGTAAGTGATAGAGTATTTAATATAACGTTTTATTATCGTAAATGTTCATGCGTTTTCCAATCAAATAACCCTTAAGGTGTCTTTTAAAATCATAAAACTTACACATTAAATACATCTAAGTATATATGATAAAATGTACATAAATTGTAGAATTATTTATAAATATAAGAAAATTCAAAAAATAGATACGTTAATTGCTGTATATTTTTGTATTTTAATTTTTAAAATCTTAATTCTTACGTTAAATATCGTGCCAAACTCCGCCTTGTTGTTTTGTATTATAAATACTTATTATATAACAAAAAAATAATAATTATTATAAATTTAGACTTTATATCAAATACACACACAATTTATACACTCATACTCATACATATGTATAACATTATACACATAAAATTTCAAATATCTATAGAATATCTTTAACGTAATTTTCTTACGATTTATGACAAAAGTTTGAGGAAAAACATTTATCTTAAAAGTCATAATTATGAATTCTCTGATTTATCTTGAAATTTTATAGATTTCATTTCAAATATACGTTTTTCTAAAGTACATATACAGAGACATACGAGTATATCGTATTCTTACGTTATCGTCTATTTAACTTTTAATGACAAAATATATACATACATATACGTAAAACAAAGGTTAGATTGGAAATTTATACATTGCGTATATGCAATATGCATTCATATACATTTTATCTGATAAGACAAAATTAAGAGGGCAATTTTATTTTCGTTTTAATTAAAACTCATTAATTAAAAAATTTTTCTCAAAATATAATTTATTCTGAATTAAAATTCGTTAAATATCAAAAATTAAAATAAAACTATACTCAGTCCTTTTTTAATTGTATTTAACAGATATTTTTTTTTCAAAATCACTTTTTTCCAGGACAATTAATAAATTTCCCTTGAATAAAAAATTTAAAAAAAAAAAAAACAAATTTTTTGTTTATACAGAAATTCAAATTTTTTGAAAAAAATTGCGTACCGTGTATGAGATTTTGTAGTAAATTACATACATCATTTTTGTAGGTAACAAAAATGTGATTTAAAATGAAAAAAAAATTTTTTTAAACGTTTTTTTTATGTGTGAAAGAAAATTATTTTAAGGTAACTTAATCCTTAGTCTTGAAAATAATTTCTACCTAATTAAAAAAAAAAAAAAAAATTATGTGTAATTAGTAATTTTTATTTGATTTTTCGTAAATATCAAATCAAGTTGAAAATTTTTATTTCCGCATTTAAATGCATTGCATCGTTATAGATTTAGTCTGTATAATAAATATTATGATGTCTTTGCATGTAAATGATACTTATGTATATATACATTATAAAAATAACTTAAATGGTATGAGAATTTTAATTACTTGCATTTTATCAATTCATTTATAGTCGTTACTACATAGCAATTAAAATAAAAAAAACTATTTTGCAATGAACATTAAAAGTTTCTTCTACAAAACAATGAAATGAAAAAATAAAGAAACAAAATGAAAAAAATAAAATAAAAAAAATTAACAGAAAATACAAAACATTAAAAACTTGGACGATTTATGCCCAAACAAGGATTTTCATCTCCTTTTTATACGTTATGTGCCTAATTTACTGTCTTTAATTAGATCCACTAATTGCTAAGTTGTTTTTTGTAATCGTCTTTTACACATATACAACATCGATCTCATACCCAACTATATGATTTGAAAGTATGCGCCTTTTAATGTACATTATCTATTGTATTTAAAAATATAGAAAAAAAAACAAAAAAAAAACAAAATTTAACGTAAAGAAAACGAATAAAAATATTCAAAAACGGATAAGAGTACTCATCAACAGAATTCTGATGGAGCATATATATACACATTCACTCATTTGTTTTATTTTTTATTTTTTATATTTTTAATAACATATAAGAGCTAAACAGGAGGAGCATCATAGATGAATCAAATGTATATGTGTGTATATATCCTTTGATGTATCACATAAGAGTGTATTCATTTGATTCTCAAGTACTGTGTACGTATGTATGCATGTTTGTACAAGAGATACATAACATACAGAGCGCGGCATTTTATACTATATAAATGTTATACCACAAGCAATCTTTCTCACCGTCAGGATTATTCTCCAATCGAATCGCAGACAAATGAATAGAAAAGGATACGAATCTGAAAAAACTGAAAATATATTATACACTATATATATTAGTGAGTTAAGGGAGCAAAAGGAGCATATATACAAATAACTATACATGAAAAAGAATTTCATATACAAGACAATAACGGTGTTGATGGCTGGATTGTCTACTTTTATAAAATTTGCTGCGATTATATATGTATATAAACGACATACACACAACGATATATTGTATGATGATATTTAGTAGTAAAGCGCAAGGCTTCATTCATTCATATCATATTCGTCTTTTTGATAATGATTGTCAGTAGTGGGTGGAGAAGGTGACAGTTGTTTTGTTATCGATGAATATACTTACATATTTGTATGTATGTAAATTTGTAATAATTCGAATTGATGTTTCATTTTCGTAATTTTCTCATATACATATTTTTTTACACTTGCATTTATGTCTATATATATGCATGTATGTACATGAGAAATAAAATTAAATTGCACTTTGCCACACTTTTATAACAATAATATCATTTTTAAATTACAAAACAAAACGATAACAAAAATAAAAATTATTATATTGTCTCTATACCATTGTAAATACACAGTTTAATACAAATAAATATGTAAAAGAAAAACTAAAATTCCTCTAGAAAATTATTTCAACTAGCTTTTTCTTTTTCAATTTTCTTTTAAGTTTTCCTTAAAAAAAAAAAAACACAAAAAAAAATCTTAATTATTTGGTTTTCCCTTAATATGATTCTCGTATTATTCCACACATTCTTACAATTGCTTTACTTTATATAAAAAAAACAAAAAAAAAACAAATTCCGGGAAACCAAATCTCATAATCATTTGGATAATTTTAATTTTCCACTTTTTATAGTTTTCAATTAGCTAATGTTTGAAAATTTTTGCTTTCTAATTGAGATTTTATAGATTTGTGGTTTTAAGCATAAGCATAAAAATCTATGATTTTAATTAATATAAACAATTTGTTCATTTAAAAAACAAAAAAAAAAAAAAAAAAAATTTAAATTAAAAATAACGTTTTAAAATGACAAAAAAAAAAAAATTATTTGGGATTATTTTGCATAATTTTTTATTTGTAATGAATTTATACATACATACATATATGAGCGCATATATAGTATATTAATTATTCGTATATTTGTGTATTAAATTCATGTATGTGGTATATACACATGTGTGTAAATTATGCATATATACGAATATATAACTGATGTATTAGAATATATTTTGCTTTCCGTAGAATAAAAAAGAAAAAAAAAAATTTTTTTTTTTTTTTTTACAAGTTGATTAAAACCGTAAATTATGTGTTTTACACGTGAGCATTCATATATGTGTATAGGAAACATAAAATTATACGTACTTTCATAATAATTTTCATATTTTATGTAAATCTATTTATGTATGTATGTGTACACATACACAAAGTTATTTAGTAATGTACAAAATATATTTTTTCATTCAGAATGTTACAATAATGAATCAATACAATAAAGAATACAAAAAAAAATTTGATATCAAAAAATATAACACAAATGTGCATTGTGTCTATGTATCTATTGTATATACAATTATATACATATATTATGCTTTAGGAAGAAACATAATTTTCGCTATACGTATATGTACATACACATGTTATACTACATAAACCAAAACAGAAAAAAAAAGGGGAGAATTCTTTAGGTTCGTGAATTGTGACACACAGATGACTCGTTATCTAAACTTATTTGCAATAAATTTTAGCACGGCTCATAAAAAGGATATGTGTACATATCAAGTTGAGGAATTATTATATAGTATTTTTCTATACATGATTATATGGTAAATTTTTATATATATGAATGTACACATGTTCATAAGTATTTAGAAATTATTATATTTGAAGATTATTCTATTTGCTTTCATTTTTGTTGTTTTTTTTTTTGCATAACTTTTTTTTTTTTATTATGTTTTTCTTTTTGTTTTAAGGGTTTTGAGTTAACTATATATAATGTATCTAACACATGTATTCAACATATATATTTTTTATATCATTTCTTGTTATACGTTATGTGTATAGAATACGCATATCAAATAAGATACATACTACACATAGAGATACATAGAGATACTATTAAAAGTACAATTGAATGGATAATACGTGAATGATGGTTTCTGATGTAACATGTATGTATAAATGATGGCATATCACACTTAAATGTTTTGAAATTCAGGAGTAATCATCATTATAGATAGAAGAGGATGATGGATAAAATGGATATAAACAAAATTTATATTTATATCAAATGAAAATCGTTTTTCTTAAATATAAAAAAGATACATGTGTAAATATGTGTATGAAATTTTTCATATACCTGAGTACATGTTCCATATATTATATATGTATATACGAGGACGTTTGAACAACATGCGGAATCAGCTTTATATTGACATGTTTAGGTGTACGTATAACAAAGTTTACATAATAATAACAAATATATCTATGAATATATTTTTTGGAAAAATCAAACATCCTCTTTAAAAAAAATAAATAAATTGTTAGATAAACTTTTTCTTATCAGTGAAAACTAAATTAGGACAAATTTCTACCAAATTATGATATTAAACGATTGAGTAGTTTTTTTTTTCTGCTAAATTTCAATGCTTTTATGTAGATGTTTCTTTAGAATGAATAAGGAAAAAACAAAAAAAAGACATAATATGGTATCCCTTATTATTCTGGTATATATGTATACATTTTACCTTCTTAACACTTGTTTTTGAATTGAAATCAAAACTCTTGTATGTATACTGTACATGTGTATGTGATTTAGTCTAAATTAATTGTTTTCAACATTCTTTTTCATTGAAATGAAAACATTCAACACATACGGTGTCATTTTATGTGTATACAACATCTCTAATTTTTTGTGTAAGTTAAATTAAGGACACTTGCGATTGACCACTATACAGACAATCTTATATGAATGGAATGAGTATAGATACATATAATGAAAAGAAACACAATTCTTTATATTTACTTTCAATTATATGTACAATATCCTTTTTTTCTGTTTACTCTTATCTATGTTGAATTTATTCTGTCACTGATTAATTTAATAGATATGCGGTATATCTTCATATATACTTGTTTGTGTTCTTTATTCAAGCATAATTCCTAATATTATGTAACACTGTTAAAAATTTTTTTCATTTTGATTTTTCAATTAAAACCATGTAAATATAGATTGCAAGATTTGCAAATAAACCCCAGACAAAATAATTTTTCTAATGTAAAAATGAAATTTTAACAAATAAAATGTATCTATCTACAAAATATATTTCAATTAAATTTGAAATTTTATTTTTTATTTTTTATTTTTTTTTGTTTTATAGAAGTATCCATTAAAATCTGTTAAATATAATTAAAATTTTGTAATTCTGAGGTAAAATATTGACTACAAAAAAATAAATATAAAATAAATAATAACTGAAAATCAGACAGATAAATTACTTATTTTGCTAAAAATAATTTATTCACTCAGAATTTTTAGTACAGTGGTATAAGTCCATATAATATAAATTTCAGTTACCTTGGTCTTGTCTATCTATAGTAAACTACAGAAATACAATATTATGACTTCCATAAAATTTGAAATTGTTAATTTCTTTTATTTATTTATTTTATTTTTTGTTTTGACATCAAGGTATACGGCGATTTGTGTGAGACGCCGAATTTTGAAAATTTTGGACTTACACCTCTTTCAAAAAACAAAAAAAAAAAAACGACTCAATTAATTTTACACAGATTTCACGTGTAGGTGTATAATCAGTTTGTATGATTCGAAATGACAGTTTTTTTTTATAAATTTACTATTTACATATAACGAGTATTCATTTCCAAAATGAACTGATTTTCTTTTCTGATTTGGGGTTTCTATTTGGGGAATAAGTGTTTTATTTAATAAGCTAAGATTAAAATAGATTATAAGAACATTAGAATGACTTGTTGTATATGTAAGAAATTTATTTTGGAAAATTCACAAACCACAATATTATATTTGAAATGCACAAATTCATTTATTACGTAAAATGACCACCTTAATTAAATACCTTCAGTTTTACTCTTGTAAAAAAAAAAATAATAATTTTTTTAAAAAAAATATTTATATACTTTTCAAATATTTGTCTACAGTCTACATATGTGTGTGGGAATATATATTTGTATCCTAGAATATACATATAAAACATATTTACATATGTGTGGCATATACGATTATATGCAATAATTTATGGAATATCCACAAATTCATGTTTTTAGTAGATTTACGATTTTCTATGACATCATTAATCAAGAGTACTTGATTAGTGATCTTGTTTTTGTTAATTAATATACATACAATGCATATACATATATACCTATATATAATATACATATATGTAGACTGTGTGTTTTATTACTGAGAATGAGTTCTATAATTTTACCTACATTTTGTATACATATGTAGTCCATGTGTGTAATTTTGCATATTGTATTTATTTGCGGTAAAATTGTAATATATGTACATATTTATTTAATTTCATATTATATTCAAATTAAAACAATTTCTATTTAATTTTTATTCATTACATTTTATATTATACATATGTATGTATGTGTATACAATATATGAAAACAAATAAATTCACAATATGAAATTATACTTGAAACCAAAGGTATTCAATTGAAATTGTTTAAAAATCTTCAATATAAAGGATATACGTATTTAAGGTAAACATGAACATACATACATGTATAGGGATATGTGCATTTCTCAGACAATTTTAAATAAAGAATATACAAATAGGAAAATGGATAATATGTATAAGTATTTTCGTATATTAAGACTAATTGAGTAAATTTCTGGCCAATTGTCAATACATTTAATGTATAGTACATACATACATATATATATACATATGTGTATATGTTATATTGCCTATATATAAAGATAATCTATTGTTATGGGTGGAAAGGATAAATTGAAAGTAAAACTTTAATATTACACATATGTATGTATGTATTATTATACAACATAAAACTGATTATGTTTACATATAAATATATGTCTAAATTAATGCAATACGAATTAAGACATGCAAATGTACTCTACGTAAATACTATTATATAGAATATATAATATTATATGTATAGAAAATTAGTAATGTACAATTGCACATTAGAATATTGAACAATATGTGTATAATTTTGTACAGTATATAGTATATGTATATTTAACTGTATATTGAACAAATACTGTATAAACATATTTATGTTTAGGTGTATAAAACGGTGGTTTAAGTATTAAATTAATTATCTGTGTTATTATTTTTGGTTGAAATTAAGCATAAAACAATTTATAACTTCCATAGATGAATGCAGATTTTCGGTTTAGAATTATATATTCATATCTATGTACATATGCATGTATTCTAAAATGTAATTAAATACATATATACAAGCATCTACTTATTAATATCACATAATATATAAATACAGTATATGTATGTATATGTTTATAAACAATTTTAACTAAAATTGATGTAATACCATTATTGGTTACAATTCATGCAGATGGTTATTGGTTATTAATTTATTATTGAAGACAAAATGTTAAATTATTCTAAATAAATGTATAACAGATATAAATATATTATTCATGTATATATATATAGAAATTTACTAAACATATATGTACATACATATATTTTATTTATTATAAATGAATGTTTATATAAAATATATAGAATAATTGTACTTATGTATATAATAAGTTATATTTTAACTGGATTTCATTGTATTTTAAAATCTATTTATTTAGTAAATAATAATTTATGAATAAAGTAAATCCTTGATTATTTGTTATTTATGAAAATAAAATGTAATTTTGTAAATAACAAAGAAAAAAAAAATTTTTTTTTTGTTTTTTTTTTTTTGTAATTAATTATTACTTTAGAGTGTAGGGTATTAAAAAATTACATTATAATTTAATTTTCTTTTTGATAACATGTGGTTTAATCAAATTTAAAAAAAAAAAAAAAAAAACGTAGTACAAATTACAATTTCATTGTAATTGAAGGATATTATTTACACACATGCATTTATAATCCTTGCATACATGTATAATTGTGTACATGTATGCGAGCTATAAATTTGATTTTTTGAGCATGTTCATATATGTATACACGAATTTCTTTTTGCATATTTTATTCAAAATAATTTTGATCTAAATCAAAAAATAATAAGGACTATAATTTTTAATACATATCGTACTCAAATGTACATATGCATGCATAAAAAATACAAAATTATGCACAAACAAATAAACTAACAAACTGATAATATCAAATATATTTTATGTGCTTGCACTACTGCTGTTATTCTGTATATTTTTTGAAATGTATTTTTTTTTTAATTTCAATTTTTGTTTTTTTTTCTGTTTTTTTTTTAAACAATTTCTTTGTTTTTTAAGAATCCCATTCCAATTTTATATGTACATATATGCATTAAATTTTCCAACCAAACAGTTATAAATCACTAAGATATTCAGAATTTTACTCAAAGATGAATAATATCTACAATAGAGTTTATGTGTATTTGTATACGAAAACTATACATCAAAATCCTTTATCCCAATACATATATACTATTTTTTTTTTTTTTTTTTTTAATTTAAAATAAAACCGTTTTCTTATCATTTAAAATTTTCCATTTGTTTTTATGCATACATACACATATGTACCTGTACCATGATGTATGTACATAAAATACTAAACTCATATTTATACGTATGTTATGTACATATACATACATATATCATTTTCTTATTTCATATAAAATACATGTATGTGTGTAATTTTCTATATATTTATATAGTACAACACATACAAACGAATTAAGTTTAAATAATAAAGAAAAACAAAAAAAAATACTCGTTTTGTACGTACATATTTTATTCGTACAAAAACTTAAATCTATCCAAAATAGTCTTTATATGAAACATGTATTGTACTTTTCATATAAAGTTTTACGTTTCACATATACCTGATATATGTATGTACATACGTGTAGATGTATGCACGTCTAGTATCACTAAAATGCTTATACATAACGAATCTTGTCGCTAATAAATCAAATTTTATTATACTTTTCTTCATTTCGCACATATGTATATGTGTACTACATGTGACACCCCATCTCATAATTTAAATTTTAAACCCTCATCCACCCCAAAAAAAAAAAAAAAACAACAAGGGTTTGAACAGACATCATTTTAAACATAATACATTCATATTTATGTATAGACTTGTTTGGTATATATGTATAGATAAATGAGAAGAAGAAAAACTAAAAGGCACAAATACAGGGTTTATAACTGTATTACTTGTATTTCATACATTATACACCTGAAATTATAGAACGGTTATAATAAAAGAAGCATCGATTTGATATCATGGACATGAATTTCTAAAAATGGTAAAAGACAAAAACACACATATACATACATAAGTATTGTGTTGTTGACGAAATTAAATGTTTTGGGTGGTAGTGGGTGGACAGAGAATGAGCAAATACAAGTATATATGTGATTATACTTCATAATAATTATTGTTTTTTGGAATAGAATAACAGACACGGTTATGATAAGCACATATTATTTATACACGTATGTACGTATGTTGATATGTATGTACGTTTATACATACATGCATAGTCATTTTAAAATTTATATTTTTTGGATTTTATTTTGTTTTTTGTTTTTTTTTTTTTTTGGTGTGGAGTAAAAGACAAGTTTCAAAAGCTACAACACTACTCATTGTATATAATGGTACATGTAACATACATATGTACATATATATTTATATGATATTCATAGTAAATATATCCTTTTTATGATGATATGATACAAGAAGAGATACAATAATAAAATGAAATTTGGGATGTACAAATTTTGAGTTCAACCTTAAAATGTCACATATGTGCTAACTAATATGTAATAATTTTAATGTATGTGTTTTTGTTTGCTCATTTATTTGTTAGAAAACATTTTGTTTATAAATCTTATATATTATTATTATTATTATTATTATTATTATTACCGTACATATACATAATATCTAAATACATATAACATAAACGAAAGCATGTATACATATGTATGTATAAAAGAATTATTATATCGCTAATATGTACAAAACACAATTATTATATAAGAACCAAAAATTTGCTTTCCTTAGCGACTATAAATTTGTCTTTTATAAGTACATTTAATTAGGCAATGTTCCGTAGTAGTATATTATCCTTAAAATGCGTATATGAGACAAATCACATGATTTAGGATGTTAATTAAGTATAAAAGTACATTAAAACAAACTCATATATAATAATATGTAATGTATATTATATGTAAGTTACATAAGTACAAAATATAAATAAAAGGTGCGGATTGTATACACACATACATATTCATGTATTGTACTGCCGTTAATATAATATAATAAAATACACATATTTACATACATTAATATCATATGAGCATATTGTGTGTTATAATTTAAATTACTTGTCATAATTACAAAATTTAAAAAAAAAAAAAAAAACCATTTTACAATTTGAAAAAAAATTTCAAATTTAAATAAAGACAAAAAAATACAATGAAATTTAAATAAAAATATTTCAAGAATCAAAAGTGTTTCCTTAATGAAAAATATAAAAGTATACATTTCGTTTTTTATTTTCAAAATTTTGAGAATTGTAGAAGAATTTTCTTAAATTTTCTTTTTCTCATTTTTTTTTTCTCATTTTTGGAATAATCATCGTTATCAATTCTACAAATATTTTCTATATTTGTATTATAAATCTTAAATTCCTTGCATTACATTTAGATATTAAATATCCTTTTTACCAAGAAAAATTATATTATTTTGATATAAAAAAAAAAAAAAACAAAAGAGAAATCAAATAAATTAGAATTCCTTTATTTAAACGTATTTTAAATGCTTTTTTACATAGTATATTACTTACACATACAAAAGAAAGTAATTTAATCTATATAATAATTAAAATGATTTCTTCGCTGTCGTACGTAAATACATACAGAAAATATGTGTACGCAAATACATAAACATCATCGTATATATATATGTATACTGGAATTTGGAATGAAGAAAAAATACATCAGACAACATAAATGAGTCCTTAGAGAAAAACTTATTCATTGTTTTATTCTTCTTCTTTTATTTTTATTTTTTTTTTCATGTGACATAAATATACATATGTATAGGTATGTATGTATGCATGCATGCATATATTCAAATATTTAAAACTGCACGTGTAAGGAAATGCCACCCAACCAACCCTATCACAATTATATACGCCGGTAATATATAATTACAGCGATTTGAGTTAATGAATACCATAAAGAAAAGTTAAAGACGACGTATGTATGTATGTACACAAACACTATTATGTATGTATACAAAACTATTCATGCGATTATCGTGAGTCGCATATTTTTGGCTAATTTTCTAATTAAAAGTGAATTTATGCACTTTATACTCTTATCGTTACCAATTTCAAATTTAACGATATTCATGCATATTTAAACGTACATATTACTCGGGTATGTATAAACATGAGCAATATTGCGTTTGTATATGCATATTTGCATTTCTCAAGCAAGTGCATGCATGTATACATACATTTTGAAAATGTGTATTTTTTACATTTTCTTCAATCGTTTCTTTTCTCATCTTAATACTATATTTATACCAGATTAAATTTACTGTGTTAAATGCATTTCACGAAAATAAAAAAAAAATAAAAAAAATGCAAAATGACAAAAAAAAACACAAGTAAACGGATCACATAATATTATCGAATTAACGTTCTTATATGTATGTATGCTAAATGCTAATGTAATAATTAATTGTATAGGCGTGTAATTAATCGTACAGAATTCAACTTTGGATTATTTTTAAATTATCATTTTTTTTTTTTTTATTTTTTACTTGAAAAATATTTAAAGCGATGTAATTGCATATATGTATGTATATTCGAGCATCTAATGTAAGTTCATACGTATAAACATGAAGGCGAGTGTAATATTGTACTCCTCTTGTGAGATACAAAGCTTATATGTATGTAAGAAATTTTTTTTTTTCTTTAAGAAATTACCATGAAAATTTTATTTGTTTAATTTTAAAAATTTAATATATTTCCCAGTAATATCAAAAAATTTTATAGCTTTTTAATATCCTTTTATTTTACGTTTATTTCTCATGTACTTAAAGGTAAGCCAGAACTTATGTGTAAATACAAATATTCTGACATTTGAAAATCACCTCCAAATCACTTCATGAATTTTTAATTAGATTTCTTTAAACTTTTACTCTTTTACATATACACACATTAAAACTTTCATATTATTCATATATTGTTCTACATCTAAGCGTTGTATATATATAGTGGCTGATTTCATAAATACATTAAAACTTTATTCATATACCTACATACTTGCATTTTTAAATTGAAGAAAATATATATTTCTATAATGTAGTAATGTTGGTACGTGAAGAATGATAAAGATTCAGACAAGATTCAAAATTGCATTAAACATGTATTACGTACATATGTATGTGTATATAGCAAGATGCACCTTTATGTTTTGCCATGTACGTATGTAGGTATATTAAAAAATTTTTAATACTTTTGTTTACACACATAAAGTGAATTAATAATGAACATCTAAACCTGACTGAATGTTACACACATTGAACATAAAATGTTAGAAAATCTCTTAAATTTGTTAAATAAAGCTGTCAATGAGTTAATATCTATGGAATTACATGAAAGAATTTTGAATTAACTAAGGTAAAACATACGAAGACAATCTATACATAACGTATAATGGTAAATTAAAGGGAAAATTTGACGTTTTATACTGGTTGGGAAAATTTTGAAAATTTTGGCTTTTTTTTTTTACATTTTATTTTGATTCATTAATGAGTGATGGACAACATTTTAAAGTCGAACAAAAAAAGTGGTCTAAAATTTCCATTTCTTTATTTGAAACCAAAAAAATATATGATACATCTGTAAACTGTAAAACTAACAAAAAATAGCAATTAAGTTTCCGATTTTCACATATTTTCGCCTCCAATGTCCATTAAATTGCCTCGTGACTTTTTAATAACTTTTTTTTTTTCTAAAACGTGAGGAGTGAGATGAGATTTGATGGTTTCGACACTGCAGATTAATTAATCAGCTTCTTGTATCCTTCATCCCCGATATTTCTACATAAAGTCGCATATCCTTTTGGCAAGGAGTATGTAGTACGTAGTCAGTGTTGGAAAGATCCTCAAGATTCCTACCCTCTGAAGCAATTCTTCTCTTCCTAATAACTAAATAGAATTTATTAAAATTTGATGTTTTTGATTGGCAACACTCAGATTTTGTTCAAAATATAAAAATGAAACATGTAAAAATGTATAAAATAGAAAATTCGTACAATGGAAATCCTATATATAATATACTTAACACTAATTTTTCCTTTTATTTATATGTGATACAAAAATATGAACATAATATATTTCAATATTAAACGAATACGCCAGTTATATGAAAACGTGATACTTCTGTATAAAGTAAAACTACTCGTATATATACGAGTAATATTCGATTTGGTCCCATTTGTACATATTGTTTATTATAAAATCAAAGTAATAACTGGTATACAATCTAATACCACGTATAGATGAATGCTTAAAGATTTAAACGTATAGTCGTATATACCACGTACATATATGCATATAATTTTATATATATGTGCATATATAGGTACATAATAATATAAGATCTTGAAATGTATGAGCACATTAATTCATGGACACATTTTTAGAATCTCCTGGGAAACATATTAAGCAGATTGGTTTCGGACATTACAATCAAATGATAGACCATCATCATCAGAATAGCGATGATGACGGATAAATTTGACATTCTTGAACGTAAATACATGTATACTATACATGATGACATAACGGATATACGTGAACAATATTGTTATTGTTAGTTACAAGTACATACATACATACATATATAGCATTAATAGTAATCACTATAATTCTGTTGGGATGTGCTTACTTAGTTCAATGTTTCGTTAATATTACATGTATTGTATATACATATGTGTGTATTTATTTACGTATGGTATATACTATTTTATATGAGTATTATAAATTTCAACATTACATTAAATCTAATGTTACATTATAACTTAGATGGAGTATTAGAAAAGAAAATTCCAATAAGGAAAGGATTGATATTTTAATAAAAATAAAAGAGCTGGATTATCATATAAAATAATGACAAAATCCAGTAATGTGAATATTCCAAAAGTAATTATGTAAACGTTGGTCAATGTTATAAATGTATGAATAACAATTGGAATTTGTTGTAAAGAACTAAAATGGTCATGAATCGCAAAAATTGAGTAAAATGCGAAATTAGAAAAATATTTCAATGAATTTTCGAATCCATGAAAATTTATTGTTTCCCGGAAACTTGAAATTTTCCAAAAAAAAAAGGATTTTGTATGATTTCTTACTTTTGTAAATATGTATATAGTTTAATTCCAAATGCTCATCAGTTTATATGTACATCAAACACATATAGAGAAAAATAACCATCCCATAAGTACTATATATACGAGGCTTTTAGACGCCAAATCAAATATTTGTTTAATTTTTTTCAATTGTATAAATTACAACACCAAAATCAATACATCAATTGATTATGTTGAAATGTATGTGTATATAATAAAAATTAAATATAAATCACTTTTCTGACTGTATTATATCCCTTGAGATACAGACTATATATTGTATCAAGAAAACAATTTAATTTTGATTGAAATGGAAATCATAACATAAATCTATTCTAAATATTTAGTTTTATTTACACAAGTATATATGTACATTATTTTGGTCCTCAAATCAAAGAATGACAAAATGGGCCAAACTTTTTTTTTTTTTAAATATATTTATTACATATACATAAGCATATAAATGTGTGTATATGTGCTCGTTAAACATACATATATAGAATATGGATGTTATAATATTCAGAAAATCAGTATAATTTGAATGTACAATACACATGTTTTATAGTGATGTATAAAAAATAATTTTCTACATCGTCATTTTGACAAAAAAAAAACAAAACGAAAATAAAAATGAAAATCAAGAAAACTTTTTTGTTTACTATGGAAATATTTTCAAAGTTTAATAATAATGATGAGTATCGATTTTATGGCACATACTGTATATATACATACATGTACAATAATTTTCACATTTTGGATGGAATTTGAAATACACATGGAATTTCGAAAAATGTAATATAATTTGTTTTTTTTCTTTTTCTTTTAACTAAGTATTAAATATGGCTTTGAAACTTTTTGACTTCCCTGTTGTATACATTTCATGCATGTTTTCTGTAGTATTGATAATAAAATCATAATAAATTATTTTTATAAAAATTATGATGACAAATATGGCATTAACTAAAAGAATAATAAAATAGGCAAAATTTTTTTGCATAAATTTCATATAAAATCATTGGATCATTTTATATAGGAACAAATCTTACTTTGATTGTTTTTATCAAGCAAATAATCAAAAATATTGAAATGGCAACAAAAAATCTTAAAGAATTCAATGTGTCACATACTAACATGGATATGTATTTCACATACTGAACAAAATGAAAATTGCATTAAACGTCATATATACAAATTTGTATGTATGTTTTCTCATAAAAATGTATTTATTTTCGTATTTATATATAATATTTGATTTATTTTTGTCCCCCAATTCAAAATATCAAATAAAATATAACGTACAAAAATTCAAAATTTTATTTCAATCTTTATAACGACTAAATCATTTGTAATCGATGCATATAATTTTTCCTTATATAATATGTATGTGTGTATGTAAAACGACATTATCCTTGGACTAATGTGATTTTCTGATTTTTATGTATCCTTGAGTACCAGATATATCATCTTGCTTCATTTTTTTTTTTTTTTTTTGAGCAATAAATTATTATGCTTTGTACATTTTGTAGGAATTTAGTTATAAAATATGAAAAAAAAAGAAAAATATTCTCAAACAACTTTTCACATATATCACTTGATAATTGCTTCAAATGGATATTTTACCAAATTTTTATACACATTAAACGAACACATTTTGATTTTTGTTTTTTTTCTTAAAATAATTTTTAGGATTTGGTTGCAGTTGAGCCTTGACATACATAGAATGTTAATATATTTTTTTTTTATTCAGTTAATTAGAGAAAAAAACAAATTGCATGTGTAAATGTTTGATTTGAATGTAACATCAAATTGATATGAAACAAAAATCGCATTTACTTGAGATGGAATATGTATTGCACATATCCATGTTATGTTGTAAATTAATTACACAAATTTTCTCATACAAATTTAAAAAAAAATTTAAATTGAATTAAAAAAAAATTAATTAAAATTTTCAATATGTGTAATCTGTTGATTTGAATGTCCGTTTTTCTCAAGCAAACTGAATAAAATATAATGTCAGTAGCAAATCTATTTAAAACATGAATGATTGTATGTGCATTTACTGGAAATAAAATTAATAAACGCCTGATAAACCAAATAAAGCAACGACCATTGTCAAATTATTGCCAATAATAAAATTGAATTTGGTATTATCTGTGAATATAAATTTGCCAAATTTGTAATGTGCAACATACAATTTTTTTTTTTTTTTTTTTTTTTTAAATGCTTGTTGTATCTATTCGTGCTTATAATAAACAAAAGTTGCTCTAATAATACAATAAAGGCTTTGTAAAAGAAAACTGAACAAAATTTGTAAAAAAAAATTTTTTTTTTTTTGTTTTAAATATCACATGCAATAATTGATTAAATCAGAAATTAAACAATGTTAATTGTCTTACTCTATATTTCCATTAAAATTGACTGATTTTAATCAAATATTATATTCTACACAATATCAAATGATACACGTACGTATGTATGTATGTGTACGCTTGTGAATTGTATAAAACGTGAAAACAATTAATAAAATAAATTTGTATATATAAATGATTATTACAAGCAATATTTTCAAATTGCAATACACATCTATATTATATATGTACATAAATTGGACACATGTGTCTGTAATACTACAATAAAATGTAAAATAAATAAATACAATAAATAAATGTTAAATACATATGTATGTATGTATGTAAGTAACCAATCAGATTTTATAGTGGTCGATTTCATCATTCTTTTCATTTTTAACAATTTTATATATCATATGTACATACATAAATGTTCATATATGCTTGTATTTAAAAGTATACACGAATAGTATGATATCTATATACACTTATATAGATATATAGTATATACATACATTATATGTATACCATTGTTTTTGAATTTTCATTACAGAAATCCAATCAACGAATAGTAAAAGTGACATTGAAGAGATGAAATTTCATGGAAAATTTGCATTGAATGCATATGCTATAATGGATATTATATGCATACGTATATATATGTATGTCTATACAGATATTATGTTATACAACATTGGTTACAGAATACAGAGACTTTTATAAAATATATAAAAGAAGGATGTTACTTGAAATATACTAAAAGTATATTGAATACAAAATGTAGACTGACGTTTGTATGACTGGGACAGGAGCTATAAAATAACAAAAATTTGTATATACTATATACGTAAATATTAAACATGTACATGTACTTTACAATGGTCAACAGCTTCTGTATAGTGGTGGAGCTTTAGAGCTTGAGGGCTGGGTAACATCAATATAAATATGTATGTACATACACTTTGATTTTCAAAATATCATTTTGTTATTCTTTTTAACCTTTTTTTGTTTTTTTTTTTATTAATTCTTCAATTTTTGTAACAAAAAATTTTATTTATTGTAATGATTAAAATACAAAGGAAATCGAGTGTAAGCATTTTGTATATTGTTTTTTATTGACAAAAAAAAATTGTAGAAATTTTTGATCCTCTAGAATTGTTGATTCTTTCAAAATTCGACATGAAAAACAAAAAAAAAAAATTTAAAGGTTTAAAAAAAAATTAAAAGGATTAAAAAAAAATTAAAAGGATTAAAAAAAAAATTTAAATTCATTTATTTATTTATTTATTTATTTTTTTTTTTTTTGTAGAAATTTGCATCTTTGTAGGAGTTATACTCAATAAACTTTGTTATATCATTTAGTATACTATGTACATACATGTATGTCACATCGTGTATGCTTAGGTAAAACCACTAAAATAATAAGATTTACTAACAAACTATTATTAAAGGATCATAATATTATGTGTACATACGCGTACACACACACACACATATATGCATACATGTTTAGTAATTTTATGCTTACGTAAATATGAAAGAAAATAAATTCATTACACAAAACCATGTAATTGTTCCACTAGGACTTATACATTTTATAACATTCATATTTTCCTTCTTTTTTATTTTATTTTATTTTATTACGTATAACAAGTACACAAACGTTATATTTTCATCAAAACAAAAAAAAAAAAAAACGTATAAGTTAGAAAAATACATAAATTGAACGATGAACTAAAAATGTTAAAATATATGTACATATATTCATAATAAAGGAGTTACTGCATGTATAATATACATAAAGTAATAAAGAATTTTGTTAGGACACATTATGTATATTTTAGATTTTTAACATATACACACATACGAATGTATCCCATATGTATATATGTATGTGTACTGTATATGCAAAAGACGAACTAAAAACATTGAAATTTATATTTTAACTCTTAGAAAAACATAGCAATATTTATACATTAACCAAAGTATAAATTATAATATTATTAGTATCCAGTGTCTTGTCTACTATATGCATAGTATTTTTATTGCTATACGTATAAATTCATATGTAAACGTATGAGACATGAAATTTTATGCTGTACTTAATTGTTATACTATGTTTATAATATGCATTTTTGTTTTATTTAAGGAAAAAATTTTTGTAATATGTTGGTAAGCATAAATTATGTTAGTTGGTTAAGTCAAATGTGTGTATGTATCTAACAATATACACGTATATATAGTGTCTTAGGTTCACATATGTGTACACAAAATACACAATACACATACATACATTATTTATACAAAGTATATATATTCATCTTCATACAATATACACATGTGTGTACGTATAAAAATGTTGATACAAATATTTAAAAAAGAAATCTTAATAATAATAATTAATTTATGCATTAAACTTTTTCACTTATATTTTGTTTTCAAAGCTATGTAACATATTACCTTTAATGCAACATTTTTGTTTTTTTTTTTTTTTATTTGATAGACAAAAATTTTGGTGGAACATAAAAGGCTTGAGTCTAACTACTTTTTGAAATTTTAATTAAAAAAATAAAAAAAAAATTTATTTAAAATTATAAATATGAGCTCATGTACAATTATTTCGCTCGTCAAATTCTTATATACATGTGATGAGCCTATGATTTTTATTTTTATCCAATACACGAACTTATACATATACGTATACATGAAAGTGTGTGTATACATGAATGAATATCTTTTTGAACTACTTGAAAAAAGATATTTATATTTTATATGTACATCAACATAAATCTGATACTTGTCATGAGAAAACATATTTTTATTTTCATACTCATTTCTGTGTGTGTGTGTGTGTGTATTTATGAAAAACTTTTAGTGATTTCATTCATACATATAATTTATTTATATATGAATAGAGGATTGTAGAATATTACAGAAATAAGTACACATGTTCATAACGAATTTATACATATTCGAATACATTTTAAGGCATAAATGCATATATGTATAATCTACTCATATATAAGATATAAGTAGATTTGTCATAAATCGCTCAAGGATCTGACATACATACATTTTCTTATTTATGATGACTTATATAAAAGTGTACATTAAGACTATTGGTCTTAGATATATATTTTTTTTTTAATGGAATGGCCATGTGTGTAATAAAATGTACTCATACAAGTATAGTACATTTTTAAAGACGTTTGTATAATATACAGACATTGTATAAAAGTATCAAATTTTTTCATCTTATTTTTGTAGAAAATTAATTTTTCTTAATATTTCTTGAAATTTAAAAATTTTAGAATTTTCGTCAAAGTGGACAGCCTATAAAGGACCTCTTTTGTATTCCCTATTTTTTTTTTAAATAAAATACGTTGGTGAAAAACAAAAAGAAATTAAAAATAAAATTGGTTTTTTAATTATTTAAAGAAATATAAATAAATTAAAAATATATATAGCTAAGTATATACATATATGTAACCAGTAAATCAAATTAAAATTAAATTTTATAATTTCATTAAATCATTTTTTAAAATTTATGTCATGTCACCTCCAGAATACAGGATTATTATTTTAAAAAATAATAAAAAAAAAAAAAAAGAAAAGAATTA
Organism: Anthrax anthrax; assembly: GCA_963971155.1. Taxonomy (NCBI): domain Eukaryota; kingdom Metazoa; phylum Arthropoda; class Insecta; order Diptera; family Bombyliidae; genus Anthrax; species Anthrax anthrax. The sequence continues at coordinate 4,134,306 of OZ020124.1, forward strand.
GTAAAAATGGTTATGTATTCATACGTATAATATTCATGCATATTATTCATGTATATGTTTGTAAGTATAAATGTACAGTACATGTAATAAAGTTTTTTTTTTTGGGGATTAGCTGGTTATTACATACACACGCATACACTTTTGTATTTATCATATATAGTGAATAAAATTTTTTGACTTTGATCGTTTCCTATACATATACTCGTATGGTCTAATTTATATATAAAAAGGACTATTTATACTTATACTACCACCCTCTAAAAAATTTCATAAAGCAATGTTAAGTATTTGTTAAACGACAACATTTTATGCTTCTAAGTTATTTGTTATTACACATACATAATTTTTTGGTGTATAAAAATGTTGTTATAAATATATGTACAAATACATTTAAATAAAATATTTGGCTATGTATAGTTTTGTAGTTTTTTGTAGAATCCTTTTTCTTTTTTTTAAATATATTTTTTGAATTTATGACTGCACAATATAAATAACAATTTCTATTGTATACATATATTCGATGTATATAAACTGCTTACATACATATAACACATTCGTATATATATGTACATTAAATACGCAAAAATTATATTTTAACTCTTATACTAAACTCTTCAGGGCTTAAAATGTGCAATTTAAAACGTCATAGTATAAATTTTGTTGAGGGCAAAACCCGCCCAACGTAAATCATAATGAGGGATGACTCTTTGAGTTCTTTGCTTTAATTCAACTTTCGTCTTTCTATAGTGGGTGATTGAGGAGCTTATAACTAAATATTCGAAATGAATTATTTGGTTTGAGGATAATATGGATATAAAATACAATACGTAAATATTTTATCCTTATACCAGTTCTTTTTGTTCATTTCATTTTTTTTGGTTTTTTTTTTTTAGATGATTTTATATTTTATTGCTACCAATGTGCTTCTATTAAATTTTCTATAATCACAATATAAGCTATAACATTATATTATTATGCATTTAGTTTACGTAAGTGTGTACCAATATGTAAGTGATGCACTTTACTATAAGCTTACATACATACATATATACACTATTTATATCCATCCGGAATCTGTCAGTCTTTTGTTTGTTATTCCTTTCTTTCATTCATTGTTTTGGATTATTTTCAATTTGATTTTTACCATCTATCCTTCTCTAATTGCTAACTGTAAATTCTTTAAATATTACATCTAAGTACATATTTATATACATAATTGTTATGTACATAAGTATGTATATTTGTAGGTAGAAAATACAGATTTTCCAGAATACATATTTATTCTTCTTTCTTACTCCACTACAATTGCATATATTACATAATACGATAGTGTATATGATATCATTTTTATATACATACATACATATCGTAGGTATATATGGATATGTGTATGTGTTAACAATACACAAAACCTCTACCATCATCTCTATCTTATATAAATGGTTTTTCACTTAACACAAGTTGGACATCTATTCTATGAAACCTTAATAAAATATAAAAGTGGTATAAGAAAGGATACCTACCGTATTTTCCACAATTTTTCCTCAACATTTATACAAACATAAATGTACATACCTAAGTATATGAATATATAAAAAAAAAATGAAATATAGTATAACCAGTAGTAATATTATTTGATAGCGATAATGTTCCTCAGACGAACTGTAAGCTTCTGTTTTTGCCACTTTTCAACAAAACGAAATCTATATATTGCATTTATATACATATTTATATTGTGATGGCATTCACATTCTTCTTCTGTTTTATTTTATTCCTACTTTTTGGAAGGATATCTTTTAGATAGCCAAAGAAAGGAAGTGGATTTTGAACATTTGAAAATAATACACAAACACATTTATACATACATATACTAGTATATAGCAGTGTGTTACACAATGTATTTTGGTATATGTGTGCACACTAAAATACACAGAAATTTTCTTTTCTTTAAAAAAAATAAAATAAAATAAAATAGCACAACGTTTTTTGTACTGTTTACTGCATTTCAAAGCAGTTCATCATTTTTTTATGTTCTTACAATTTTCAGTTTCTGCTATTTTCATCTAAAAGATATTAACCGTGATTTAGAGTTGCTGTTATAAGGATTATATTGAATAGTACGAATGGTATTTTATATTTTCTATACAGTACATGAGGTATATGGACCATTATTATACTTGCGTTTTTTCTATACTCACGGTATATAGAATGAAATATATGCCAAGAATCACAATTCATTACCAGTACATTTCTATCCATAAATAAGAGAAAAGAAAAAATCCATCAAGGGATGCATTTTAATTATTTTCCTGCTTTCAGAAAAATGAGTTAAGGAAATATGGTTAATGAGTTTTCTTATTATTATTATTTTTTTTTTTTTCAAAAAGTTTAAAAAATGAAAAAAAAAAAAAATAGATATTAACACTTCTATTTATAAAAATGGAATATTTATTAGGTATAGTTATTATGTACATATACGGATGTCTGTATGATCATGGAAAAACCGATTTGAAATAATTTCAAATATTCAAAGTATTATATCAAATTAGTAAAAAAAAAAATATTTTTTTTTTCATTTTATTCCATTAAAAATTTATAAAACACAAATTTACATTATGTTTTATATCTGATAGAATATTCGATGTCCTTGTCCTTTATTTTCATGTACAGGTATATGAATACGAAAAAATGCTGTGACAAAAATTTTCCTAGTTATGATATGTTTACTGATTATTTAAAATCTAATTTTTTATAAACTTACTAATATCCCACTCACATAAGAATAAAGTTTCACAGTTCCAAGGATACTTCCAGTGCCTAAAATATACATATTATCCTAACATGATATTTTCCATGGTAAAAAAGATTTCTATATTTAAAATATTTTAATTATAGTATAAAAAAAAGTTTCAAAAGGATAAAAAGGATTGTCTGTATCTATGACATGTTTACATTTACTTCAACAATTTTCTGTTTTATTTTTTTTTGAAAAATTAAAAATTCCTTCTACATACAGAAACAAAAAAAAAAAAAAAATAAAGACAAAAGCCAAAATCAAATTCTACCTACACTATATACAAATCATTTTCCTTATTATATAAAGCAATAACAAAATTACATAAAAATTATCATATTATATAAAAAAATCAATAATTAAATGTACTAGTTGATTAATATCACTACTGGTGTTAAAATCACGTTTCATTATGATCTGACAGATATTGTCATGTGGTATTTAACCGAAATCTGTCAAACAAATTAAGTCTTCTGACACATGTTACTCTATATACATATTCATATAAGTACATATTCGAACATTCTCATTCACTTGTATTATAATTTATATACATAGCAATGGCAAAACATAAACAAAATCATCCCACAATGTGATCTCTAGATGATTTTGTTATATGTCATGGTGTCGAAACGTTTATATCATCAAGAAATTTAAATATTTTCTAAGACGTCTCATTAAGATGTAATGTAAGAAAAGGTGTTATGATGAGTAAACGTGTATATATGTATGTATAAACCATTATGTATGTATGTATGGTTTGTATACACATATTCTATTGAAACTAAACATAATTACAAACCACACTTAATTTATAGATGCAATAAGAAGGAAATCTTGGAATTTTACCTTAGGAAATTCTTATATACATGCACGTACATTCCATTTTACAAGTAAATATATGTACATACATATGAACATGTAAAATATACATACATTCATGTATGAATTTATCTTTATATCATTTCATACAACAATAACAGCCGAACATACATACATGTACATAATATGAGCAACAATTATAACCGCATACTCACATATTCCAATTTGGATTAACATACATACATATGTACATGTACATTATTATATAAACGTACATATACAGAAGGTGCGAATGTTTGTATTACATACCACGATTCTTATTTAATCATCATCTAACTAAATAGAAAACTATATATTTTAACATCACCCAGAAATTATATCAAAGGGTATTTACTTCAAAATGATAAGTAGATTTCATCCACTTTCCTGTGCTGTAAGAGGTTTTGTTATAAATAGACAAATTTATAACACCTTTTCTACATACATATACATACATAAAAAACTGCTTAACAATACTGACTAAGAGACTGAGGGTTAAATCTAATGATGTCTCATTAATATTCATTATAGGTAGGTACTGTATCTGTTATATAAACTATTTCTAATTATGGTTTGTAATATAAGTAATGTTCGTTAATTTTTATCTTTTTTTTTTTTTTTTTTTTTTTTTTTTTTAAAAAACATAAAATTTAATAATATTCCTTATTTCCAATTAAGCTGCATGAATTATTATTTTTGTGTTACCCGTCCACCATTATCGAAATAATTTCTCCAGCATTTTAATTTTGAAAAAAATTCAAATCCAATTTTCGAACTTTATATGATCAAATTGGTCATGAATTAGGATAAACATTTAAGTAGTACCCAGTAAACGGATGGATCATATGATGTGTGATAAGACGATCAAAATTGCGAAAATACAAGTATTGAACCTGAATTTCCGAAAGTACTGATCTTTTCTGTTAGATTTTAGAAAATGGTAGATTGGTAGAGTGGGAAATGATGTACTGCACGTTATGCAATTATTATGTCGAGTTTTGTTTTCGCCAGAACTTCACAAGTTCTGTGAAACAATTCTTCTGTGAACAATTGTGGAGTTGTACATGGTTGTACTCCACAAATATGTACGCATTTCGAAGATCGGCTTAGTACTGAACTATAATATTTCGTTTTTTATTTATTTTAAATTTGAAGTGATAACAAATGTGTGGGTGTGAGAGTTAAAATTAAGAATTGACTACAGCTTTAAGAATAGTTCAGAGGAAAATGAACTTATTTGACATGGAAATTCTGAAGGTAATGTGATGAACATGAAAGTGGTACTGATATGCCCATGAACGTATGTACGGTATGTATCTATGTATTTTAATCTTATTTCAATTGAAGACATGTTCAGTGTTGGATGATGCTTCTTTCGTATAATTTACTTTAAAAAAAAAAAAAAGAAAAGAAACTTCATTACTAATCTTAGTGACATCAATGTTCATGCTCCACATAGATGTATCCAATGCATATAATTTTCTTTACCAACTGGGCAGAAAATATTAAACGGTAGTAAAAAAAAAAACAAAAAATAAGAAAAAAACACAACAATATAAAAAATAAAAGGAAAACAATGGTAACAAAATATGTACATATATAAAAAGGAATGTATAGAAGAGGATTGGTGGTTGGCTTGATTTCTTTTGTATGTACAAGAAATAAATTACATGATATACAAAAACAACAAGGCACCAACATCGCACTTTTTAACTCAAAATCCTGATTATGTATACATTGTACAAAAATAATGATTATATGCGAATGTATGTATGGCAAAAAAAGAATTACACATATACAAAGAAATTGAGAATGAGCTCGTATATGTATGTAGATGTATGATTATATATATTTTGTATACATAATAATATGTTGATAGAAGGCAGACGAAAGTAGTGTAGATGTATACATGATGGTTTCTCGATAGTCGTAAATTTGGTCTTTATCACCAAACTGTCAAACGCGTAGCAATTAGAATATTAATGGCCTGTTTTCAGGCTTAGAGAAAAGAACGATTTATCGATTTTGTGAAGGAAAGAAAACGTCTCAGAGATTCCAAACTAAAGTAAAAATAAAAATAAAAAGAAATAATAATAATCAAATAAAAAGAAAAATGAAACAAAAGCAAAATATTGTGTAAATACTCGTATATATGTATATACAATATAACCAAGATACATACAAATGTATTTTACTATACCATACATACAGAGAGAATATTTTAGATATTGCTGAAGAATATATAAATGCTGTTGGTATACATTGCAAAAACCATCTCCTTCGTAACATTCCATCATACTAGCATATATAATGACATTGAAGTAAACCTGCTTTGTGAAGGAGGCGGTTGATAAAGCGATGAACATACATACATATATTTACTAATGCTAAGTTAATGTTTATATACATTTTATATAGACTTATTTTTATTTTGAAAAAAAAAAAAATTGTTCAAGAATTCAATTTTATTTGTTTATTTTATCGTTACTCTTCCACGCTTTTAATTCAAAATATCTAATTCAATTTTTAAAAGAGAACATAAAATTTGGTATAATACTACCTATATGAAACAGCATTTTAACTAAACATGTATGTACACATAAAAAAGAAAATTCGATGTATATAAAATGAATAAAATGAAAAAAAAAACGAGGAACAAAAAAAAAATGATACACTTAATTAGGATTATTGACAACTCTGATAGAATTTTTCAAATATTTTTCGGACACACAAGAAACTGATATACAGTTCAATTAAAAAAAGATGAGGATTTTTAATCTCATTTTTATGATGATAATGTTCTTATATTTTTATGTATATAGCTACTAACTATGTGGCATTTCAGAATTATCATTCGATTGTTTTGTGTTGTTTTTTGCTTAATGGGGAAAAATAAAAAAAAAATCTCAAAACAAAAATTTGCTTCATTTTTCAAAAATTTGCATTTTTATTTGAATTACGAGGCAAATACATTAGGTTAAGATATTGCATGTTGACGCAAATTCACGTGGAAACTTACCTTTATTTTAAAATTTTGCAAAAAAATTTTTAATGGTAAAGGTTTCATTGCTTCTGTTATGGAATATAAATGAAATTATGATAAGTTTAAACTATGTGATAAAATTAACATCTCAAACTAATCTTCAACTTTTTAGCAGTTGCATATGCACAATTGTAACGAATAAATTTATTTTTGTTGTATTTTAAATACAATTAAAAAGAGAAATTTATTGTAACAAATCCTGATTATGCAATTCAAGGAAAATGCTCATTTTTGTCAAATATAAATGATACTAAATATTGTATGTAATTCAAATTTTAACTGCACATTACAACATATAACGTATAACTCAATTCGTACATTTTCTTAATGTTCTTCACAAGGTTTTAAGTGATTTATTACAGTGTCTAATGTTGATTTATTTAGCAAGCCAAATTCGATTTTCTTTCTTTTATTTTTTTAACCTTACTTCTGATGTATACGTACACATATACGTTTATATTACACATACAAATGCACACATGAGCACAACAATATATTAATATATATTGGAATAAAACATTTCCGTTCTTTCCGACATTATAACCAAGGCCAAATACACAAGGGTTTACAAATTGCGTGTACGGTACGTTTTGAGAATCCACATACACATTCATATATGTGCATTACAAATGTATTGAAACATCCTGAAGACAAACAGAATATTGGCGTTAGTAACGACAATAATAATAATAATAATATGACGATTTCATACCTACTTGTTTATTTTATCGAATATTTGAAATATTTTGGTGCAGTTGCGGATTTCATAATTCATTGTTTGGCACATTTTCACATTTCAAAAACCTTGCGTGGTATGTTGATGATGTTATATAGCTATATCGTTTGTATAATTTTCTTTCTTTTTTTTTTTTTTTTTTTGACATCAATAAATTCTAAAATATCAAAAATTTGTGTATAATATACACGCACATACACAAATACATTTTACATATGTTTGTATTCCCTACTTACAAAATATATATACTCATACCATTACCATTATACTTTGTTGCTTTTGTTTTTCTCAACAGTTCCTCGAAATGTCAAATTTGAATTATGATTTTTGATTGAAATATTGCCCTGGTCATGACTTTTCATAAAAGGGAAAGAAAATTTTATATATTTAAATGTTCTTCGTATATGTAGAAAGTATTGTATACGTTACACACATATGTATAAACATGATACGCCGTGGTATACAAACATAAATTTGGCATTCATAAAGTGAATTTTGGTCCTTTTTTCTGTTCTAGGTGATTAAAATTTATTTTTTTTTTGAATTGGGGTGCTTAATGAAATATGTTATTTACACAGTAGTCCTTTTTATTATTGCAGAAAAATTATTTTTACATTTTTTTTCTTCTTCTTCTTTTTTATTTTCTGGCAATAACTCATTTTATAGATGATTTAATGTCTGATAATAAAAAATTATGGGTTCGATTGAATGTTAGCAATAAGAAATACTGTATGTACTTTAGTACGTATCCAGTATATATGTATACAAAAGATAAAAATAATATTTAAGCATAACTGATGAAAATAAATATACAAATACGTGTACGTGTTTAAACATTATTATTTTTAAGGTGAACATTTTATAAATTTTAAATAAAACAAAAAATATAAAAAATATAAATTAAATTTTGTTTTAAGACATTTGAAAATTTAAAGATACTTACATGGTCATCGTATACATTTTTTGTTTTTTCGAACCAACGAGGATGAGATGAGGTTAGACAGCCTCGACACCGCAGCTATACGCTTATTGTATCCCTCATCCTCTGCCTTTCTACAAAGAGGTACTTATCCGTCGTATACTTACACAAATATCTAAAAAGGAGTACGTAAAATCTCATATTTTGCAGTATTTGAAATTTATCAGATATTTTCAGCATATAATTATTATTATTTTTTTTTTTTTGCTTTACAAGATCACTGACTAAAAATGTCTTAAAAATTCTGTGGACTGGAGAAAATCACCAAAATGTGTACATTCGATATTGAATATTAACAACTTAAATTCATATCTGCCCTAACGATATAAGAGGGTGAAAAAGAAGTAGTTTTCATAAAAGACTACCAAATTTGAATTTTTAGTTGTTTTTTGATTGAAATTATCAAAAATTCATATGTAACCCGTCCTAAATACACACGTACATGTATGTATTTCATTTAACAACTGATTTTCTCATTTCTAGCAAATCTTAATTCATTTATTCAAAATTTCCATGTGGAAATAATTGTTTTTAATTTGCTGTATGTTTACGTAAGTAAATTTTACAAAGAATTTATGTTTGTTTATGTTATATATTTTTTTTTCATTTTTCATTTTTGCCATACCATCACTTGTACTACCTTGTACTGTAATCACTATTTGTTTCGTATATATATACACAAAATTTCTCCTTAATGCAATAAATCCTTATGGATGGCAAGAAGGGTTAATATTAATTTTTTTTTTTTTTTTTTGTTTTGTTAATATTTATAATAATGAAATAACAAAATTATTATTACTTTATACATTTTTACACATACTGTATGTACGTGTATGTGGATGAGTATCTGTAATATTATCAAATAAAAACGACAAGGATATATAAAATCAAAAAACGAAAGACGGGAATAGGAATATATGTACATATGTTTATAGTGTAAAGAACCATTTAAACATAAAAATGATTTATAAATGACATTAAAATAATGCACAATGTTAAAACATTTATGCAATATAAAATATACGCTTGGATTTATTACAAAAGGTGCACACATACAAAGATATGTGCATATATGTATAAATACATATGTATGTACGTTAAAATATGAAGGTATATGTATATACAACATATGTATAATGCATACATTAATAAACGTAACTGTTGCAATTGTACATTAAATTTTATGAGCTTTTTGAATTTATTGTAAATATTACGAAAATAAAATTTTCTAAATGTACATACACATTTCACACAATGTGTGTGTGTTACAAAACGCAGCAATTCTAATTAAACATATTAATGTAAAGCGCATATTATAAATAATTTACTCTAGAAGAAAATTACAAATAAATTTTTTTTTTTTGTTTTTTGAAAATTCAATGAAAATTATTCATTATAAAATTATTATTTATAATTGAATCGCATAGAAGTTTTGTGTATATGTGTGTGTAGTACATGATACACACAAAGTATATATTTATTTTAAAATTATGATTAACATATAAATTTTGTCTCATTTTTTGAACACTCAGACACAGTAAATTTTTAAAAAATTTAAAATATTGTAAAATATTTTGAATTTTTTTTTATTTTTATTAGAACGTTAATAAGATACCGTGTGTGTTATATAACAACCCAAATGTCAATTAAAATTTTAGTTAAAATTTTAGAATTCTTATTTATGTATTTTAATGCCTTTTTTCATTTTTTTTTTGTTTTTATTTTTTTAATGTTTGTATTTTCTTTTCTATCTTGAATATCCTTTTTTAGCATTTTTTTTTGTTTTTCTTTTGTTTAGAATTTACTTAATATACTTTATAAAAACATACATGCATACTCATATTTCTCCATATGTATATGCATATAAAGTATATTATCTTGTGTGTGTGTGTGTGTGTGTGTGTAATAATTAATGTTGTAAAGTGTTCAACATATAATTAATCGCATGATTTACAACTCTCGTGTAACTCATTGTGTCCTTAGATCACACATAAATGTCAGAAAAGGGTAAATTTATATATTCGAATGGGACTTAGCGGACTTATATTCGTATATACAATACATACATATGTACTATATGTACTATATGATTGTATATGTATGTATAATTTATGCATATAATATGCTTTATTAAACTTAAACTTACTCTCTAAATATATATGTATATATGTGAATGCACACATATGTACATATAATATGTACATAAAATAAATATGTTGAAAATATATGATCATATGTATATGTACATGTAATACCACTTTTGGTGGTAAATATGGAAACTACGCGGATGCGGAACGGATGCTTTTATTACTCTAATTAGTAATGCTACATACTAAAATTTATTAATTTATGTATCCTTTTATAAATACAATACATTCTTACATAATATAATGTTTATGTACACATACATATGTATATGTACCGTAAAATGTAAAAAATTATCTATGTACATGAATATGTATGTTACATTACGTGTATGAATGTAATAAAATTTTCATGTATATTATATATACAATATGACACACAAGGATAATGTACAATGATTTATTTTTATTGAATAAATAAATTATATATTATGTAATAAGTATAATTTAAAATTGTTAATCAATTATTTTTATTTTTCTTTTTTCGTTAAGTGTAGACTGACTAAAAGTTAAAAAAAAAAAGAAAGAAGAAAAGTGAACAAAAAAAAAACAAAAATTCATTAAAAATTAAATAAAACCTCAAAATTTCCTAATTCTTCTACAAACGAATGATTACAATTTTTTGTTTATATCCTTTATGCTTTTTATTTTGAATGGAAACAAAAAAAACTAGAAGCCTAATCAAAAAAGAGTTAAATGAAATGAATAAAAGCAGTAAAAATAGAGAAAATGATTTTTTCTTTTTTTTTTTTTTTAAATTTGCATCCACTGCAATGTCCTTCTTAGAATGTATTGACAATCAGAATAAAAATAATCTATCCGACCTATGGCTATTTTCGTCGACAATTTAAGCAAAACCAAAGAAACTCTGGCTCGATTTGAATCCTTAAACCTATACAGAAAAAGAACTCTTATCAGTAACTTCAGCTAAAGTTAAAAAGCTTTTGTGTGCATTATAATCATTTTCGTACTATATGATGTTTTTTTGGATCACCTACCTCATATTAAAATTTTACAATTTTATTCAAAAAGAGTTATCTTGGCGGAATTGACTTAAAATTTTAAACTTACGCCTTTAATCGCTCGTACTCTTTCAATTTGCAGATTAAAAAAATCGATCATACACTCATCCTTTATTTTTATGAATTTTCCTTTTGTTGTAAATAAAAAACGTTTTTTGTTTCGTTATTAATTTTTTAACATACACTATTTTATTTGAGCTGTTTTCTCTCATTTTATTTTCATTTTTTTTTTTTTTTAATTTTTCTTTTCATTTTTATGGCGTAATTTTATTTTTGATTTTTTTTTTTTTTTTTGTTTAATTCATTTTTTTTTTTTAAATCGTTTTAACTCCTAATGTCTTAAGTACATAATAACTATTTTTTTTTTCTTTTTTTTTTCTTTTTTGTATATTTTTCTTGTTTTGTTTAAATAGTAAATTAAAAGATAGCAATTAGTAGCAATATTTTTAGTTTTTATTTATGTATTTAATTTTTTTTTTTTTTTCTCTTTGTTTTAAATTAATTTATTCTCATTTAATTTAATCTGGTCATTATTATAAATTAAATTGTAAAATATCACTTTATAATGGTATTTATTAATATTTATATCGTATATTATAGTATATATGTTACTTAAAAATTACGTTTTTATTCTGATTTTTTTATTTTTTTTTTTATTTTTATTTTTTTTTTTTATTTTTTTTAATTTCCTTTTCAACAAATAATTAAAAAAAAAATGAATAAATATAAATTTTGCTTTTTTTTTGTTTTTTTAGAAACAGACAATAATTATAGTTTATTGATGTTAGTGGTGAATATGTTTTTACATGTCTGCGTTTATTTGTTTTTTTTTTTTTTTTAAATATCCTTTATGACATCTATGTATAGGTACTAAAAAATTCTTCTTAATCTTTAAAAATTGTTTTCCTTTTTTTTTTCTATTCAAAAATCTTGTTTAAAAATCGTGATAAATTTTTTTTTCCTTTTTTTTTTACTCAATTATAGTAATAATATTTTTTATTTTTCTTTTTTTTGCATTGTTAAGATTTTATTTATTTTTTATTAATAGTAAATTTAATAAATATATAATGTATTGTATATATATATAGATAGCAAATTTTTATAATTTGATTTTTTTTTTGTAATTAATAAAAATTTTATATTATTTTTTTTTTTTTATTCGCGTATACATTGATTTCTCACTTCTAATTTTCACTTTGTTCTCGTATAACTTGAAAAATGATTTTTCTTTTATTTATATATAGATTTATTTATATTATCGTATATGTATGGGTAATTACAATTTTTTTTTCAATTTATAATTTGTTTTTAATTTTAAAAAAAAAAAAAAAAATCTTTTAAATATTTTTTTTTTTTTTTTTTTACTTAATCATAATACACATGAGTGTATTCATTCATATCATATGTCTATAAGTTTAATTGGCATTTTACCATACCGTATGTTATAGCAATTTTTTTTTTTTGTTTTTTTTTGCAAATCAAATTATTTCATAATTTGTGTCTGCTTTTTATACAACAAAAATAATGTTTTCTATTTTTTTTTTGATAATTATTTTAATAAAATTTGAAACTGATTTCAGTCAAATAATTAACAGAAAAAGAGAAAAAATGGATGTGGACCCAATGTACGACAATGATAGCAACAAGATAAATTTCATGTAATTAAAACGAATATGCTCAAGAATATCGGCTATCTTTTATTAAAATAGATTATTCCTTGGTGTTTCAAAGTTTTTTTTTTTTTTTTTTATATTCGATTTGCTATCAACATTTTACTTAGGTTGTCGCTTTCACTGACACTATCATTGGGTCTAGTAATTTAACAAAAATGTAGCATGCAAAATTTATTGAAAAAAAATTCATTGAGTATGCATTATAGATTTAAAATACGTATTTTAGCATGTAAGATTTAATTTTTCTATTATTCTACTGCATAGAAGGTACTAAACTGGATGTTGATATTTATATACCAATTATAAAAATGAATTTCATCATTGTTATCATTCATTAATTATTTTTCATATAAGTATGTTACATTGATCAGTTTCAAAATTTATATGTAATACGTTTTGCCTTAAATATGTTTTTCTACAATGTAAATAAAATAATACATAAATACTCATTATTTATAAGTATTTCTATTTATTTGATTTTTTTAAAATATATTTTGTTTACTTCTCTTTTATTTTTATTTATATTTTTAAAGTATTTTATTCATTCTTAAAATTTTAATTTTATTTATTTTTTTTTTTTTATCTACATTGCAATGATAAATAATTTATTTTTGAATTAATAATACGTATTGTTTTTATTGTTTACCTTAATTTTTATATTTGCTTAATATAATTTTTTGTAAAGATTAATTTTATGTATATTTAATTTATTATTTTCCTAAATTTTATATTGACTTAAAATTTAATGTTTTTTTTTGTTTTTTTTTTACAAAGAGGTTTAGATCAAATACGTATACAGATTTTCATTATTTTTGTTAATATATTTTTTTTTGTAACATCGTTTAGTTTTTTTTTTTTTTTATTTTTTTTTTTAAATATTCAACACTGACATGCTAAAAATAAAAAAACCAAAAAAATAAATTAAATCAAAACAAATGAAAAATTATTTTCAAAAAACAAAAAAAAAAATGTTTAAAAAAAACTATGATTTATTTCTATTATTCTCGGCTATTATCCTCGTTTGTTTTAAGCCACTGGAAAAGTGTTTTTAGTCATTACTGTCGATGTACGTATATTTTCACTAATTCAAAAATTTTTAAAATTTTGTTTGCATAATTCAGGATCTCTCATCAGTTCCACGTGTTGTCGGATTTTCATAGTAGGTTTAGATTTTACAATTTTGCAGTTGTTAAATATTGCGTTGAAATGACTTAGATTAATTTAATTTTAAAACAAAAATATGTATAAAAACCCCTTTTTAAGCTAAAAAAAAAATTTTGTTTAATAAATAACTATAATACAAAATTTCTTTTATAACAAAGAAAATATCAGAATACAAATTGATTAAATGTAGATACCACAACCTATTTTTTTTGATAATTTTTGGAAATCATATTTTTGTTTTTATTGATAATTTTTAAACCCTACAGTGAATGAATGAAGAAAAAAAATTTTTTTTTTGTATGGAAATTATTCACAAATTCGTACACCCTAATAAAAAACAATATTAGGAGCAGCACTTCATTTTCTTCATGTGTCCATTTATGTTATTGACTATGGTTTTAAATTTGAAACAAAATCACATCAAAAATTAACAGAAACTGAAGACAAAAAAAAAAATGCAAAAAAAAAAAATAAATAATAAATAAATCAAAATAAAAAATAAAAAATAAATTAAAACACAAAAAGAATTTTTTTTTTTTTTTTGGCACATATTGATTTCATTCCATAAATAAACAATTTATTTTTTGTTCTTTTATCTTATATCTAAATGTACATAATTTTTTGTGTTAAATCAATATTCCTTTCTATATATAATAATATGTAATTATAATATTATATATACTTATTCTCCCGTATTAAAAAATATAATTAAAAATTATTATTAATATATATATATATGTATATATAATTAGACCACAGATTATTTTGTTTTTATTTTATTACATATAATGTTTGCGTAATTTTATTTACTTTTTGTTTTTGTTTTTTTTTTAAACCTTAAGTTCATTATAACAACTTAAAAATAATGTACGTATTGTGAAAATAAAGGAGTATGGATGATTAATCCCATTACATAATAAAATTTGAAGTTATATATGTGTATGTAAGCTATATTTTACGTTTTATAAAAATTTGAAAATCAATAGAAAATATTTTGTTATTTTTCTTGTGGAAAAAAAAAACTAATAAATATTTTTTTTTATTTAAAATAGAAAAAAAAAATTAATAAGGAAAATGCACTTTATTTCAGAAAATAAAACATAATATAAAGAAAATTTTATTTCAAAAAAAAAAAAAAAAATGAAGTAAAAATTGACTTTTAAAAACGTTTTTTTTTTATTTTTCAGTGTTTTAATTTGACATAGAGTTAATTTTATTATTTCTTTCTTTTTATTATTTTTTTTTTATATATAAATTTCTTAATGATGCATTATATATAAATTGTAAAAGTTTGTAGATTTTTTTTTTTTACGTATACCGAATTTTGGGCAGAAAAATTTTTTTTTTTTTTTCTTATATGTTCACATGTTTATTTTCATTATTTATTGAATTATGTTTTTTATTGATTTCATATATATAGTCTTGGAGAGGTCAAGGAAAAATCGAAAAAGAAAAATTTCAATTGAAATAAATGTGTAGATACATTATTCAAAAATTATAACAATTTTCCTCAATGTTTTATTTTTTAAATTTTTTTTTTTCCAAAAATTTTTTAATTTAATAGGATATTTATTATTCATGTATTTTGCATAATACAGAGAATTTATATTCAATTTTTTTTTTTTTTTATTATTTTGAAAATGATTATTTCGAATAATGTATGTATATAAACTTTTGCTTACATTGTGTTTCATTTATTTCATTTTATATATTTTCTTTCTATCCTATATAAATTTATACAATTTTTTTTTTTTTTTTTTTGTAAATTACATATACAACGCAATTTATCTTTTAAATGGGGGTATACGTTACAATTGCATTATGTTACAATGTGTTTTTCTTCTCATTTTCTTTTTATACTTTACTACTTTAAGTATATATGTATATTCACCTATATGTATACACTTACAATTAATATAATTTATTTGTATTTTTATTTTTTATTATTTTTTATTTTTTTAAATGTATTTTCATTATATTTATATATAGTTGGACTATGTGCATGTGAATTCAAAATCAAATATTTAAAAAAAAAATAATAGTTTTATTCTAAATAATAATTTTGTTATCACTGGGATTAGAAAAAAAAAATTTTTTTTTTCTGATTTATTTTTAATATGAAAAAAAAAAATAAATAAATAAAATAAAAAAATGTATTTTTATTCTGTTTAATATTGTTTTTAATTTTTGATCATGTGCATTATTGCACATCTAAAGAAACAAAAAAAAAAAAATTCCGAAGCATCTTTGCATTTAAATGTCTTAACGTTAAAACGGGTTGAATTTCTTTTAAAACATATGAAAAAAAAAAAAAATTGATATTTCACTTATTTTGTTTTTCGCGGAATCTTTACAATTCCTTATTTATCCTAATTTATTCGAATAAAAAGATACGAAAAAATAAAATGCAGGTAAAGTATATACCAATTTATACCTGGATATTTACGTTAGATATGGTGACTGTCCTATCTCAAGAAAAACTATAAGGCTATGGGCCGGGACACAAACGAATCTTTAGTTCGCACGTATTTAAAGACATATCAATTCCGCACTGGTTTTTCTATTTCATATAATCAAATTTTCATGGATCGGGCTGTTACAGCACTGATAATGATGAAATTTTCAAGGATATAATAATTTGAAGCGTAAGAGTGTAAAGACAAAATTTACGTAAATTAATAACATCAGCAAATACTGTAGTACTGCTCTCAAAAAATACCAAGCGAATAGTGAAATATCAATCAATTGTAAAAATTGTTACATTAAATAGGTAGGTACCTGCCTAAATATTTAAAAAATTTGTTTAACTGATACGTAAAATATAGGTAAGTAAGGACAGGTCTGAACTAATGTGGAAAATTCATTTTTTTTTTTTTGTTTTTTTTATAAATTAAAGTAAATAAAGGGAGTCAAGGACATACGTAAATTTAATTGTAAGATACTTTTTATTAATAGAAATTTAAACAAAACAAAAAAAAAACCTAGAGTTGGAGTACAGTGTAAATGTGTAAATTTAAGTCACTGCATGTGCATAAATGAAGTGAAAATTTTGTGCAATTTTATCACTCAATATTTTTTTTTTTTTTCTTTTAAAAATTCTCTTAACATATAAATTCATTTGCAAAAAAAGAAATTCAACTCATTTTCTCTTTAATATTTTGAATGCAATTTCATTTAATTCTCTTTTCATTATTTCTCTATGTTTTTTTTTTTTTTGTTTTTTATTTACATCGCTCGATCTCTTAAATAATTTTAGAATATATAATTTCACCTCAAATTAAAAATTTCAAAAATTTCTTATTTATTTTAATATGCACACACGTAGGTAATTTAAAAATTTACTAATATTATTTTATTTAGGTAATATAAATTACACATATTATTTTCTTTTGTGTACGTAATCGTTTTTTTTTTTTTTTTAAATTTGAAGATATGTGACATCACATGATTTTTTTTTTAATTCAACATTGTTTTTTTTTTTTTTACAACTTCATACAAGTGAAAAACGTATAATTTTATTTTTTCTTTTTTTTTTTTGTTTTCAAACATGTTTTCACACATGTATCTAATTTTTGTTTTTTTTTTTTTTTGTCTTATTTAATTCATACGCACATAATTATAAATTTAAAATATTATGGCCTATATATTTTCTATAATCTAAATTTAATATTTTTATAATAATAAATTTTTTTTTTTTTTTTTTTTTTTTACATAAGTGAGGAAACATCATACATGTACATACATACATAATTCAATTATTTACATACCTACATTTATTTATTTATTTTTATTTTTATTTTTATGTTTAACCATTTTATGTACAATACTAAACATACATATTCGTCCTCCCTCTCTTTTTTTGTGATTGTGTATTATTTAAATAAAATATCTAAAACATATTTAAAAGAAAAACATACACACAAAACTAAAACTGTATTTTTTAATTTGTGTAATATGTTTGATTACATATCAAATTCATTCATTCGTTTATACAGTGTTTGTATTTTGTTTTAATTTTTTTTTTTTTTTATTTTCATTTTAACCATAAGAATATTCGATTTGTCTCTTTCATGCTTTTGATTGGTTATTAAAAATATTCAATTCATTTTCATTTATTTTTAATTACAGATGGCGTATGTGGTTTTTTTTTTATATATTAGACATTTCTTTACTGTTTTTTTTTTTGTTTTTTTAATAATTTTATTTAAATATCTTGATTATATATTTTTGAACGATATAGAAGACAAAAAAAATAAAAAAACAAAAACTCTATACATTATTATACAAAATACAAATATGGCGCGAAATTATAAAAGAGAAAAAACGAATATTGGTTACGTATGTTTAGATTGTGTTGCACGTAAACCCGCAAACTACCGGAACTTATTTCTAATTTTTTTTTTTGTTTTTTTTTTTCATTTTTCTTTTTCTTTTTCTTTACTTTTTTTTTTTGTTTATACACAGCACAATAGAAGACTTTCTTGGTATCAGATACAGAAGAAGTAAAAGATGAAAGACTTTAAAAAAAAAAAAAAATGATTTTAACAATTACCTTAAGAGGAATGTCAGACATATTTGGACGAAAGTTGTTTGGCAAGTTCTGTATATTTCAGAAACTTTGAATGCGGGCTCTCTTCAAATGTATTTGCTGATGATGATGTTGATGCAGCCGCCGAGACAGGTGTTTGATGTTGTTGCTGCTGTTGTTGTGGTGATGTTGGACTTTTGATTGAATTATTTGATCCTCCGGCAGAAGCATTTCCACCACCGCAATTACCGCTGTTAACTACATTTGATGAGATGTTACTACCATGTGACGAGGATGTTGATGATGATGATGGTCCTCCTTTTGGAGAATGACCACTACTACTACCTTGCGACGATGATTGTTGCTTTTGTTGTGATGATGTACTTGCGACAGTACCGGCAGCACCTCCCACTCCAGATGCACCTATTGAACCGACTCCGCCCATATTTGATGCATTTGTTGATTTAACTGCGATCGGATCAATTATAACATCGTCTTTCACAAAATGAACCTTCGAAAGGTGATGACGGTAAGCACCTTTTGAACAGAATGGTGTGTCACAAAATGCACATTTAATTATTGAATCAGATGTCATAACAGCATCATTACATGCCCAACTAAATGCTAAAATATTACCAGAAGCTGTTGCACCCGTAGGTGGGATACTTGGCGCTAATGTTCCAGTACTTCCGGAACGAGTATTAGGAAGTGTATTTTCTGTTTTATCACATAGTTTTTGCAAAGCAGCCAAAGGATGTGAACTAGTTTTCTTATTAGAATTATGACTTCCTAAAGTTTCTGATGAATTAGATGTCGTTGACCCTGTGCCAGTCAAACTATCGAACATTGATGATAATGCATTCAAACTGCCAGAACTTTGTGGATGTTTCTTTTCACTTAATGAAGTGCCCGTTGATCTAGGAGTTGTTGACCGATCGCTTCCTGGACTAGCCACTGGAGTTGAAGGCGTCACTGTTGAAGATACAGGATGAGTTATTTGACTAGGACTTGCTATGGAACTAGATGAAGTGTTTATTTTTGGTTTTGAAGATAAGTCCAATTCACATTCATTTTCTCTTATAGAATTATCATCTAGACAAAATTCTTTTTTCACTGATATTTTTTCTTCTTTTTCTCTATGATTAATTGATCCTTCATCATCTTCTGGTTCTCGTTTAATTTTTATACCTTCTTTTGTATCTTCTTCATTTTCAGACTGATTTTGCGAGTTCATATTTTTATCAGGTGATTGCCTCGGTGTTACGTGATTTGAAATATCGGGTTTTCTTTCAGGCGTAAGTGATTCTAATCGACTACTGCCCCTATCAGAAACTGAACTGGATTCACTACCACTTCTTTCTCGTTTAGAATAATGTTGCTGTTGGTATGATCTTAATAAATTCATAGTTTGTGGATCAATTAATGGTTTCGTGTAATCTACACTCTCATCTATTCCAAGTCGTTTTAAAATGCTTGATCCTAAGGGTGCACTAGTATGATTATTTGATGAAAATCCTGAACTTCCATGTCTTGATCTTGTATCAAAACTTTTTTCAATTAATTGTTCTATTGCATTCAGAACCGACGGCGATGACATTTTATCACTTGTATTACTGTTATTTACATTTTCCTTAGGTGAAGGTGATGTTAAATCAGAAGTGTGAGGAGATATATGCCTATTCGATGCAGGTGATGTACTTTCATCTCCTATACTTTTTCTACCATCTCGACTACTTGGCGTTAATGGACTCATTGAATCAGGAGGAATAATACTGTTTGCTGATAACATTCCTCTTGGAGAATTTGGAATTGATCCTCCTACACATTTACGTATATGTTCTACAAATAAAGCAGTTTCAATTTTATCACCGCATTTTTCACATGTTATCCTAGTTGAACCAATATCTCTCATTGTCTTTACTTCACCATTTTTAAAATCATGCTGGGCTCTTTCTAATTCAAGTAGTTTTCGAACTGGAAGCGATTTTTTTCGTTTTTCTCTCGTCTGACGTCTTCGTCCGCCACTTTCAGTTATTGAACGCATAATATGTTCTTTATAATGTGCATTTTTCACCATATGATTACTAAGATCCTTAAGTGATGAAAAAGCTTGATCACAAACTTTGCATGTCAATACTGCGCTTACCGTACTATTCGGATTTGATGATGGATTTGCTGAAGAACCACCTGTTCCACTACCACCTTGCCCACCACCTTTCCCTTCTTCTGATGATTTCCAAGATATTATTTGTTCTTGTGAAATAATATTTGTGTAGTGTTGTGTTTGTTGCATATGACTTGTCATTTCAGCTAAAGAACGAAAACTTTGTCCACACCACATACATTTTAAAATTTGTCTAGTTTGTTCTGCTCCTTTTCCTAGCCAAACATCTTGTCCTCTAACCAATTTTCGAGGCAAAGGCATGGTTTCTTTAATAAGTAAATTCAAATCTGATTTACCTGATGATGAATTCGAAGATGTAGAGGAAGGCGGTTGGTGATGATGATGATGATGAGTTGTTTGATTACCAGTTGTTGGTAAATTTCCAGATGGAGGAACATTTACGCCACAGTGCTGAGTTTCCTTCATATGTGTAGTTAATGTTGCTAGAGTTGGGAAACTTTGTTTACACCAAACACATTTAAACACATCTTTCGCCGCATCTGCACCCTTATTTAACCAATGAGATTGCCATGCACTATGTCTACCACTTCCAACAGAAGTACTTTGGTTATTTGAAGGTCTAATATTTACTTCAGGTTCAGAACCACCCAATCGTGTCATTTCAGACATTTTTTCCAAAGCTTTAGTTGCATCGTTTGGTGCAATTTTGTTTTTTCCATTCCAATCAACTGATGTTGGAAGCGGATTTTTTGGTGATAAACTTGCAGCCGCAACAGCAGCAGCAAAATATGGAGTGATAGGTGATGTCCATGGTGAAACAACAGGTTTGTATTCTGTTGGTCTAGGCAATTTTCGTGTAGGCGGAGGTACATCATTTTCCGCATTACGTTTTCTACTACCTACCGATAAATCTAACGGTCCACTATCAGATTTACTTAAGTTAACAACATCATTATCACTTTTACTATCTGTATCAGAATCTCTTCTGTTACGTTTCGTACTAAAATCTAAAATTGGAGGTGCATCATCTGGAATTGGTGAAGATAAAGGATGTGTTGGAGGCGATTGCGCTGCTCGCACTAAACCAGCAGCTGCAGCTAATGGATTACTTAATAGCAAACGATTTTGTTGAGCAGCTGCAGCAGCAACATTTAAGTATGCTGCCATCGCTGCTGATTGTGGTGGTAATAGAGCGGCTGCAGCAGCAGGTGGTAAAGTCGCTGGTAAAGTAATTCCAACTGGACTTGCTGATGTAGGAGCTGTTGTACTTCCGTTGCCAGAAAAATTTGAATCGTCTGAAGGACAGCGTCCTCCTGACGATGAATCTCTTGACTGACATCTCGGGCTGGTTAATTCACTGTAAAAACGAAAAAAAAATAAATAATAAGCCAAAATGAATTTTTCAAACAAGAAAACATTTTTTTTTGTATAGGTGAAATTCTATTTTAATCATTTTCATTTTAGAAATTGTTTTTTTTTTTTAAAACATAGTTTAAATTCGTTATAAATTAAAAAATATTAAATATAACAGAGTCACTATATTCCCTCGAAGAGTTTAAAGTATAAGTTATTTAAATTTTGTGTAACAAAAAACATATAAGAATATGATCATAGCCTCGGAAAATGCTGAAAATGTTGACTTAACAAAAAAAATTACCATTTCATATTCATATTTTATTTATTTAAAAACAAAAGTTTAAACGAAATAAAATAACAATTATGAAGTAATCTAAGCTTAAATAATTTTTCTGTTAAGATCTGTATAACTTTGAATAACTAATTTAAGAAAAAGTAGACATAACTTAGTATTACATTATAGGTATACAAAATTTTCTAAATAATATTCATGAATATATTGGCAAAGATTTTAAAATCAACTATGATATAGGTAGGTACCTATATATTTGAACCTCTGATTCAAAACCTTTTTGTTTTGATTTATCGTTTTCAGATATGTGACAACATAGCAAAAGGTGCAAACTGATATCCAAAAAGTGAAAAAGGTCCACAACTTAAAGAAAACAAATAAATGCCCATAGTTTCAACAAAACAACTTTTGATATTTTATGAATTAACTCAAAAAAAAAAACCAAATTTTTCTAAACAAAAACGGACGTTTATAAAACAAAAATAGGTATATAAAAATTAATTTCTTTATTAACCAAGCACAAAGAATACACCAGAATAATTTCGAATTATTTGAAAAATAAAAAAAAGCAAACACATAATCAGTGAAATCAATGTAAATTCTACCTTGCACTTAACGCCTGTCTATAAATCTCCAGCATTACAGCCTCATGAAGCATCATTATATATGGCAAAATAATTTAATATATTTTCGTCAGGAAAAAAATTTTTTTATTTTTTATTTTTCAATAAAAAAACATAGAATGACGCGATTAATGTGGAGTTTAGAATGTAAACACCTTAATTTCCATTAATTAATTTTTTTTTTTCTTTTTATTCTTCACATGTAAAATAGATTATATCACCCACAAATCAACTAATCAATTTTTTATCATTAATTTTTTATAAGATTTTTTTTTTCGTAAAATTTTATTTTTCATTTGCACATTTTTGTGTTTTTTTTTATTTGATTATTTGTCTAAATGAAATAATTTGAAACTGGTTAATTTTACGCAATATTATTGTACACTATATCTACTATAAATTTTCTTAATTATTTGAATATTCTTTTTTTTTTTTTTAAATTAATTTATTTACATTAATTGTTAATTTAAAAATTTTTAAAAGCATTTATCGGATACGTACATGTTGTAATATGTGATTGAAAAGAAAAAAAAAAAAAACAAGAAAAACATTTACGTATGTACATACATATATGTACGCGTATACATGTGTTATATTCGTGACTATAGTATACCTATATGTATATACCTATATATGTATATATTTAGAAATATCTATGTAGGTACTTTTTTTTTCATTTAAAAGTAAAAAATTTACACCAATGAATTTTTCGTCATTTTATTAAAGCACATACCTACACATTTTTATTTTCTCTCACATTTATTACTTTCTTAACTTTTACTTCTTTTTTTTTTTTTATTTTCTTTTATAAATATATAAACATATACGAAATCGTATAGCTATATAAATATGTAACACAATTTTGTTTTTTTTTTTTTTTTAAATATTCGTTATTTAACAGTTACATTGAATTATTCAAAAAATAATTGAAAATAATGAACACTTACTGTTACTGGATCGTATACATTTCGTAATATTTGTGTATAATTTTAATTAAAATAACATACAAACCTACATGTGTGAATGTTGGAAGAATTATGTAATTACCATAATTAGAAGTTTTTAAATTTTTTTTCTCAATTTAATGCATTTTATTCCATGTTTTAAATTTTCATTTTTTTTTTTTTATTTTTTATTTTTATTAATTTTTTTTTGTTTTTTTTTGTTTTTTGGTTTTGTGCAATGTTATAAAATGACCCCACACAGAGTTCTTTTAGTTTATCACATCAAGTGCCTACCTAAGCTATGTTTATTTCATACGCGTATATCGTACATGACATTTTGAGTTTATCCACAATTTTAATTTTTTTTTTTTTTTGCTTTTCAAGTTCCATCCATTCTCAGTCTCAATAAACAATTAGAATTTTTCATAAATGAAAACATTTTTCAAACGATAAACAAAATAAAATAAAATAAATAAATAAATAAGTAGGTAAATGTACCTAATAAAAATTTTTTACATAAAAAAAAAATTTCATTGAAATTTCTATTTTGGCCAATTAATCTTGCACTAAAAATATTTTAAATATTTTTTTTAATATATTAAACGTAAATCATGGGTATACCGTTAAATACGTACTGTGCGCTATGTGATACATTGTTCTATTAAAAAGTACATCAACGTTACAAGATTAAAACTATTTTTAATTTTGTTTTTTTTTTTTGTATTTTATATTTTTTATTTTTTGTTTTTTTAATCAATGCTTTACAATGTTGTTATCACTTGTATTGCACACTTATTTTTTTAAAGACATTTAACAAAAACAAAAAAAAAAAATTTTACCACAATAATTAAAGTATTATAATGTAACTAGACCAATACAAAATGCCACTTCTTTTACAATAAACATTTCACTCAATATTTTACACTTTTTTTTTTTTTTAATTTTTATTTAATTAATTAGAACACAAATAAAATTGTAATACATGAAAGTAACCGATTCCCGTTTATTGTCCTGTGACTTGAATGACTAACATTATTTGATTTAAAAATAATTACTTATCTATCTTATTACAAATAAAATGATATCCTTTTCCCACATAATTCCCATGAACATGAAACGAGCTATCGTCACCGACTAAAAAATCTTTTTGACACTGACACCATACAAACCTGATGATGATGATGATGATGATGACGGCGCAATGATGAGATTTTTATACACACACATATATACAGTTATTTACAAACATACATACATATGTATATTATTTTGCTTAGCCAGTTTTATATACATATATTAAATAGCACTTTTTGGCTTATACAAAGGCAGGCAGAGAAGTGTTTAAAATGTGAATAAACGTATTATTATACATATAAATATGTATATATATACACATATAAGAAGAAAAATCACAATATTATGCATACAATCATGTATTTTAGATATACCTACTTATAGAAGAATTTATCCAAAATATTCTGGTTTCATTTATTCATATGTATTTAAAATTCTGTACACGAAAAAATGTGATCTCTCATACACGTATATCAACACACAATTCACAATCATACATATTTATATATACAAATAATACACGTTTTTCTACATTACGCACACAACTGAACAACTCAGTTCAGATTTAATCCCAATGCAATCTGATCTGATTAGAAAAACGTATCTGTGTACACATTTCTCCAATAATAATAATAATAAAATGTGAATATTTTTGAATGCGACATGCTCACGTACTACGTCTGTGTGCAACTAAGAGAAATTTTTGAGTATCGTGTCTATGTAAAATATTTATTTGAATTTCACTGTGTGTTAGTGCAATTTTGAATTATATATATGGGCATCTACGAGCATGTGAATTTTTGTAAATATCTATTCTCTCTTTAAAACAAGTCAAACAACAAACTAAAAATAATCATAATAAAATAATATGAGTTAAAGTGTGAGCAAAGGTGTGAGGGAGGACGACTTATTAATTAAATTATAATATGACATACAACACACATGTGTGTATTGTGTGTACCTGACAAACGTGCAAGATTATATAATTTAAAACAATATATTATTATAGAATCAAAGAGATTATTCATGAATTACGTACGATTACGTAAATACGTTACGTACAAAGTATATTTTGATTAATTAAAAACAAAGAAAAAAAAAAAAATTCGAATTTAAAGTTAAAAAACACTTCATCTAGTCTAAAATTTTAAATTAACATCCTAATATCAAATTTTTTTTTGTCAACGTATACAATTCAAAGGATCATTACAAACAACACACACACCATACAGGTATTACAAGGATTTGTATCAACCAAATCAAAAACAATAAATCATTCACATTTTATTTCAATGATTTGTTCCATTTTCAATGCATTTCGAGTAAAAATGCTGAACTCACTTCAAACTGCAAAGTTAATCTACAACTTTGCTCTTAAATTAATTATAACCTCATGAAAAGTTTAATATATTACAAAAGAGAATTTTGTGCTCTTTCTCTTAAATTATATTATACAAAAAACATAATATTGCTTTGTTTGCATGTACCATGGTTGTTGTTGGTTTTTAATTAAAAATGTAAACTATTCGTGTGTTTTGTGTACATATACAGAACAATTTATTCCATTGATTGTCCTCACAATCAATTTAAAACATATTTCTCTTGTCTCTTTATTTTCAATGTGCAAAATTTCCAAATTCTCTTAGAATATTACTAAAAATACGACTTTGGTAATTGAATCATGAATTTTCTTGAAGTTGAAGTTAACAAATGACGTTCTACATAAAATGTTAGTTTACTTCGTCGAGCACGATGTGCAGAAAATGTTTGTATGTTTATTTTTATAACTTTTGATATAAAAATGAACACATATGTATATGTACATACACCCATACACAGCTATATCGTGTATCTTATATAGGTGCTTATCATATATTTATGCACTTGATTTACACATCAAGCAAGTGTATATTCAATTCGATTTAATGCATTTAATTTGAATGCATTTGAAACAGTTAACTCAGTCATATTTGTATATACATAATTCATTGTAAATTCATGCATTAACATATGTACACATTCTTTTATATGTACTTAATAAAACAAGTTTATTTTTTCTCATTTCATTTATACAATCAAAAATATCGGAATAACATAAATGTGCGTAATGTTATGTGCGCAAAACACAAAATGAAAAAAAAAATTCAAATCAAATGAAAATATGAATGTATAATATGTGTCCTGAAAAACGTATAAAAAAAAAAAAACAAACAGACACATCCGCACATAAATTGATACATATATGTTTGTACGTACATGTTCATATGTAATATAGGTGTACATATGATGAGTATTTAATATGGTTCAAAGAAATATCGCGCTTAAAAATATGCGATAGGTTTTTTTTTCTTTTTTTTTTTTTGTAATAATTTTATAAATAAAATATTTAAAAAAATGGTCTCATGGAAAAATGTACGTATTTCTACGTATTTTGGTTCCTTTTTCTGAATTTATAACAAATATTAACTTATTTTTTGACTTTTTCTCTGTATGCATTATTATCCTTTTACTGAGATATACTGTATGTATACAACAGTTCAGAGGTTCATACGTACGTATGTGCTTTTACCCATCACTTTTTATTTAACATTTCATCATCAACAAAACTTCAAACAAAATGTATAATTATGCGTGTCAATGTGTGTATATGGACATTAAATATGTATGTATTAACGTATAGAGCACACAATGTATATGTAGATAATTGTTGTGTTAAAGGACGAGAAAAACTTAGTTTTTTTTTTTTCTTGACTCGAAATTCACATTTTCTTTTTGTTTCCTTTTATTATTATGAAGAAAGAGAACATAATCTTGGGAGCCACGTTACATATTCATAAGGCGATAAATAACAATAACAACAACAACAACAACAACAAAATAATGTACACGTATATCCTTCTTCCCATACCATTTACATGTGCACCCTAGAAACATATTACAAAATGTCTAAACGAGATGAACAGGACAAGTAAATATTGCACAGGGGGATCGTTACTTACGTGACACATTTATAAATTACTCGTTATGCAGTTATATATTGTTGTAAGTTTTTTTTATATTTTTTTTTAAATATTTTTTCTTTTGAAATGAAATCATAATGACAGCAGGCCTTCATTTAAACATATTTTTAACCTCATTTTTTAACCTATAAATGTAGATTATGGTTATGTGTATATGAAATATTTCTTATTTTCATTTTAAAAATAAAATTTTCAAATTTGATTAAAATATGCGCCTTATACTCTGTATTTTAGTAACATTTTAAAGATTAATGCTAGATTTCTTTACTTTTTTTTTTAATGTATTTTCAAAACAACATTTTCAGGTGCATATTAAAATGACAGTATGAGGAAAATGCAATAAAAAAAAATAATAAAAATTTCATTATTTATTCTCAATAAATATAAAGTCATTATAGATTCATTTTGACAATACACAAATCTATTTTATAAGAATACAATACAAGAAAAATAGAGTTATTTTAAATGACATTTTTTTTTTTTTACTTTTTTTTTTTAGTAAAGTAAAAAATCAATTTTTAATCCTTCATCCCATTTTTACTTTCATATAGCAATTAAGCTGAAGAGCTAATAAATTTATTAAAGCTTTTTTGTATATGTGATGAACACAATAATACATATTATAGAAATATCGAATTTAAGATTTCTACAACACCTACATCTCTCCCTTCCCTCCCTCCTTTCCTCTATCAATCTCATATTAAAATTGTAGTTATTGCCAACAACTGTATTTTAGAGTTTCAACCCATTCCTTGTCACTTGTCAAAAAAACAACTAAAGTCAAGTCAAAATGTGAACAAAAATAACGTTGCTAAATACGACATACGCCTATATATACGTACGTACATATATACCAAGCTTTTATTCTTATACAACAACTATACTACAAAACTGCACCACTGTTTTTGTCCTTTTTATCCTATTTTTCCTTTAGTTTTGTAGAAAGATAATAATAAGGGCACCTACAACAAAACAATAATCTTTTTTCTGACCATCAACCCACCACCTACATCTGTCTATCAGAATTGTTCATTTATGTACGTACATGTAATGTATGTATGTAAGTACATTCTATTCGATGTTGAAAATTTTTCTTCGTCATTTCTTACATTTTTCTTTTTTTTTTTATATCTTATATTCTGTACACTGTACCCCTCATGCATTTTATTTTTCTTCATATATCCTTTTTATGGTTAAGCTATATTTTTTTATAGTAATATAATACATACATAAATACGTTGTTCATAAATGATTTTGTAAAGAAGTTTTGTTTGATTTGATTCTTTTAATAAGAAAAGTTTACCACCCAATAATCTATAACTTATTATATTATGTGTATATACCTACTCATTTTCGATGACTTTGTCATCGTCGCCATCGATTTTAGAAATGATGTGTCACATAAATTACACCATATACAACAACAACAAAAAATATATGTTCATACATATATATTTTCGCATCTTGTTCTGATTATATGTGACTGATTAAAAGATATGTGACATGTTATAGCTGTGGGATTGACAATTGGAATTTATAGCCATCGGCTTTGCAATTTTCCATTTCTGAGATATTTTTCTTTTTATACATATATACATACTTAAATTTACACACAGATGTGTTTTTTTTTTTTTTTTTTTAATATTCCCTTCCCAAGTTTCTCTACTTTTATTTCATCTATATACATAATATTACATTGGTATGATGTATATACATATATGCATACATCATAATATTTATTTAATTTTTTTTGCACGTTTTTGTCGTTATTTAATTATAAATTTATGCTTGTTAGGACATCTAGAACAAAAAATAAGATATTTTTGATAACATATAAAAATATCTAAATACAGCTCGTATGTGTCCATGTATAGTTGAAAATACTTTAGCAATAAATTTTAATTACATATGCATATGATACATATACTTACGTACAAAAAAAAAAAAAAAAAAAAAAAAAAAATTCTTTTTTATACCCTATATTGATCATATATCCTTTGAAAGTTATATAAATAATGTTTTTAAAGAGCTTTGACCTTTTGCACAATAAATACAAATATTTGATCCTTTTTATATTACTTAACTGTATTTCATATATTTTTACTTAATATACAAGGTACATTAGGTAGGATATTTAAGTATATAAAATAATGTACACAGATCAATCAAACATTCAATTAATCAATCACTCAATCAATCTATCATTTATTGTTTAAGTTTCTTACTAACAATATGGAACTTCGTGCCAATTTAACAGACATCATTTCAAAATTCTTTACATTATTGTAGAATTGCAATAAAAATAGAAAATTCATATATATATGTATGTATTTAGTGCAAATAAATAAAACATTTAATTGAAGCGTAAAGTAATATAACTTTTGATAGTAATTTTCATCTATTCTTGAAAGCTGTAACACAAATTCAAGGTGTAATATATGTACAATATAAGTTTTTGCTTTTTTTTTTTAATCTGGATGCATATACATACATACATCCAAATACATAAATGTAAAACCTAGAGTACATGAATGTGCTTTAATAAATTTCTTTCAAATACTTATAATACATAATCCATATTTATAAATGTATCCATCACCCACTACATTTATCCACAAATATTATTTAGATTCACTCCTTTATGCCATTTAACATTAATACGGTTGAAAGTTTCTCATCAAGCTCTTGACAGTCGACAGATTTTATATGGCAGTAACACAGTATCGTACTTGAGAAACTTGATGCCTTTGGTAAGATTATTATATATGTATGTACATATGTATATAAATATATTTAAACTAGTACCCGTCATTCATTTTCTAGAATGACCATAAAGGATATAAAATCTTACATTTGTTGTAATCTAAGTTTTTATGTGAATACTCGTATATATGTATATAGTATCAGTATAGTAAGCAATTTTTACATTACACATACATATGTATACCAATATGTATGCATGTGTATGTATTTCACATTTTAAACAGAAAGCTCTCTGATATAACTGTTACGTTTTATAACTTTTCTTTTTTTTTTCTTCTCCTTTTTTAATTTTTGTTGAAATTAAATCACCTTAGGGTCGGTTTTGTTCGATATACCCTTACTATTTCTACACTGTACAATTTTCTGTACGATTTTCATGTGACTTTGGATACCATGGATTTTAAATTGAATCATGTCACATGAAAATCATATGATGTAGAAATGAGAATATAAACGTATATATATCCACTTTTCCTAATTTTTATTGTGAAAATTTTCTTAATTTCTAATAATAGAGATAAATGAAAAATTGAATAAAAATTTTAATAATGTCTAATTTTAAAAATCAAACACAAGGGACATGTCACAAATATGTAAATATTTTGTTTGTTTGTTCAAATCCAAATATATCCTTTTTGATAAAATTTATTTAAAATGTAATTTGATCAAAATACATACATGTATATGTACATATAAATTAAATAAATATAAATTTTAAAATCATTTTCGAATCGTTCAGTTGTATACTAAATTTTTTAAATAAAATGTTCAATTAATTTATATTTTTTATAATTTCTGTATGTATTTACACGAATGCTATACTGTCTAAAACTTTATTCATTTGTATTTTTTTTTTTTTTTGTTTTTTAATGTCAAAAATACCAACAGACAATTTTACATCACCAAAAGTAAATTTCCTTATCCTTTACAATTTTGATATTATACCTATATACTTATATATGTAGTCCTATTCGCTATTTAATTTTTGTTTTTACATTTCCTAGATAGTTTTAAATATTCATGTACATATACATATGTATATACACTTTTACATAATTATTTTTATTTATGTTTGAGTGACTAATAAAAATGTGTGCATATATAAACAATACAATAAATATATGTATATGTATGCGTGTATGAACATTTTTGATAGAAAATTTAAATGGATGGAGGTAACGGCGATAACAGTAAAAGTGACATAAGAAGAACACTAGAAAATATTATATTTATGAATGTTACAATATACATTATTATATATGTATAAATATAAAAGATTTCAATATATACAATGTATATAATACCACCAGCAGTATAGCAAATGATTTGTGGTTATTGCGCTCAAGGCTAAGCTAAAAGCTGTATAAACCGACTATTTGGATAGATTTATATTCAAAGCGTCATGGCAAACTACTATAACAATTTCTGCTCCAACAATCACTTGCCTCATCATTCTTCTTCATTTTATTCTATACTAATACATATTGTCTTTTCCGTCAAATGTACATTATATAATATATAAAAATATACATATGTAAAAATTCTTAATGTATACGTGTGTATAAAATTTTATTGTTTCGACAAAATATACACATATATACATACGTATGGAATTTATAATATAAAATACAATATACCATATATCCTTGTTCTTAAGGCAGCAGTATCTACATATATAATGCCAAAACTAAACTAAAGAACTTAAGTTGAAAAGATATTCAGAACACAAACTTTATTGACGATATGACTGACATAAATCAGAAACCCTGTACTTGTATCATTACGATTATTGTTATTACTCCTTGCCGTGTTTCATAGTAGTTACCCACCCGACATCATCTTTATAGCTATACATCACCATTTACTTCTATAACACTTTACTTTTCTACACCACCATAGACCATTACTACTGGATCGCCAATAAATTTCTAGTCTTCTACTATTAATATAACAATGTATAATATAGAATTTGTATATTATTATGTATATGTAGTACGATTATTTTCTATTCGACCCCAACAAAAATAACATAAAATATATCGTATACATCATTTACGTTTGTTAGTATGTATGTATGTACCGAATAAAAGTTCTCTTATTTCTATAAAACATTTTCTTCAACCCCTTTTATTATAGTTGAAATTTCATCTTATTCTTCGTTCACTATACACTACATAAATACATACACATACACATACACATAAAAATTGGAAACCGTCAGGGTCGTTTAATGTGCATTATATATACATAGAAAAATACAAAAATAAAATATATAGATATACATATAGTGTCCATATAAAAATGTGTATCCATTCATATACCTATATAAGTATATATGTAGTATTTTGATATCAAACAGGGGAGTCTATCCTTTTTATTCCACTACTTAAACAATTATTTTTCAAAGCGATAATTCATGGACAGAGGTCATTGAATTTTAAACTTCCTTTTTTCATCATTTTGATGGACACTAAAAAGCATGATTAAATGTAAAAGAATACAAATGTGTTAAAAGTAAAAACAAAAAAAAAAAAAAAAACGAAAAGAAAATATAAAAAAATTGTAAGGACATACACTGTACATTTATATGTAAGTAGAAAAATTTAATACGAAATATTATACGAATTTAGTGGTAAACGTTTAAATTCATTAAATAATTTAGATACTTCAAATATTCAAAAAAAAAAAAAAAAAAAAAAAAATAGATTTCACTTTTCAATGTAAAGAAAATATAAATTAGATTGTATTGCATCGAAATAAAAATATGTATATCGTACAGCGTATGACGTATTATA
The DNA here is from genome assembly GCA_963971155.1 of Anthrax anthrax. Lineage (NCBI taxonomy): Eukaryota > Metazoa > Arthropoda > Insecta > Diptera > Bombyliidae > Anthrax > Anthrax anthrax. The sequence goes on from OZ020124.1 coordinate 4,168,242, forward strand.
AATAGAAAAACGAATTTTTACCATTATTAAAATCTATACCTTTCCGAATTAAATTGTTGACGTATTTGATATACATTTTTGCATTCATGTGATTGTTTTGCAATTGTCACTTAACTAAAATGCAATTCAAATATACTGAATATATGTAAGGTATACAAATATGTATGTGTGTATTGAAAGCATTTCAATTATAGAATATATACTTAAGAGGATAAGATTTATCTCTGCATGTACACGTTGTTTTTTTTTTTTTTTTGTTATGCTTAATCTAAAGCATATACATATATGTATGTGTCAATCAAAAATATCAATTGGTTGACATTATCTATTCAAGAGAAATACGGAAACAGAATATGTCACTTGCTAAAAAAAAAAAAAAAAATTTTTTTTTTTTTTTTATCAAATTGTAAATGTTTAGAGTGCGGTTAAAATGTCAGTTTTTAAAATGCATTTTTTACATTTTGCAATATTCAAAAAAAAAAAAAATTTTTTTTCTGATATATTCACTTTTCCGTTTATTTTCATATACCAAAAACATCAAAAATAAAAATTGAAATGTTTAATTTTTCTAATCTATCTACGTCTTTTTTTTTGTTTAAAAAAAACCGATTTCTATTTATGAACATATTCGCTTGTATGCAAACATAAAATGAATATAAAAATAAGCATTCATACGCATTCAAACTTTTTACCAATAAGTTATATTTTTACTCACACATAAAAAAAATTCTGAACATAACGTGTAAAATGAATGAACATTTTTAAGTATACATTTATAGCACTTTTGCATACATAGAAAATATAGAAAAAGATAATAAATAAATTGCACATTTCTGTACTCTTGATTTATAATTAAAAAATTGTATCAACCAGATCGCTTATTTCAAACTTGAAAACTATAATGAACTAAATATAGCCCTTATAATTACATTATCCAAATATTATGAAAATTAAGAGATTAAAATACATTTAAAAAAAACAAAAAAAATTCAAATTAACTTACCGTTCCATATTAGAGTCCTGTGAAAGAAGATTCTGATTAACATTAGAGTTATTAACTCTACTGTATTCCATGTCATCACGTGAATCAATCAAATCAGATGTCATTGAAGTTGTTAACGCCATCGTTCCAATAGGCTTAATTCTATGAATTGAGGGTGATGTTGATAACGATGATACAGTTTGTGATACCGATAATGATGATGTTAGTAACTTTGCATGACATTGGTCTTGTTTAACTAAATCGATTGTAGCTGAAGATGATATTGGTGATAATGATGATGGTATAGAAGACGACGAAGATTGAAATGGTATTACTGTTGGTAATGATGAACGTGAAATTTGTGAAGTATTTTGTAGCAATGACGCAAAAGTGCTACTTAATAGAGGATTTGTAGATGTATTTATTGCTGTGGTTTCTATTTTGGAAGTAATAACATCAGAAACAACTGTTGCCGTTGGATTAGAACTTATGTCTATTGGTATAGGTGATGTTGCTGCTGAAGATGATGGTGTTGTAGATGATGATGATGATGATGATGCTAACGATACGGATGGTATTGCTGTGGTAGTAATCGTCGTCTGAGTTGGACTATCTGCTAAACGGTTTGGTTCTGTTGTATTTTGACTTTGTTGATGTTGATCCTTTGAAGATGATATTGCAATTGCTGCGGCTGCAACTAAACCTGACTGTAATAATTGGTCCGAAACAGCAGCAGTTTTTTGATGTGCAGGTGATGATGTTTCCTCAATTGTTGAATGAACAGAAGAAGGGCTTGTTGAACCTGGCCGAGGAACTTCTTTATTATCAGAACTTTCAAGGGGATCATCTCCTTCATCTGTAAAATAGTAATTAAAAATAAAATTATGAAATAAATATTGTTTTATCCATCACAAAATAAAATATGAAAATGTTTAAATATCAAATCTATATGTAATTAACATTTTCATAGCTTTCATCAGTATATGATCAAATAATTATCTACATATAATACTTTAGAAAAATTTAATCTAAATCATATTCAGACTCATTCATTATTACAATTTCATATTTTTTTTTATATCGATTATGGTCTTGATTGAAACTTGAAAGTACAATATTGTATTTAGCATATATCCAAGTGACTGTAACACCCATTGTTAATTAATATACCAGTATGTACAGATACAAATATTTATGCATGAAATATGTTCAATTAAAAAAAAAAAAATCCTTCAATCTTTATTTGTTAGTCTTACAGTACATTTTCAACTGAACTTCATACTAAAAAAAAAAAAAAAAAAATTAATTACATTGATTTATGTGACTATTGTTCATTGTTTCCTCAGTTTTCTTGTCCACCATCACTTTTCAACAGTTTCATTAAAAAAGATTGCTGATTTTTTTTTTTCCTTTTTTTATACCAACTTACACATTCATGGTATTGTAACGTATTTTTATAAGGTTATACTTGATTTTAATCAAGAATGAAATGGAGAATTCTTAACGCCTTATATACACATGTGTGGCTGTACAGAATATTCTATGCTCGTACATGTACTGTATTTGCATGAAAGATTATTTAAAAAAAAAAAAAAAAAAAACTGAAAATAATGAATAAAAATAAAACCTTAAATAAGAGAACATTCTATTATATAGACTTTTCATCAGTCAAGATTTAACATGGAAATAATTATTTTAATTTTGCAATTTTTATCATTGTAGGGGGTATATTCTCTATCATAAAATTTAAAATACTAATTCTTGACAAAATGTAATCTTGTTAATGAGAATTATAATAAAATTATAAACATTGAACAAAATTAACATTTCATTTATTTTGGACATAAAACAGTTAAATTTGTTTATAGTGTTTATACGATGTGTTTAATATGATACTACCAAACTACCATAACAACATTTGAAATTGCAGGAAAAATCATTGTTGCTTCGATTATATTAGCAGAAATCGTAATTCACATAAATAGGAAATTAAGTAAAAATAATAAAAATTTAAAAAAAAAATATCCAGCAACAGGATAGTCGAATTAATTCTATCTTAGAGGTATTAAAATAATTTTTTAACATCATCATGTTCAGAAATACTTTCCATGAAAAATTGTGAAATTCAAGAAATTCCTTCTAAAAAGAAAAAAAAATTTTTTTTCGATAATAAAACCAAAAATGTTGCAATAACATCTTTTTGCTTTCATTATTTACTTTTCTCAATGATGGAATGGAAGAATAATGTCGAATACTACTATATCTGATAATATTGTCTCGATAAGTCCATTAAATGCACGCACTTTGCACATTTTGTATTGCAAAATGAAAACCTAACTATCATTATATTTGTTGTTGTTGTTGTTCTTATTTTAAGGCTCCTACCAGTTTTTTTTTTCTTTTCTTAATACACTAACAATTTATGTTGACTTTTTAATACACAAAATATCCTATAAAAGTATAGAATACATAATATAAAAATTTCTTATTGCAAAATTGCATGCTCTTTGTGGGTCTTGCAACCATTTTCTTGATGATTTCTTGGTTGGATCACATACACATATTAAACTGACATGCATACGTACATACATCATCCTACTTTGAACATACACATGTACTTTATATGCGCAAATGTATAAATACTTGAATAATATATTTTTGATTTGCTTCATTTTGGCCATTGCCGTATAATATATACACTTTTGTACGTAAATATATATTGCAAATTTAACGCTTTACACATGTGCATTAATATACTGAATAATTTACTTCTTTTACACAGTACACATACATATGTATGTATGTATATGTACCAACAAGCGTGCATGTATGGTACATTCTTTTATTTTGTCGTCAATTCTGTTTATACGATCGACTTTAGGATGAGTATAACGTGATCAACATTGAATTTTATTAAGAACCAAAAGCCATAGCATATAGCTACTTTAAAGCTGCTGCAGCTGTGTACTTTAAAAGTCCATGACATTGATTAACGATCAAAATCACGCCCTCATTTGATGTACTCAATCCATATACAGTCAAAATGCAACTAAAAGACATTTAACATGTCCATTGTCCATCGTTGTTTTTCAATATTTTATTCTTTTTATATTTCTTTTTGTCTTTGTTAAGGATCCAGTCCAATTGTTAGCTGTTGGATTTATCTTGAATGTATTATTTTGTTGTTGTTATTGTTATTTTTTTCATTTTTATGCATAGTTTGAACTTATGGGCGCACAAATAAGCATGCAATCGCAATCAATCAAAACAATCAGTGGTACATATACACATATGTGTCATATTTCATGTATATATACATACATATGAATTGCTAGCATTATAACAATATAATCTCTATTGCAAAAGTGAATTAAAAAATAACGTACATAAATAATAAGAAACGCTGTTGCAATTGTTGTTAATTCCAGCACTTAATATGTTGTCAGAAATATGCACATACGCAAGCCTAAGCGGCTTAATCATGTATATGAAATGTACACATACATAATATCTACATTTATATACGCGTACATATATGCAATTATGCATACGTATATAGAGTATGCGTATATTTATATCGCATGTATGATATATTCTAGCTGTCATAATGTGAATTGACCATTAAAGTTTGGTATGAGCTGTGATATTAATAACTGACGTCTTTCGAATTCCTTTTCATATGCAATCATAAATTGTGCTTTTTTCTTATTTATTTATTTTTATTTATATTTTTTTTACATTTAAACATTTGTACTCAAAATACATGTACAATTTTGTTTTTAATTTTTTTTTATTATAAAATATTTATAATATTCTATATATTTTTATTTTTATTTTAGGCTTTCATTTATCATTTTTAAAGTTCTTTTGAAATTGCTAGCTATGTACATTAAATGTGTGTTTAGATACATGTGTACATGTGTAAATGAAAGAAATATTAAAAAATATGTATGTACTTTTATTTATATTTATTTATTTTTTTTTTTAAACATTTTTATATTTATAATACAGAAAATTTATTTCAATTTGAACTGCATAGCCATTGAATTATTTTCAAGCGTACAGTTGTCTTTAGAAAAAAAATTTTATACACAAAAGCATTTTCAAATAGAAGAAACTATTGAAGATATATCACAAGGCATATACACATATGTACATAAGCCTAATTAAAGTTAGCTAAAATGAAAATATTATAAATGTTAAGAATATGAAAATAATTCTAAATCATATTCTAAATTGCTTTATATATTTTGTTTTTTTTTTTCATTTATGTGAATTCTAAATTTCCTTTTATATCGAATTTAAAAAAATAATAATAAACCAAAATCAAAGATGATGAACGTTTATATTTCCATTTTTTATAAAATTTATTCAATAAATTGCCTGGAATTTAAGGAAAATTGCATTCTTGTAAATAGTCTTGTAAAAAGATGAAAATTCGTATCTACTAACGTATACGTACATAGGTGCATATTCGTACACTCAAAGAGGTAAAACATGATTTTATATTGCATTATGTAAGTATACGTATGTAATGTATACGTGCATGTGTATATAAAGAAATTAAATTCAATTTAATTTGCACCACATTTAATTCGTTAAAATTATGACGTAAATATGAAGGATCCAAAAAAAAAGGCATCTTAATAATTTTCTTTCTTATGTTCAATTTTTAATAAAGATAAGAAATGCATGAAAGGATACGTACATGTGTGTGTGTAAAGTAAATTTATACATTGGTATATAAACATTAACGCATAAGCATATGTGTTCTTTACTTTATCTACCAATTAACACAAATGTTCATTTAAGGATAAATTTTCAAAGAAAATTTCATTTTTCCCAGAATTGATTTTTCCGTTTTTTTCGATGTTTTTAAGAAATACATGAAAATGAAATGTAAAATTTAAGAGAAAGTTAGGATTTTATAAGTATGAAATGTTTTATCTTTCATATTATGCAATTACAATAATAACAATAATATGAAAATCTTAATATTTTATTAAATATATATTTTTTTATTATTTGGAAATTTTTTTTTTATACATAGATAAAAGCTGTTTTTACATAATGCAAGGAAATACGTTTTTGTAAATTCAAATTTAAATCAATGCTATTTAACGTACCAAATATAAGTTAATGCAATTCTCGTTCATTTGTTGTATCAAATATCATTAATTCAGTTTTTATTTTTAATTTCACAAGTATATATAATTACAATGAAAAGATTTTAATTCAAGAAATTAAATATGTATGTGTGTAATAAGATGTTTAAATAATACACACGCATATACAGACATTGTACATATATGAATTTAGATTCACATATATGAATTTAGATTTGAAATTAATGAAAAACATAATAAAATTCATCCTTAGGCGTTGATTACATAATTTCATTTCAGATCTTTAAAATCTTAAGAAATTCATAAAACAAAAATAAAAAAAAAAATATAAGAAAAATGTTTGGAAAAATTTTGATTTCAAAGAAAATCCGACTTGTACGTATAATTGTCAAAAAAAAAAAAAAAAGAAAAAAAAAAATTTTTTTTTTTTGTTTGATTTTTAATCAGTTTCAAGAAATCGTTTGAAATCATTTTAACAACAATTTTAATTATTAATTGTAAATTGCATAAAACATACATATACATTTTGTTATTTAATCAGATTTAAAATAAATTTTTGCTTTAGGAAAAATTTTATTTACTTGAATCAGTGCAAGTATTTATAAAAGTCAGATATGCTAAATTACATTTGTATGTATGTACATACATACAATGTTATAAACAATAAATCACAAACTTATAGAAAATAACATATCCTACCTATTACATTTCACAATTATTTTTATATGCTGAAATGTATGTATGTACATATGTTATGTACATATACATATGAGAATGTATATTTTATGTTTACCATAAGTCACAAATCATTGATGACAATTTCGAAAAATTCGAAACTTTTCCAAAAGACTTCCTAAAACAAGTCATTCATGACAAATATTTAAAAGCAACGAATAAAATCGAAATACACCAAGTAGGTATATGAATACATATACATACATATTTTTAATGGTTAACTACAATTCACAATAAAAATTTTCAAGTTAAAAGGAGACCTTAAAAGACAGATACATGAACATGGACGCTTAAAATCAATAAATTTTAAAAAGATAAATAAATATAAAAAAAAACAAAAAAAACTTGTATTTAATACACATATAATAAGTATAAAAACAATATTTTGAATTGAAAACAAACTTTAGCATGATATACTTATATGCAGCGAAAATTTGTATTGGTTTGTATTGCATATACAGGCATTGGGGCCTTTTTCTATATACATTCAAACATTACATACATGCAAGAATTTGAACGAAAATAAAGTAGCAATGGTCTCAATTGGCAGCCTTTAAGTACTCCAATGGACAAACTATTAAATTTATCCTTCATGGTACTCCTGTACTTATTATATGTTACAGATATACTTGCGTATACTATATAGATATGGACTGTTGAATTTTTGCTATAAAATACACCATCAACTGTAAAGGAATGTGATAAAATAAAACTGATAGATATATTTCAATATTAACTGCCCACTGAATGTATGTACACTTCGTTCAAGATTTTAGTGCATTGAATAGCATTTTATCTTATTAATTAAATTTTTTGTTAAGAAGTCACATAAGATTTTATTGTACTATCGGGTTTAAATTTGTAGCCAATTTCCATTTTTTGTTTTTTTAAAGTATTAAAATGGGCTTCAAAGAACATTTCAAAAATACGAGAAGATTTGACAAGACTGCATCAGGGCAACGATTATAAAAAAATCTGTTATTTTTCAGTCTTGAATGAAGTATATTAGCACATTTCGAAATTGTATAAGTTTAATATAAAACGAATGAAAAAAAAAATGAAAGGAATAAAACCAATTTTAAAGACAAATACTAAACTGGACTGAATAAAGTAACTGAAAAGATGGTTACAAAGAAAATCAAAATCTCTTCTACAGAATATATACAAGCATATAAAAGAAAAAAAAAAAATATCTGAAAGAAAACTGAAAAGTGCATCTTCTTAAACTGGGCATATATATACACACGCTTACATACAATATGAATGTATGTACTTAAAGATCAACAGTAAAGAACAATAATACATGTTACATAGGTATACTTACTATAAACTTGTTATAACTTTGCAATACAATTTGAATCTGAAAAATTTGTATAAAATAATAAATATTATAAAAGCAACAAAGTTAAAGAGAGTGCCTTAAATAAAAAACAAAATAAACAAAAAAAAAAAAAAAAAAAAATGTGATAAAAATACTGCACAAAAGGTTCACGAAAGTATTGGATTGGAAATTGTACAGACGATTTCTTCCAACAGTTTTAGTAAAATGTACATCAATTGTATAAAAATTATTTACAAAAAAAAACAATAAAGAATTGCATTCACATATACACATGAAAATATAAAAAGATAAACAGAATAAATGTGTGATGAAGAGGGGGAGTATATATACAATTTTTTTTTTTTTTTATTGAATTTATTCATATACAAATACAAACAAATATTGTATGTACGTGTCTAATAAAACAACGTATGTAAATGTATATTTGCAAATTTATATATAAAAACATTTCTTGTTGTTGTTTTTTTTTTTTTTTTTTTTTGAAGTCCCACTGGTAATAATGACAGAAATGGACAATATTGTGCCTGAAAAGGCTTTTGGAACTTCGATTAGTTTAGGATGTTTATTGTTTGAAGAATGAAAATAAAAAAAATAAAAAAATAAAAAATTAGAATAAAATCAAGGAAAAAGTATTCAATAAAAAAAAAAAAAACCATATGTATGTATACAGCAGAATAACAACATAAAATGATCGAAATGTAAAGATATGTATATAAAACATGCCAAAATGTAAAACAATGGAACTATAAATCAGACCAAAAAAGTGACATACTCATTCTTTAAAGATGGTTAGGATGCATATGGAAATTATGTACAATATTATCATTTGCAACATTTAACAAAACCCAAACTTGGTTCTATATAATTCATGGACTTTAAAATATTTAGATAGATGGACTCTGAAAGTTATTTTTCCTTTCTTTTTTTTTTTTTGTTTCTTCTGATTTGTGTTTTTTTTTTTTTGTTTTTTTAAATCTTTTAATTTTCCATATCATTTTATTTTATTTTGAACTAAAATTTTTTTATATTGTAAAAAATTTGTATATAATATATAAAATGCATAAATATTGTGTCAGTGTTTGTGTTAGAAAGAAATACACACATCTGCTGCATATGTACACATAAATATTATAAAATTATCTGACTATAGATATTCTTTGATTTTTCTGTTTTTTTTTGTTTTGTTTTGTTTTGAATTCTTACACAAAAAGAAAAAGGAAACCATGAAGTTCCATAGAATTTATTGTCACTGATATTATTTTATTATGTTCACGAAATGACAATTTGGAATCAAACTGAGATAAAATTTGAATACATGTATCTAAATGATATTAACGTGTACATCTGTATGTATGTAATATCAAATATGTTATAAATGTATATAAGAATCAGTGATATATGATTCTAAGATTTGATAAGAAATTTTTCACCTTTAAAAAAGTTTTTTGAATATTATTATTTTTATTTTGGATTTTTATACTTTTAAAAATATACGTTATAAAATTTTATTTTTAATAAAATTCAAATTTTTCATTAGAACACGTCACAAATTATTTTGTTTTATAGAATTCAAATTTAGAATGTTTTTTTTTTAATACAACCTCGAATGACTGATTTTCAATATTCCAATGTAAAAAAAAAAAATTTTTTTTTTGGATTTAGATGCCCATTTTTTATTTATTCGAAATTATTTTATTTTTCATTGAAAATCAAATTACCAAAATTTAAATGATAAATTGTTAAAATAATATTAAAATAAAAATGTAATAATAAAAATAATAAATAAATTCATGTAAATTTGTACAAACATATGCATGCATATATACGTACATAACATGTGTGTATATACTCTAGATTTAGTGCAAATAAATAATATAAAAAAAATAAATAAAAATAAAAATAAAAAATAATTTTAAAAATTATATTATAAATAAATTCATCACCAATAATAAATACGCCAAATTCTCATAATATAATGATGAATGTGTCTCCGTCTGTCCATTATATTACTTTGTTTTGCTGATGGAAGAACTTTTTATATATAGTACATACATATGTACTAATAATTTTATAGTGAAATGTATTTTGAACTGGAACCAAAGCATATATACATTTGTATATATGCTCAAATCCAAAAAAGGAATCCATAAAATAAAATGAATAAATAAATTAAACAATAAATTATATACATACATATGTACACACATTTTGATATTTGAAATATTTATTACATGCATACACATACGTTATATGTATATACAATATTTTATTATTTTTTTTTTATGATAATCGATTTCAGATTTTAATGCTTGTCAAACATTTTACATGTGATGAATATTCTAATATGTTGACGCAATTATATTTTCTACATATGTGTACATACATATATAAATGTATAAAAACAAAAAAAAAATACACATACATATATATATTAAAATACAAAATTAAAAAAATAAATAAATAAAAATAGTCCACTATATAATTTTTTGAATATGTTGCAAAATTTTAAAACAACATTTTAAATAATATTGTGTATTTTTTTGTATTTATGATATTATATAAATTCTAATTTATTCATAAATTCAGCAATAAAATTATTTTTAATATCTATGTCATATTTTCATCAAAATTAAACAGTTATAGATTGGATAAACCATATTTGTCTTTTTTTATTTATTTATTTATTTATTTTTTTTTTAATTTTATATACTCTGTTCACAAATTAATATGCAAGTTAGGCATATAGGCTTTAAAAATGAAGTTAATTTAGAAATTTCATGCATAGTTCGAATTGGTATGAGATACATAGCTCAAAAATTTTATCTAAATTAAATGACTAAAAAAAAAAACATTAAATTTTTAATTTTGAACAGACTAAAATTACATTACGTGTAAATCTTTAATTTTAACTATAAAATTTCTTTATTTTATAAAATTACAGAGAAATGTTAAACAAATTAAAAATGTAACGAATGAAATGTTATTATACAATTTTTTATTTTAGTTAACTTAAGTAATCTGTGTAATATGTACATACATGACTGAATTACATACAGCGTTTTATAACACAGCACCAAGACAGCATGTAATATATTTACGTGTATGTATGTACGCTACACTAAATAATGTTCACATATTTTCGTTGTTATCAAGTAAGTAAAATTCGTCTGTATTTTCATCTAGAAAAGTAGATACAATATGGTATATAACAGCGTATATAATTCGCGGTTACATTTGCCTTGCATCCTTTTGTATAATCAAAATAATTCATATGTACATGCAAACGTATGTTATATGGGGTATAGTACATTAACATTAGCTTATTAGAGAAGTTGATGATACATATGTCCGTGTCTGTTATGTTGATGATGATATCAAGAAAAATATGTTTTTTTGTTTTTTTTTTTTTAGGTGATAAAGGTGATGACAACGATGATGACAAAACGTTGATGTAAATGAAAGTGATGTATAAATGCACATATGTAAACGTAAACATAGAGATATAAATAAATAAATAAATAAATCTCTTATATTTTATGCATGTACACAGGTTTCAAAGGATTTTTATTTTTATCCTTTTTCCCTTTTTGTCTATACATATATGTATATGTAATTCGCTTTGATATTATGCAACACATCATACAATGTAAAATAATTTTTGTATAAAATTCTTTGCGTACATTGAAACCATCTTAAAATGTAGTGGTTTCAATTCTTTTATGAAAATTATAATGGTTTTACATTTGAAAAGTTTAGCTTTTGATTAACTTTTCAGAATATACAACATATATGTACATACAAGTATCTAAAATTTATTAAATTATTATAATAAAATTGTTGTCCATAAAAAAAAATAATACACTTTGTTTAAAATATAGAAAAAAAAAATTGTCTGCATCTTCAAATTTTCGGAAATCATGTATAATCCATAGCCCAAAAAGAAAATAAATATATTAGGAGGAAAAATATATTATACTGATATACAGAAAATTATAATCTTTTTCGATCAAGGACCAAAATCATGTAACTTTTATTTTAATTTTAATATATGTATATGTGAACAACACATATATATGTATACACACTTAAAAATTTTCAATATATATTATAATGTAGGTATTCAGTGGATTTCATTGCATTGAATCCATAAATGGAGTATAGATGTCTTTACAAGTTAAATTGAAAATGATTTCGTGTACCAATGTTAAATCAAAAATGTAAGTAACTATTTTAAAAAAAAAAAGAAAAAAATAAATTTAACATTTAAACATAAAATTTAAGATTCTTAAATGAATAAACAAATTTATAAATCAATATCTTTTGTTACTGATACATTTGATTTATGCTATCACCATATAATCTTAACTTCGATATCTATGTGGTAAAAAGAATTTAAAAAAAAAAATAAAATAAAATAAAATAAAATAAAATCTACATAAAAACAACGAAAAACGAATCTAAATCATTGACTAAACAAATAGAGGAATACTTTTAAATTACAGAATTAATTGCTGCATTTTTCGATGTCCTCTACAACTATAAAATAAAAAAAATAAAATAAAATAAAATAAAAATAAAAAATAAAGTACATATTATACTTTTTTATTTAAATGTTCTGCAATGTATGTAGTGTTACTTTTATCAATTACATCAATACAATAATTTTATTTTTTATTTTTTTTTTTTGTATTTTCATTTTATTCATTTAATTTTTATTTTATTTTATTTTAACTTTTTATATATACGTGTTAGACTTTTCACATTGTTGTAATGCACATTTGCGATCACAGTGATTTGCGATCATGCATATCGCAGTTTTCAGTCTTATTTAACATCAACACGCGATCTTCAAGATTTTGTTGATCGCGACATTATTATAATACATTACAGTGTAACAAGTAAATATGCATCTTATTATATGTACATACAGGTACATATATATACATATATTCGTATACATAGTATAATGTTGAAGTGTATTGATGCACATTTTATTTATAGTTATATGTACCTTTGCAAGGCTTCAATTTCATCTTCCTTTTTTGTTATGAATAAAAATATACATATAAATATGTACCTATAGGTATGTATAAGCATAAAATATAATAATATTTTATTATATATCACTGTATATAAGTAACTAATCTAAAAGTTGTTATGTTTAAGTAGCATAAAAATATATAGGTATCTGCATGAATTTACCATATATGCATGTTTACATATATATACAAACATCTACATACATACAATACACGTATGACTATAAAAACTAATCCAATACAATAAATTTAACAGTAAATTGCGATCACAGATCGATTCGATTTGACTTTGAACGCTGGGCTAGGTTAATCTGTATACGTCCATCTTTTTTTTTTTTTTTTTTTATATGCATTTCGTACTTCTGTATAATCATTATTATTGCATTTTTATTCTGGATTGGTTGAACACTTTTACAGACATAAAATAGAGAAGAACAACATTGGACAACTGATCACTATATACTATATATAAATGTGTATATTATAATCATTTTTTGTTTTTTTATATTTATATTTATTTGTTTATTGCTACTTTTTATATTATTATTTTTCTTTATTCTGCTTTGTTCATTTATTTCTCATAAAATTCCATGATTTCCATTTATATTTGTATAAATATGTACGTGTATAGCATTTATAAATGTTCGCTGATCAGTTTTGCATTTAACAACATTGAATAATGCATTCTATATTAATGCATATACAAAAAAAAAATTTTAAAAAAAATATGGAGAAAAACAAAAATTAAAATAAAAAATAAGCAAACACAACCTGCATTTAGTGATCTTCAGTTGATTTGATCTTCAACTCAGTTGTCGTAATTTCTTATGTGCTGCAATTTTCCACAGATCCGACAAGAGTTATGTAGCACTATTCGACGACGATATTTATCCGCCCTTTTGACTTTACATCAAGAAAAGGAATTTTCGATCAGTTACTAATACACATATTCGTATAAATATATGTACCTGTGTATATGCAATTTTTTTTTTTTCATTCGCTTACATTTACATATACAGATACATATAAACATACTGTATGTATACTGCTCATTTCAATATGAAAAACAACGAAGGGTGTTATCGTTTTTCGAATGAGTATGTAAAATTATGTACAATATATGTATATACGACTAAAATACATGCTTTATTTACCTGTAAAAAGAAACAGAAACTGATTAGACATTGTACAAAATACATGTGGATGACGTCTTGAGACATATATTTTACATTACATAAATACATAGATATGTACATATTACATATACGGTTTGATTTTCAATGTAACATGTTATACTGATGATTTTCTTTGATGAGCTGAATATAATACATAAATAATGTATGTATGAATCGGTATTCTTGTAAGCAAAAAAAAAAAAAAAAAAACAAAAAAAACGTAAGATATGGAACTAAAAAGATGTTATATGTTTGATATTGAATTATTTCTTATTAAAATTTCCATAATGGAATACAATAGATTTTGATATGTGTGTACTATATATACGTGTACATGCACTTTTTTATGTACTTATCGTTCACATGAAATCAGAATACGAAACAATAAAATTTGCATTTATTACAATAATTTTCTTCTATGTTATATATTGAACTATTTTATGTACCTATTTTCATTTTTAAACTATTTTTTTTTTTTTTATATATTTTTTTTTCTTTTTTAACTTTTAAATAATTGTGTATAAGAAATTATATGTAACATCAGAACACATTCTTTTACTATTATTTCAGATATCTACTATGTATGTGTGTTATTTTTACAAGTTCACTATAAAAAATTATATACGAATATTTTGTTTTTTTTTTTTTTTTTAAATAAAAAATAAATTAAAATAAATAAGATTCTATCAAATTATTATATTTATTGATAATGATAATGCGAATATCGAATAAATATATGATAAAATTACATTGAAACAACTGTTCAACAATAGGGTTACATTTAATGAATTTTTACAAATAAAAACAAAACATAAATTCCCTTATAGAAAGTCCTTTTTAACTTCGTTCTCCTTCTAAATTCTTCTGATAAGATTTAATTTAATTCTTCTGATAAGATTTCTAAATCATTCAAAAAATTTTCATTACACGAATAAAAATAATTCAAAAGACCAAATTTCATTTGATGACCAATTAATGGACAATAATGACCAATTTTTGGACAATTTTATAGAATTAAAATTCATTTTAATATGTATAGCAATAATTCGATTTAAAAAAAAAAAAAAAAGAGAACTTACAATTTATGTTACACCTAATGCCCAATGATATCATCAATATCAGCAACAACTGCTCTTTTTTAATAAAATTTTTTTTGAATTTATTTTTCTTCTTTTTGTTTTTCTAAAAATTTTGGTATGAATTTATTTGTTGTTATGTATTAATTAAAAAAAAAAAAAAAATAGTATAAATGAAACATGAAAAATTTATAAGAAAACGTCAATTAAACGAGATTTCCGTTTCAGATACATCACTACCAAATTCATTCCAACAAATTTATCTGCATATCACTTATAAATATACATAAGAAAACTTACAAAAAAAAAAAAACAAACAAACTGATCATTTGATTATTGTAATTGAATGGAAAATGATGGCGCCTTTAAATGTCAAAAAATTTGTATGCCATGCATGCATAATAATATTTAGACAAGTTGACGAAATAATGTTTATTTTAAAATGGAAAGTATTTAATTATAAACAAAATCTAATCTTATAATTTATTTCCCCTTCAATTGAACATCAAATTAGAAAGAAATCAAAAAATCAAATTGTAATTTTTTTTTTGTTATTTTTCATATTATTATATACCTTAGACCATATTATATATACAAATTAACATCAGATCACATACATACAATTTAATGTTTATATTGTACACATACACATGATTATGTATATCTACAAATTTTTGACATTGTTAACTTTTTTCTTTTCAACGTTTATAAACACATAAAATGTTTACAAAGTATCCATAACAATTATCATTTATTAGATTTAAATTCAAATCATTCGAACATACAAATTAATTCAAACACAACAGAAACATACGTATATATACATATGGAGATATATTATATGAAAAACCAACATACACACAAACTTATAAACTGGAAAAAAAGAAAAAAGAAAATCAAAAATTTAAAAAAAGAAAATTTAATCAAATTTAAAATGAACAGTTAGATACACACCAAATAGAAAGTATCTAATATTGGAGCTCTTAATCTATCCATCAATATTTTATCCCTTCTGTTGCATAAATATCGTCGTAATACACAGTGCACACACATACATACATACGTGTACGTACGTTCATGGCGTATAAATAAAATTTTGATCGATTTTTTTGTTTTGTTTTCGCTTTTTTTTTTTGTTTTTGGTTCGTTTTCATAACATAAACTTATTTTTAAAATTTAAATTATTATAGTCAGATTATTGGTTACATTGTTGATCATTTGAATTACAAAAAAAAAAAAAACAAGAAATGTTTTTTTTTTTTTTTTTTTTGTTTATCTCATAAATTGTTATTAGCGAGTGATATATGAAAGACATGATATGTTGTTAGTAGTATAAATAAACACCCAAAGAATATTTTTGTTGTGATTTTAGTATGAACATGCTACTCTATAAGACTGTATACGTACATGTTGAATTGTGTATATGTATTGCATACACTACGTTTTATACTGTGTATTACAGACATATAAGACGACATACATAAATACCTACTCATATGTATATAAAATACACATACGATTTCTTATTTTCATTCTACATACATTTCCTTCTAATAATTGATTATTTTGTTTTTCCTTTTGTTTATAACATATCTTAAGCGAACATATTTTATAATATACTGACATGTAGATACATTAACTCATATATTATATGTTTATTTAAAAAATTTTCATTCTGATATGTGTGTATGTGTATCGCTATTTTTTTTTTTTTTTTTCTTAAAGTACACACTTTATTTCTCATCATCATCATCAAGCATCAACATATCAACCAACAAGAAAATTGCAAGTAAAAAAGTAAATTTTACACGCATGAATAATATTTTAATATTAGAATATTTTATTTTCAGTATACAATATGTCATCATTGGAATTTGAATAATTTTCTTGAAAATTCATAAAATAAATAAAAGTGTATTATATTTGCTAATAAAATTCAGTATACGTACATATAACATGCATACAGGAAATTTACACACAAAATACTACATATTAGAAAAAAAACAGAAAGAATACTATCAACAACGATTTGAAATTTAAGTTCTTTCTAATTTCTATACTCTGTCCATTAATTAAAGTGTTACACGAACAGTATTACCACAAACTATAAGATACTATTTCGTAGATGAACGTATACTCATACAGGAGGTGATCCAAGCCAAATACATGTGTACTCAAAAGTGACGATCTCAAATATCTTTCATATCACCTTAGACTATGTAACGAAAAAAAAGATACATACTTATATGAATGCATTTATTTATAAAAACAAATTATTGCAAGTCTTAATTACGAACCCAATAAAAATTATGGCAAAATAATAAAAAAAAAAAATTTCAATTATGATTGGATCTAATATCAACAATCAAAAATCAATCATGATATGCTTCATTATCCTTATTTCAATGGTCGCAATGTACAATGATTGTAAAATGTTACAATTTTATGTATTGCTTCAATAAGACCTTCAATTGCACATAATCAGTGGACAGAGTATATAAGTCTTTACCAGAAATTGTCTTTTTTATCATTTTATAATTTAATCAAAAAAAAAAAAAAAAAAAAAAAAATTAAAAATTTTATTTAATGATCCTATATATGTTTCAATTATTAGGTTATGATTTTAAATAATTAAATGAAAAATATTATATAAACAGTAAATAAATGTTTTTACAGTTATGCATAAATTTACTCATATATGAACATTCTTAAAATGATGTACAAATACACCTGTATATGAACTGCATGTATAATATTGTACAAAATTCTACTACATATGTTCATGTGTTCTATCATATGTATATATAAATATAATCATATTTTCAAAATATTAATTTTAGCATCGATACATAGTTTCATAGAGATTTTGAATTAATCCCCAACAGTCATCGATCATAAATTTAATCAATTCTAATTAAAAGCATCTCTTGTATAATTCTATTTTAGACGTTTGTATGTTATATGCAGTGTGTTATATAAAAGTTCTATTAGTAATATATACTATACTATACATACGTTTATTTTGTAGCAAACATAAAAATAATTTTGTACATTTATTTTTGTCCTTTATATACATATATGTATGTACACATTTATAGATTTATTCATAAAATCTTATATTTTTTGCACGAAAAAATAATGATACACATGTGTATATGGAGTATTTGTAAATAAATATCACACATATTCAAGCATATATTATATTCTTGAAATTTTCATACCAATAACTAAATGGACATGCTTCAAGTATATATATGAATATCCTTATTATTATCCGATGATTCGACAAGAAATATTTTTCTTTATTCTTTATAGATATCATATTAATACATAATAAATAAAATAATAAATATAATAATGCTGACTAATTATAATTGTCATTTGTTGACATTTCTCGCAATCATAGAAATTATAAGTAAAATAAAAACGTTTGTAGAATTTCAAATTACAGCCATGTGCGCATACATTTCAAGAAAAAAACAAAAAAAAAACAAATAAGATAAAAATGATCCACTTTAAAAGATTGAAAAGAAAAGTAAAAAATTTTCTTTAATTTTTATTACACGAAATTTTTTAACCTTAACAAAATGCAAGTCATTTTGATTTTTGATAATGTGAACATATCAACAGAATTATAAATATGAAGATATTTCGAATGTGCCCAGCGAAATATAAATACATGCAGTTGAACTTATATGTGAGTCAAAAATAGAATTTTCTTTTTTCTTTTTTTTTTTTTTGTAATTTATTTAAAATAAATCCAGTAAGTAATAACTAACATATATGTAATTACGTATATTAAAAAAAAAAAAAAGAAGAAAAAAAAAATCCTTGCTCTGCAAGCTCTGCAACTCTGCAAATTCATTGGCCTGGGTGTTATATGGATAACATCAAAGAGCTAAAATGTCTTGTATTAGTCTACTAGACTATACCGCAAAAACAAAACACCTCACATATTAATAAACTAGAATGTTGTAACTGAAATTTTATTAACATATTTTTAAATGATTGTTACATTTGAATTTTTTTTTTTTGAATTTGAAAATATTTTCATGTTAAAATAAAAAGATTAACAATACAAATCAATCAAAAATTAAATACATATACAATGCCTCGAAAAATTTTTGTATGATAACATACACAGACATGATATAATAAAGAAAATCGAGAAAATTTGTATTGTATTGTATTTTAATATTATATTTTTGCTTATTTTCTGTACTTTATAATATTAAAGTATATTATTTAAGTAAAGGGTGTTGAAATACAATTTGCTAACATTCGAGCACGTATCATTAACGAAAACTGATTCATTTGAAAATCTAGAAGGTCTTTGACTGATTGACTAGTAACTGATGTATTGACTTTGACAAGTTCATTGTGCATTTACTTTTATGTAGGATCGTATACAATACAAGACAATAAATATACAAAATATATGTATAAATATATGAATGTATTTAAACATTGTGTACATACATACATCTGCTTGTTATATATATATTTATTTCTAATGGTGAATTTCAAATTGATGTGAGTGACACTTGAATTGATTGTATAAAGCTAAATTCATTCTTTGTTGTATTTTTGAGAATGACTTTATCCTGTTGCTGATTTTGACATATTTTAGATCAAAAATATAAAGTATACATATATGCGTGTGTATATATAAGTCAATATAAGTATATAAAATACACAAAATATATGTACAGTATGTTATATTCATGTACTATATCAGCAACCAATTTGTGCGAAGGATAAATAATATTAAAAGTACTCTTAATACGTATATGCATATGTATTAGTGTCAATATATTTAGAGTACACATATTATCATATTTCTAGCAACAATGTATTCAGTTTTAGGAGATATGTATTTAACCACTAACATACATAGTATATTTTAGCTTTCGCCCTAGAATTTACTGATTTTATTATTATCATTTTTTTTTTTCTTTTTCAAGATATGTAAGATATATACATGTGTATAGGTTAAAATAAAATTTTTACATGCACACAAAATACAAATAAACATATTGTACATGTAAATGTATATAATTCATAATTCAGTTCAGTATTATATTCTTTATTCATCACTTCATGTTAACATTCATGTCATGTCACTTTTATATGTAGAGTAGATTGACGGATGGATACCTTTTTATACTCATTATGAAATTTTTTTATATTGTCCTCCATTAAAATATAACATGTATGTATGTATAAATAACAAAATATATATCTTGAAATTCATATATATGTATGTATGTACATAAACGTATGTACATATGTATGTATATATGCAATCAATATAATAAAATGTATGAGTTTTTTAATTGTTTACTAGACCCAGAATTCAATACAATTTATCCTTATCCTTACAGGGAGATTGTTGTTGGCATTCAAGGACAAGAGGTTCATGAGGTATAACAATGTCACGTTCTTGTTGACAAAATGACAAGAACAGATGCCGTCTTCATCATCGCGTTCATTTTGCATTCATTTATAAATATATACACACATGAATACACATGGTTTTGATAATATATATGTGTACGTACGTATACGTTATTATAATATTATTCTCTCTATTCTATTATTAAGTATGACATAATGAGGAAAATGTTTAACTGAATTGTGGTTTTGTTTTTTTTTCTTCTATTTTTTTATGTTTTTTTATTTTTTTTATTTCATGTTTTTGCTATATGCCGCTTTTTAAGAGATCTTTATAGCGAATATTTTGATATCACTGTCAACCTATGATGAAATTTTCAACTGTCATAAAATAAAATTATTTATTGTGGGCTTCCTTTTATCCCTTTGAAAATTCATTTGTGCAAGGATTTAATTTTGATTAGTTATCAGTCATTTTTTTTTTTTTTTTTCAAATTTTTGCTTATTGTTGATCTTTCAAGTGCATGTACAAATCTAACGTTTGACAATTTATTCTTTAAGACATACTTGTTTGCTTGTATTTTCGCCAAAAAAAAAAAAAATCAAAATTTTGTTGTACTTAAATGTAATCAGATTAAATTAAATCAATAAAAAAAAAAGTTCTACAGTAATGAAATATTTTGTTTAAAGAAATTTTATAATATAAATTTCAAATTTTGACGTCACACTCATTCCATCTACATTTATTGTATTTCTTTGCCATTTTTTTGTATCCTTTCAAAAACAAAAAAATTAAAATATTTCCAGGAATAAACATCATTCTTGGTACAAAAACAAAAAAAAAAAACCATAATAAATGTCCGTGATACGCTAGAATTTGTTCACACATATCAAAGTTACAAGCTGTAAAGTATGTTTTTCGTGAGGTTGATATGCTCCATTCACATTATTTTATTTTTGATCATTTTCAAGATTTCAAAAAAAAAAAACTATTTTTCCTTCAGGTATTGAAATTCAATGATAAAAAGAAAAAAATAAATAAATAAATAAATATCAAGCTTAAAAATCCAAGAAAAATACACAATCGATATGTGTTAAATATATGCTCAATATACATACACGTATATTGTACGCATGATATAAAACAGGAATAAAAGGAACTACAACAACAACAAAAAATGCTCCTGCTGACTTTGAGTAGGCAGGCATAGTCGCCACTTGTTGATCATATCTATTGAATCCTCATAATCAAGATCATAGATTTTATATATAAATATATGTATGTGCATATAATTTTTTGCATATACATATATACATTAGCTAAATAAGTGTTCACATATAATATTTTTATGTGACGATCGTTTCGTATAATGCAATGACTTGTTTATGTTAACATGCATTTTAAACTACTTTTTGAATTGACTTTTAACAAGACTTGCGTATACATACATACATATATTTAGTAGGTAAAGGGGAAATTGCAATGTTATGTTACACACATTAATACGTACAGATGTATTTCCAACATGAATATGTTGAATATGATATAATAAATACTAATATTATTTTGTATTATTTAATAATACATTTTATATGATGTCGATAATTATTTTAACTCTCTTCACTATTATTATCTCAAGAAATTTTTGTCTGGTCATAATTACTTTGAATTTTTAAAAATTGAATTCATTAATTTAAAACAAAAAAAAAAAAAAAACAAATACTCATACATTAATTGATACATTATTTTAATTTCATTAAAAAAATCGATAGAAAAAAAAAACTAGGCAATGGTTAGATCTTATATAATTATGCTTTTGTCGTCATAATTAAGATATTATAATCCAACTCATTGGAACAATTAGTTTTTATTATTAAAATACGATGCACGTATTGCATAATATAGCAAAAATGTCCTCGTGTTACATCAGAGAAATATAAATAAATAAAAAAATCGTATTTGCTGAAATAACATATTGTACTATATTAAACAAAAAAACAAAAAAAACAAAAAAAAGGAAATAAAATGAATCTTATGTGATAGTTCATATATGTATGTATGTTGCACAATATACATACGATGAAAAAACATGATATACTGAAACTGAAGGATAACATTAATCATCATACGTGTACATACACGTTCATATTTAAATATATACATATATAGGAATATTAATTGGACAATAAATAATTTCTTGAACTTAATTCTCTTATTTCTTATACATGACGATGATGAGTCAAAATAAAAAATATGAAAACTTCAAGCACGTAAGATTTAATAATTGTGCAAAATCAGCAAATAAATAGTTACAATACAATACGTATATATACTCGTAACTAAAATACAGTAAAATATAAAAAGTTTATCTTTTTGTTTTTAGATTTTCGATTAAGATTAGTTTCTTCACGTGTATAACTTTTGTATAATTCTTTTGCCTGTCATTTGTTTCAATATGATAGATTTAGTTTATTTAATCTAGTTTTTTGATGTTTATATACGGTATCCAATTTCAATAAATGCTCAATTATGTCAGTTTTTCTTTTACAAACACCCTTTTACCCTTCAAATTTCATACTAATTTTTAATAAAGGACTACTAGAAGTGACCTACAACCCTTTTTGAACTTCATGCTAAAAAGTGTCACAATTTTTAAAATAAATCTGAATGAAGTTTGGTAAGCGTCAAAGCGTCATATAAGCCAATCTCCTATAAAAGAGGGTTAAAAAATATTCGTGAAATGTTTCAAAAGACAAAATGACTGGCTTAAATGTACATTTTGGAATAGAACACCCTGCATACATTATTTAAAGGTATAATGAAAAGTATCTGCATTTTTATATTTATATTCAAACAGGCAAAAGAATGTTCATGTATGCATACGTTTGTATATCATTTAATGACTAAAATAATGATTTAATAGTGTTAGCAGAAAAACCAATCTGGTGTCCTAAACGAACTCTTAATTAAATGTTGACTATACAAGAAATAAACGTCTTGAGATTCAGTTGGAACGTGATTAAAATCAACATCTTGTACTGTAATCATCTTCGTTATTTTGGTATTTTTCTTTCTTTACTTTAGCATTTTATTTTAGTTATTAATTTATTTTTGTTTTGTATTTCGTTATCATTCGTTTTGGATAGATGGACGATGTCTATATAGATTGACAAAAAAAAAAAAACAAAAAAAAAAACAAAACTTCTTTTCCCCTTAACGGAGTGTGGTGTGGATAGAAATTTAATGTTAATTGTTGTATGCAATAAACATGTACGTGAACATTTGTGGATATCTATAGCTTTGTGCATTTTTATTTGTATATAAACAAATTTCTTTTAAATTTTTATTTATTTTAAAAATTTTCTAGAAATAAAACAAAACAAAAAATGTAAAAAAAGTAGAACTTTAGAAAATATGTATGTACTATATATCAAATTAAATCAAGTTGAATTTAGTTTACCTATTGCAATCAGTACTATATGTACAATAAATGGGGTAAATAAATGTTAGTCATTTTTTGAATATTTATTAAATTTGCACGTATAATTGACTTTATATATGTATACACACATGTTTATGTATATATCCTTTAAATTATATTTTGCTACTAAAAATTCAAACGTATACGTGAACATAGGGTGACCAGAATGTCTCTTTTAAAGA
The DNA here is from genome assembly GCA_963971155.1 of Anthrax anthrax. NCBI lineage: Eukaryota > Metazoa > Arthropoda > Insecta > Diptera > Bombyliidae > Anthrax > Anthrax anthrax. The sequence goes on from OZ020124.1 coordinate 4,192,775, forward strand.
GTACATGTCCTCTTTTTTAGTCGGGATCTTTTTTACTCTTTTCTTCCTTAAATGTCCTCTTTTGTCCTCTATTTTTTAGTAACATTATTATTTATTATAATTTTCTTCAACGGTTTTTTAATATCTTGTACAACATTTATCAGCTGAATTCTCATACCATGTTTCTCATCTGCTAAACGTCATTAAAGTATTTTTTCTTTGCCTTTACCAAAATGTCATGAAAAATGTATCTAATCAAATCTAATATTCAGAAACTTACAGAGTAATCTTTTACAGTAAGCATGAAGCTTATTGTCAAAATTCAAAATAATTCGTAATTTTGTGAAAATTTAAATGTAGATTTAGCTTATTTAGTTAAATTTTAAATTTGGCTTATTTAGATTTTGAAATACTGTCAAAAGTCAATTAATAGATCAATTATCAATGGTTTTAATTAAGAGCGATTAAAAATATCGTCGTATCGTGTTTAAACTGGTAAAGTTGAACAAGTATTCGATCTCTAAAATTTCTGTCTTCTACAATACAACCTAAATTATAGATAATTATAAATTAAGGACGAAAATTCCAAAAAGAAAGTTCGTTGTTTCAGATGAATTTCTTGCTCAATACAAATTTTTTTCAAAAGTCAAAGCTCGAAATATGAAGCAATTTGCACTGTTTGTATGGCTGTTGTTTCAGTGGGAAATAAAGCCCGTTTTTATTTAAAACAGCACTTAGAATCAACAAAACACAAAAACACAATACGGTTTGCAGAATCAACAATGAATATCGAAAATTATTTTACCGAAAAATTTTTCAAGTTGGATATTATTTGTTAATAATAAACGAATTGTTTTGATTTTTTTATTTTATTTTGTTATGTCGTCTAAATTTTGAATAAAACCGTGTATTGATTTTACATCAAATATATTCATTAATGCTTTTTTCTTGAACATTGCATAGTCCTCTTTTTGTCCTCTTTTTCTATTTTAAAATGTCCTCTTTTTCTCAGTAGCAGTTCTGGTCACCCTACGTGAACATATACAATTACACGCATATCGGGTATATATGTATATAAACTTCATCTAAATGACTGCAGTGTTTATGTAAGGAAAAGGATGTGGAATGTATAGTATTATTATGTATATGTATACATATACGGATAACTAGTATATTGAATAAGTAATTGTAAGATTTATACAAACATCTATGAATGTATATACACATGTATGTATCTAAATGTATTTATCGTTCGCGTATATAAACATTTATTCAGACAAAAGTGAAAAGAAAGTCACTTTCTATATACATATGTATGTGTGCACATTTTTGTGGTGTAGCATAGAAAAATCATGTGAAAATTTAGAGTAAATATACACAGTTAGTTGTAAAAAAAAAAAAAAAAAACAAAAATATACTTTCATGACATTATAGTATACCTAATATACATATGTACATATATGCAAATTTAAAAAAGGGATGAAAAGCTCACGCTATTCGCGTTGTTTTACCGGAGTTGTTGACATCAACGATTACCCTTTTGCTTTCCTTAACAATTTTGTGTTTTCTATTTTCCTACATCCGTAAAATAATGTATATGTGCGTACATGGGTATCACAAAAAAAAAAAACAAAAAATGTGAAAAAAATCATGCCACCCAAATATACATATGTACATACAATCAACAAGTTGTTATTGTCATTTGTAAAAACAAACTGTGTAAAAAAAAAATGTTAAGAGAAAAAAAATTTTACAAATTTTTTTATTTTTATTTTTATTTTGTTTTTCTTTACCTTGTCCCTGTTAGCGAATGTTATGTACACACATAAACGTTATATACATACATACGAGTATGTGAATCTAAATAAATAAAAATAAAATTCTTAGCTTAAAATATGTTGTGTACTAAGGCAAATTTAACCTTTAAGATTTTTATTTTCATTTAATTTCATTGTATTCTTATTGTTTGAATGAATTCAAGTTACAATTTTTATTCTTAATATTGAAAATGTTACGAATCTTTTTGTGATACACGTGATTTTTCTCAAAAAAAAAAAAAAAATTTTTCATACATTTTACTATTTTTCCCAATTATATGCTGGTACCTTATATTGTGCAAAAATTTTAAAAATAACATCAATTTCTTCGAACATTAAAATGTATCTATATATATACATATGAATACATGTACATACGCACGTATGTACATGTGTTATTCTCTTTTCCTTCAAGTTTTGAACTATTCTGTAGCTTCAAGAAAAAAAATTAAAAATAAAAAAAAATATTTTCCTAACACATAAAGATCAATATATAAATATATATAAAATGGACAGGACATACTCAATACATACACACATATGTAATTATACAGATATATTGTTTTCAATCAATGAAAATTTCGAATGTTTTTCTGACATATGTATGTACATACGTACATGCAGATATATTTTTCGTTTTCTATCAAATTTTAAATTAAAGACGTACAAGTGACAGATTTTACTAAATAAATACATACATATACGTTCAAATAAATCTAAAGTATAAAATTCTAAAATGAGAAAAATAAAAATGATATTTATATAAATAAAATGTGTTCATGTACATGAATATGAAAGGACAGCAAGAAAAAACTTTAATGTGTATTATATTGTGAATGATGGATAAAATATACAAAAATAAATACAATACACTATGGACTAAAGTTATATACATATACTGTGTGTTCAGTTATGCAGAATTTTCTCTTTTACATTTAAAAATCTTAAGATAGACAAGTAATTCGTTATACTATAGAATAGATATCCTAAGGGATTTTTTAAAAAAAAAAAAGTAAAAAAAAAAACTTTTTTGATATTTTAGTAATTTTAGTGAAATGGACAAATATTTCAACTGAAAAGCTGACCAAAAGAATAAAAATTGTATAAACACTGTATACGTAATCTCTATAGTAAATAAGTTATATATACTATAAATATACTTATTTTCCTTTCTAAATAGAAAATGATGAAAGGATAACTAAAATGAATCAAAAATAAAAAAAAATAAAATCCGTTTTCCTAAATACAATCGTCCAAATGCAAAATTTTTATTTATAAAATCTATATCTTAGATGTAATGTATTACATAATGATCAAGTATTCCTTATTAACAATTTAATTAGTCATTAATTAATCGTCACTATAAGAAATTTTTTAAATAACAAAAACTAGCTAAAAATTGAATTAATATAGCAATAATATAACATGTCCATATAATTACAATCATTATCACCGCAGTCATATGGTCATGATTATTATTATTATCTTTTGATTTTCCCATTAGCATTTGAAAATCGTTTTTCGTACCAATTTACATTTTATAGATGACATGCAGCAATGCATACATGTATATGTTAAAAAAGAAAAATCAAGTACGTACACGTACATATGTATGTACATCAATTTATTATTATTATCATTAGCATACCATTTATACAATCAATTTTAAAATTGATAGCATATGATTTTGTTATCGATATTCAACATCACTGTTAATGCTCACAGTCTTGACACTTTAAGCAGGACAACTGATGACCAGAAATCTACCAATTAATCAAATTAGTTCGTCATATCTTTCTCATCTTTCGTTGCGGTTATATGTTTCATTGAAGAAGAAGAAGAGAAAAAAAAATACAAAAATAACGATAATAGTGATGATGATGATGATGGCATTTTGATATGCTTTGAATACCATTCCTGCTTGTTATATACAAACCATAGGGCAAAGTGTTTGATCGCTTTCGTACATACATATACTAGTTCGTACGTTAGGTATATATGGTTGAAAAACAACACTTTTCAAGTTCATACATTTTTGCATAAATTTCATACAAAGATGCATTTTTAAAAAATCAAAAATAATAGTTCAAAATCATTTTATACAGTTTATCGTTTGTGTATGTGCGCACATATCAATACGTTAATTCAACTATTATATAGTACACAAAGAACAAAAAACAAAACAACATTGTACATGTCTAAAGGCTATTATTTGAAATCTAAATTAAAGCTATGGTGTTTAATGTGATTGATAGGACTTCAATGGGTCAATCATTATACGAATTATGATGCAAAATGACTAATTTGTGATGAATTGCATATATAAGTCACCAATCATTGTTTATTACCAATTTTGTCAGTTTGATAACCCATTTAACTGGGATATATGTATATAAGATTAAATGCCTGTGGGCAAAAATAAAAAAATTATTATTATCCAACATATACGAGAGTACATATCCAAAGGTACATATATGAGTAAAGTGAGAATATAAAAGAATAATTAAAGTGAAGCAGATTTTAAACATACATATTATATACACATTAAAAATTTTTATTTTTGTATAATAATTTTAAAGTAAATTTTGTAAAGTCCAGAATTAATATATTATCAGAATGAAATTTAAATCGATAAATAAATAAAATAAAATAAAAAAAATACCTATGTATCATATTTTAAATGATGTAATGCACACACATGCATACATACACATAAGAATAATACAGACATACATATGACATGTGTTCATATGTACATATGTACATATAAGCATACATACATATTTCGATTAATTTTCACATTAATAAATTTTAATTTCCAAACAAAATAAATGCCATAGCAACAATAATAATAATAACAACAACAAAAACGGCATCATTTAAAATGATAACAAAATAAAATGAATTGAAATATACACATACATATACTACATATAAAATGTATATGAAAATTTCAAAATAGATTACCCTCATGACAACATAAAATATTCTGATGCATATAAAATACATAATCATACTATATACTTATACCTACCTTTTTCCTGCTTCATTTACTTTATTGATGTGCATCACATCATCGTTTTTCACCGAAAAACAATTATTTTCGATTTAATTAATTAGGGAAAAATTGTGGTAAACTTTTCTTTCCTCATGCCTTACACTCTCATGGTAAATATACTTTTATTTATTATTATTTTTATTTATCAATAATATTACATAGTTTTACAGTATACGAGAGTATATATGTAGGTAGGTTTTGTGTTACCATTATCAATTGTGTTGTAATTTTTTTTTTTCTTTCTTCCTTTTTACTATGTTCATGCACATAGTATAATATTATTATTGTTATTATTATTTTTTTTTTTTTTTTTGTTTAACTAAAATTTTATATACAGGTATAGCTTATGATTATATTTTTCCTATTTTTACATATAATGTACCTGGTATGTATGCACATAATATACATGCATTATTATTATAATTTTTTGTTTTTTTTTTTTTTTTGCTTTTTGTTTTGTTTTTTACCATCATCATCATCATCATCATTTTTGTTTTTCTCATTTTTTTTCTGTATATGTACATACTTTGTTTTTTTACACTTTTGCTTTTCTTTTTCATTTATTTTATTTTTTTTTTGTTTTTTTTATAGTAAAGTTTATTGATGTCATTGAAATAATTGACAGATTGATTGGCGAACGAGTAATTTAATTAGTCAATCAAAATATACAATAAAAACAATATATGATCAACCTACAATTTATTTTGTCTATATGCATTTATATAAATATAATTATATATATAGTAAGTATGTATGTATATTTTGGCTTTTTGGTTTCAGAATACAATCACTTGGGACATGAATGTACATATTACACACACGTATATACACATATATCAGGCATTTATTTACACATATGCGTTTATTTAATACACACATATATGCATGGAGTGTATATATAACTTGCAATTATACACACATACATGCAATCACAAATTAAAATAATATAAACGACATACGTGTATCTAAAATTATTTTATAAAACTAAATGAGTGACATTAATTTGAAAAGGTAAACAACCAATATTTTGTGGTTAATGTAAAAACATAAAATCGATGACAATAGAAATAATAAACTGAAAAAAAAAAAAAAAAAAAAAAAAAAAAAACAGAAATAAATAAAAATAAAAAATAAAAAAAAATATTAAAATAAAATTCAAATTACTTCAATTTGAAAATGTTATCATAAACTAAATTTAAAATTGAAAACTGGTTAATACAACTTTCAATTACGTATGCATTTATGTTTATTGATTGAAATTAAATTACAAAAAAAAAAAAAAATTAAAAATTGAAATTTATGAGCTTTAAATTTACATTGCTTGCTGAATGAACACTTTTACTCAGGATGTTACTTTGAGATACTTTAAGTAAAATTATTAGGATCAAATTTTAATTGTTATCTTAATTTCCAAGCTCTGGAAAAATCAAGATACTTAAATTAAATTACATATTGACAATTTATAAAAACTAAAAAGGATTATTTTCAGTATTACTAAAAAAAAAAATTGACCATCAAATGAATTTTAATGATTACAAAGAATACGTATACGACCTTATACGTAGACCTAAAAGGAAAAAAAAATTCATAAAATATAATTTTTAAATTTTTATTCTGTTTAAATTCAAATATGTCAAGTGAATTAATTTGTTATTATATTTTCCATTTTTTTTTAAATTACATTTTAATCAATAAAGTGTCATTCATTCAAAAAGAAAAGAAAACAAAAAAAACACGATATTCATTTTGTCTGTAACAGTTTATTACATTTTCTTTTCATTTTTGATGATATTTTATTCATTTACTTTATTTTTGGTTTTTTTTTTTTTTTTTTGGATTGTACACAAGTACAATATTTTGTTACTTAAAACTTACTTCCCGGAAAATTCATGTCATCCTCTTAAATCAATCAAATTATTGACAACTACTCAATCATCTACTTGCTTTTTGACAAAGAAAATAAACACAAAAAAAAATTAAATAAAATAAAACAATATAAACAAAAAAAAAAAAGAAAACATTTTCATTAAATTCAAAGACATGTACATACATACATACATAAAACATATATTACATTCATCATTGATATCTTTATTATTTCTGTTGTTTATATAACACACACATATCCATATGTACATGAATAGTGGACGAAAAGAACGATGACAAGAACGAATGAAGACGTCAATCAATCAAATTCATATTGGACATCAAGAACATACATTTTGTCTGATTATGTGTATTTATTCATTATTATATTTTTTTTTTTTGTTTTTCTTTATTCATTTTATTTTTCCTGAATTTTACTTTAACATGAACATACATATAAAAATTAAATGTATGTATGTAGTATCTTTAAAAAAAAATATATCCAACACATTACATATGTACATATATATATGATATTCTTTTTGTTTTCTTATTTATAATATCTGATAAAGTATGCTCTCGAATTTGACGTTATCTTTCATCATTGATGATATTATGTGGAATAAATCTTCAGCTATACACTTTTCATTCAACACAATTATTCTTATGAATAACTCACACTTTTAAATGACAGAATCCCATTCAAGTAAATCCATCAAAATGAACTTTATATTTATTATTATTATTATTCCATACACATACATACATACATTCATATGCACACATATACATATCAGGCAACATTATATACATATATTATTCTGCAAAGATTATATATCTAAAATTCATTCATCCTCTTTCTGTTATACTTATGTATTGTACAAGTATGATATGATGACCAAATTATAAATGTATGTGTGAATGTAATACATACATATGTATGTATGTATATATACCCTTCATATTTATATTGTATAAACAGAGGATTGAAAGATTTTCAAAATCATCTTTATTCGTTCAATAGTTCATCACTATTTGTTCAAAAGATATTCACAATGTCCGGTTCAATTTTAATTGAAGTAAAATTGTAAGTAACATGAAAAAAAAAACACAACAACAAACCAAATCTATTCAATTTTTTTTTTTTTTTTTATTTTCTCTTCAATAAGAGTGATCATAAATGTCATATAGATTTAAAATTGATGCTAAACGAATGAATATACAATTTCATATATCTGTCAAATTTATACTATCATTCAGAATGAGAATGATGATGACATTTATCTATTTGAATCGTCATCACTATATTTATGTATGTATGTAAGAGTATAATATTAAATGAATATTGAATTAAAAAATATTTAAAAAAAAAAAAAAATAAAAAAAAAAATCCATCCATACATATGTATATGTATGATTCTTAAATAATAAATTGCGGCTAGTTTAAATATTTCAATCGCCTTCAATCATATCTGATTGACAGATTGTCAGTTGAAGAGCATATTTTCATGTCATTGTATAACAAAATTTTTTATATAATATATAAAAGAGATATCGTACTGCATTAGAGGACATATACTTGACACGTACAAACAAATACATAATAATTTTTATAGTTTCTCTGATTGATCATATACACACATACAACACGTACTTACGGATGTATATATACAGAAATCTACTTCACAAAATATAGCAAAAATATTCTGTAAATCCTCTGTTTCATGTAATTTCAAAAACAAAAAAAAAGATAAAATAAACTTAATGTTACGTTCACAATGAAGCTTAAGGAATTACGGAAAAAATCGAATAAATTAAAAGATAAAATTTATATTTTTGTTACTTAAACTACAAATCAAATTAAAATCCATCGTGTACATTAGTACAAATGTATCTATGCGATTTAAATACTTATAGATGATTTTCAATAATTTACTACTAACATACTTAAATATGGCATTAAATTTTCAAGATTTCTCAAGTTTGTTTTCTTTTTTGATTTACACCTTTTCATAATCTGTCCAAGACATTTAAATTGAATTTAGTTAGTATTATATTTTATATATGTTCATCATTATGACTGATGAATGACTGGTATGCTTGACATTTTTTTGTTTTTTGTATGTTTTAAACTATGTACTTGAAAGTAATACATGATTGAATTACAATCACAACATGATCAAGCAAAATATGTGTCTGACAAATTAAATTTTTTTATTTTTTTATTTAGCTTAAAATATTTTATGGACAAGGATTAATAAAAAAATCTGATACATAAAAATAACATTTAATTTACAGGCAATATCATTATTTTTCTCATTGAGCAACCACCAATCGTTTTATTCATGCTCACTGTGGAAAACGATTTCAATAAAGTTTGAATATTTGTACTTGTATCTTAATGAAATTTTCCGAAACATTACACTTGTCCTTATTTTGATTTCCAAAATACACCGATAAGACTGAATACTATAAGTACCTGAAAGCATACTAAATAAAATGTAATGCCTGAAACATGCCTGAAGCAGAGTATGAGCTTTTACAGTGTGTGAAAAATATTTAAAAAAAGACTAACACACATATCATTAAAATAATGTATACTACATTATATTAAGCGATGTAATATGTAAATTTTGATTGATTTGTTGAGACAGCTGCTCATTCTGATTAGTTTATGGGGATTACGACATGAATGAATGACAAAATTATTTACGTATATATTTTTGGCAAAATATATTTTTGTTTGTTATAAATCAAGAAAATATATTTAATTAAAATTTATGTGTTTGTTTTTTTTATTTTTCTTACATTCATGTACGTTGCTATTTTAAAAATTTTAATTTTAATGTTATTTACACATCCATATGTAAGAACTATTAAAATTTATGATGTCTCAAATTTTAAATATGATCATACTATATATATAAATGTTTGACTGATGAATAACAAATGATTATGTTTAATCGAATAAATTGAAATGAATAAACCTATGTATGGTTGAGTATTTTTGTATTAAATTGTGAATGATTATGTGTGAATGTATGAGTTGAACTTTTGCAAGCAATATTAGTTAAAAATGTGCATACATACATACATATTTTCAAAAATACAGCAAAATCAATAGGTACCAATGCATTGAAAGAGATCAGTAAAATTTTCATTAGTTTTGTTATCCTACAGACGTACAACAAACACTAATTATATATAAATTGAATTTTTCAAATTTCAAATCCATAAAAATTTCTAAGCTTTTGCTTATAAGGTGACAACGAAACTTAATAAAACTTTTTAAGGAATTTATTTATTTATTTTTTTTTTTTTTTTGTTTATTTTGAAAATTAAAAATACTAAAGATATATTTGAAACTTTCTAAGGAAAATTAATGAGTTTCAAATTTTTCCATTTTTAATTTAAATCCATGCCTCGATTGCTTTAATGTAAATGACATGGATTATTTTCATTTTTAGTTAAAATCATAAATATAAGTAGTTGGTGTTTAATGGTTAAAATTGTAAATTTTTTTTTTTTTTTATTGAGAATTAGTCCTTTTAAAATCCTTACTTGGAAAACTTTTATTTTATAGAGTAGACTGAAAATACATGTGTGAACTTGAATAAATAAAGTAGTCCACACGTATAGAGACGTATTTATGTGACGTATGTAAGTATAATTTATATGAAATTAAAAATATTTATAGAATAAAAGATGCTTCAATTCACAATTAAATATAAAATTTTTAATGTAAAGATTTTGAAATTTTTTTTAAGTCTAATTCATAAAACACACTTCTCTATTTTTATAATGTAGACAGATTAATCTTTGGAAAATCATCACAAATATACTCAGTCAGATGTGTATATGTGGGTTAAATGTTAGAAAATCTCAACTTAAAATAAATTTTTCAACAAATTTTGAACAAAAAAAAAAAATTTGATTTTTTAAACACATTTTATATGTACGTGGTTATGGTACGTGCACTTTATGCAATAATTGTATTCCTACATAATGTATTTAATTAGCGCTAAAAAAAAAAAAAAAAAAATTTTTATACAACGAACAAAAAAAAACAAAAATTAATTATTTCGTAAAATACAAATAACAATTTTGAAAAATTCATTAATTCTATTTATTGTAAATTATGTACTTTTGTCACATTATTTCAATAATGATTTGTCATTTAATTAAATAAAACTCGTAATTAAATTTATTTAAATTTAAAATCAATATGTAAATAACAATAAAAATCCTTTTTTTGTTTTTTTTTTTTTTTTTTTTTTTTTTAGTTTGGTCATTTCCACACCTACATCGATATGATATACTCATTTCATATATGTATGTATAATTAGTTAGAGAAATAATTTGCTCATTTTATATTATTATTGTTTATTTCATTTTAATTTATATGCAATCGGAAACGCGTATTTCTAATTAAAAATTTTCATTAAAAAAAAAAACAACAAAAACAACAAAAAAAAAAGGATTTTAATTGAAAATTTTTATCATATTGTATAATTTTACTATACCATCAGAAAATTATAAAATTTCAATCAATTTGTGCGTATATATAATAATGCATGCGTATATATAACATGCATATGGACATATAATTTGTACGTATGTGAGGCTAGGTGTAATCACTGTCATTTGCACAGGGTGAAATGACACTGAAATACCCAGAGTACGTTGGGAAGACAAAGTGGCGAGGGGCGCTCGGACGTTATTGAGAGCAAACTGGAAAAGGGACGCTGTTAATAAAACTGTCTGGCTGGATGACCAGACTTCTGGAGGCTCAGGGACAATTAATTCCGTAGAGAGTGGAGCAACTACTCTCTAAAGCCATCGAAGAAGAAGAATACACTGAAATATGTATACAGAAAACAGCAATTTTTTGGCTAAGGTAAATCTTAATCACTCAGCCTGTAGAGATAATTAGAATTTTAGATTTCTGATTTCATTTTTTTTTTAGAAAAAAAAAGGTTCAGAAGAAAAACCAGATTTTATACTCAAATTCAAGACCTTTTACCCCTTAGTTTATGTATGTATGTACTTTCTTTAGTTGATCACCCCACATTTTGTTTATACACAATACGATTTTTATATTTATGTACGTTTGTACGTAATAATACGTATAACGCACGCATTTATGCGCTACAATTCATGAATTTGAATTAAATCAGCAAGATAATTCAATATAATATACGTTAAATGCATTTAAATTTTTTTTTAGTGATTGATATTGTAAGGAAAATTCTGTAAAATGACAAAAAACAAATCTAAACATATTTCCAAACATAATTAATTTAGAAAAAAAATCCAAACAAATTCCTACATTATCTAAAATAGTAAATAAAAAAATAATTAACTAAAAAATAAAGAAATTTATTTGCAACAAATTTAAACTTGTCTCAATTTAAATCATTTAATATTATTTATCAACTTTTTCATGAAAAAAAAAAAAAAAAAATTTATCAAAAATAATTTGACAACAAATCTATTAAAGTAGACTTAATATCGCTTTAATAAACACGTTCAATTCATATTTTTTTCAAGTAGTCTAAAGCCTTTTTCATCAAAATAGACTAAATATACCTTTCAATGAATTATTAATAAAATACCATCCTGTCTTGAACACATTTTTTTTTTTTTTTTATAAATTTTTAATATACTCATTCTACTAATTCCCTGTCTATATTTTCATAAATATCTTGTATATATATACATTTTCAGGTATACATATACAAACTGTATAAAACAGATATACTTAATGGTAAATTCACACAAACAATTTTTTCATCTGACGAAATGTCAACATTTTTGATTAAATCGATTTCATTTATATGTTAAGGCTATTATTTTCTTGTCTAACAACCTAAAATTTAGTTACATATTTTTAAAATCACAAAAAAATACAAGGAGAAAACATACATACACGTGTACTGTGTATAGATACATTTTCTTTATTTTTTTTTTTTTTTGTTTTTTTTGCCTTTTGCTTCAAATGACTGATAAATAAAGTTGGACGTTATTTTTCATTGAAAGGAAAAACTTTTTATAAAAATATTTGTTGATCCTAGGGAACATATATTTTTTTTTTCTTCTTCTCGTTTTTTTATCATTTTCATGTTGATATATACATACATTTAGGTATACATGTGTACGACATTTATCTTTGTTGTATGTGGATCCCATTCAAAAAACAAAAACAAAAAACAAATACAAGCAGTAAAGGAAGAATGAATAAGGTCCGCATAGAGTGTAGAATAAAAATAAAAAAAAAACCATTATTCAAGTAAATGATGCCAAATTATTCATCTGTCAATCAAAACTTAAAGCTGTATCAAAGCATAAATTTGTATATCACAGTGTTTATGGGGTTTTTTAAATGTATCTAAATAAAAAAGGTACGTACTTGGTATAAAAAAAAGGTTAACATAAAGAAGGGATAAAGAACTAAGAATAACAGGCAAAAACAAAACGTTTTTTTTTTTTTTTATTCCCCGTGTTCTAATGTCATTGTCGGGGTTTTTTTTTCTTTTAATTTTTTTTTTTTTTTTTGTTATTTTAATTTTAAGGTCTTTATTTAGAAAAATTTTATTTTAAAAGTCACACTTCATGTTAACATTAGTGTAAAAATAAAATTGTAAATATGACGGCTTTATACAAACAATTAGAAGATACAAATACATGTGTATTTTTCTGGCCTAATATATAAAAAAAAAAAAAAATGTAAAAGGAAAGATAAAAGGATATTTGTCAAATTTAGAAGAATATTTGAAAATATTAAATAATTTTGGGCATTGGGTGTTGTGGTTTGTAATTTATGTTTTATTTGCGTGCATATATTTAATGTTCATTACTGAAAATGACAAATAGTATAGTTAAGTATACTGACAACACTATTGATTTTCAAATAATATCAGTTGTTTGTGTATTTTTAAATATAATAAAACAATTTTATCGAATTATTCAAAGTACCTATCTCGTTTAGATTCAACAAGTAAATATTACATTATGTATACATACTCGTATATCTATACTTATATCATAACCACGTGCATGCAAAGTGTTATTATGTAATAGTACCTGAAAGGTGAAAAAATTTTTTAAATTAGAATTCCGTGATATTTTTAATCAAAAATTTGTAATTTAAAAATAGGAAAATTTTGCAACATGTTGGATACGGAATTAATTTATAATTTGATAATGGAATTCTCTTATACATGTGTCCTTATAGTAAGAACTATGTTTTGTTTTTTGTGAAACCATCTTTTGCTTCAAATTCACATTAAAAAAAAAATTTTTATTTTTATTTTTATTTTTTTTTTTTCTTATTGATAATATTATTTTGTATTTTATTTTTTATGTGCACATTTTTTTACGCATTCAACGAATCCATCAAATCAAATCATTTATGATTTTGAATTTTTGATGATTAATGCTATTGCAATATAAATAAATAAAAAAAAAAAAAAACAATAAAAACAACAAACTCTTTTGAATGTCTCGAAAAAGTGTCAATTTAAAACCTTTTTTCGCTTTTTGAAAAGAGAATGAAACCGACAATCATCGGATCATATTTCAAGCCACCGAATTTTTTGATGCAGACACTTTTAACATTCAATAATCTTTTTATCAAATATTAATAAAATGACATTAAATATGTATATTACGACATATGAATACATGTATACAGTACATAAGTATATTAAATAAAAAAAAAAAAAAAAATTTGCAAAATTTCATATAAATGTATGTGTATATTTATAATATGGTATTTTTTCTCTTTAATCAAATTAACAAAAGCTGCTCAAAAAGGTTTTGGATGAAAAATTTTTTTGTAGATGGATGATGAATTACAAATAAAAAAAATAATAACAACAACAACAACAGAAAAATGATGTTAAAATTAAATGCCGATTGATATACAATAATTTATGAAATTAAAAAAAAAATTTTTTTTAAAACACCATTATGTACTATAGATGTGTACATATATACAAAAAAAAAAAAAGAATTTACGAAGGATCTGACAATAAGTGGAAAGGAAATCGGATTATTAAAAAGACATCATCAGATGGACAAAAGCAATTATTGTGAGGTCTTCAAATTTAAATAAAAGTACATAATTACACTATCCAGTATTCAGTATATATAGCAAAAAAAAAAAAAAAAAAATGATTTTCGAAAGATCAAATTGAAATACTCAGTATGTATAAAAATGAATTAAATAAAAAATTCAGTAGAAAAATATTTTGTCAAGATTAAATCATTCTTAATAAAAAAAAAAAATTTTTTGTTACTTACAAATAAATGTGCATATTAATATCATCAATAATTGATATCCCTGCAGAAAATTTCTTGTACACTTACCTGGAAAATAAAGAAAAAAATATAAAATATTAATTAAATAAATTCAAAAGTAAATTTTAAATTATTTTATCAATTTTATAAATTAACTGAATTCACTTTTCAGCATTAAAAAATTTTAGAAAAAATCGTTAAGATTTTCTTATTGATTGGGAATTTATTTCATGGCTCGTATGCAGATGAAAGTAAAAGATCTAGAAGAAATTCCATACAAAATTCAACAATAAATGGAAAAGAATTCAACAGTTTTGTATGTAATTCATAAATTCAAAGCAAAAAACATAAAAATATCTTTGGTTTTTAATTTCTCTGCATCCTAAAATTTCTAAATAACCAAAATGTCAAAACAAAAATTTAAATTTTCTACGCTTTTAAACACAAACAAAACAACAATTTGTTTGTGTTTTTTTTTTCATATATGTACATAATAATGAATGCATTCACACATACATACATATGTATATGCCCATCATTTTGTTTTTTTTCTCTCAGTACAATTGATTAATGTTAATGTGTATTTAAGTGTACACACATTATCATTATATCTTCCAGGTTAACCGTAGATACTCCACTTGATTGCACCGATCCTGATAATGACAATAAATTTTCGCTTGTTGTCAAGTTGGTGTGTATCTACATAGTCAAAACTGAAATACACATGAATTTTCATTTTTCATATGAAAACATTCATGTCATTTAATAACTACACCTGATGATGTGTGACACTTTATGTACCCTAAACTACAAATTTACAAACATGTTTATACATATACTCTATCTATATATAGTGTAGATGTACCTACATACATAGATTTTCATAAGCACCATATTCATATATGTACAGAGATTAAACGTCTAAATGTGTTTGTTTATAAGCTTGATGAAAACTTTTATAAAATGAAAATGATGAATGCAATTCATTATAACACCAAAATATTTTCCATTCATCTAAATTTACAATTTTTCGTATTCGTATATTTTATAGTCTTCACGATTTTTCGTATACATATATGTGACATATGTATGTACACATATTCTAATATTAGTAAAAATAATGATAATAATGGTGAGAAGTTTTCATTTTCCATTTAACTTTTTCCCAACAATACAGTAAAAATTTATGTTTAATACGTTATTTTAACTAAAAAGATGGATTGTTTGTTACGCTTGGGAAAATTTTTAAGTATGTATACACATTACACATGTATTAGCTTTTGTATAATTATATACATATATGAATTTAAAAGATATTATACTCGTATGTTAGGTTGTTTATATATACAATCCTTGATTTGACATTCTATGTCTAAACAAAACGTGGTTATTTGAAGATTTCTACAATACAAATAAATGTCACTGTTATCACTATGTTTTATGTACTGTACCAGTTACCAGTGCATAGATATTTATAATCCCTAAAAGATAATCTAGTTTGTGCGTATAACACGGAAGTTACTAACGGAACAATAAATAACATGAACATGAATGTTTTTGAATTTTATGCAGTATGTGTGAAATATAATGAAAACTTTCGTTTTTTTTTTTAAAAAAACAACAATGTTACCATTTATAAGTACACTGAATTGAAAGTCAGTTATGAATTTACTTATTTAATTTCTTGTTTTTTTTTTTTTTTTTTTTTTTTAACTATTATACCAAAGGGACATATCATGTGCCATACTTTATTTACAAAGTTTTTTAACATCGAACTTAAATTGAGTTAAGATGGACTATTCTGTTTATTAAAGTGACAATACATGTGAATGGATTTTATTTTTGAATATTTCAATTTTATTTTTATTTCTTTTAAGTTACTGATAAACGCCAATTATACGATAATTTTATGAATAGAGTATATAAAATAAAAAAAATTTATTGTTTGCATGGTATAAATATGCAATCTAAAAATTATTGTAATGAAATGATGAAAGTCAAAAAAGTATATATTTGTGATGTAAGTATGTGTTGTATATGCCAGTATCAAAAAGGATTGTGGTTATCCATTCACAAATGCTTGATAAAATGCAAATGTACTATGGTACATGTGATAAATGTTTATACATTTCTATAGAAAACCATGAGGAGTTGATAACAATTATGGTAATTAATATTTAACACATTTCAAGTAATAGAATATGCTAAATTTTATCATATTTAGATTAAATATACTAAGCATATGTACCATTAAAGTGATCATTTATTATTATCATATAGTCATCATTAAATATTAATTCTGTAAACTATAAAAATTCATGTATTCACATATTTACTTTATTTAAAAAGAAATGAAAATTCTACATTTTATTTATAGCGAAATTATATAAAAAAAAAAAAAGATTTTTTTGGTTTTTTTTTTTTGATATATTAAATGAATGCTATAAAAATCTGTTTTTAATATTACAATTTTCTTAATACGTATAAATTTTCATTTTACATGCGTTCATTTATTTTTTATGTGTATGTACAGTAAAAAGAAAATTTCCTTACATACATATGTATGTACGTATGTGTATGTAATGTATGAACATGCGATATTATTCAACATAAACTTCATAAATTAAAGAAATACGTGTATTTCAAAATGACAAGAAAATATTCTATATATATTCAATTATTTTACTGATATGTTAAATATACATACATGTATATGTGTGTGTGTATGTAGATACAATTTTCCTTTTGTATATATGTATTTACAACATATTATATAGTACATCAGTAATAAAAAGAAAACAAACTTTGTAACACATCGAAAACAATATATCATTAGAGATCAAAATTTAATTCTTTGTACGTTTATGTTATATGAGTACATATATACATACATACGTTATATCAAAGTATGACATTTTATTTTATGTTTAAAATTTGTATATTTTGGTATGTATTATTTAGACAGATATTGCGTGCTTCTTGGTAAGTAAACTAAACTAATCAAAAAACAAAAAAAAAAAAAAAAAAACATCACAGAAATTGTATATTTTTGGACCACTCTATCATTTTAAAATATTTCTCTTTTAAATATACAAGTATACATGTATACGTTTTACACTACTTATCCGTTGCGTCCAATAACAACTGTCATTTCACTTGTCACTATTGTGAAGAACTGCTGACAGGTGGTAGCAAACTGGCAATATTTAATTGGTTTATTATTATAATATGTAGTATATTATTTTGTATACATATTTCTATATCATATACACACAGCTAATCATACACCAATGTATGTGTATTTAAATATATGTATTTATAATACGTGTATATCTGTTTGTTAGTGTGTTTAATTTTTATATACACATATTATACACACATACACTTAATATATGTACGAATACCAATGTGTCAAGCATCATTTTTCGTTGATAAGTTGCCTGTCATTTGTCGTGAAATTTTATGACAACTTTATTGCCTTGTATCTTTAAATATAGAATGTGTAAATAAATTAAAAACAATTTCTGACTTTTCATTTTCTTCACATAAAAATGTTTTTATTTTTTTTATTTATTTTTTATTAAATGTGAAAAGTAAGGAAAAGAAAGTTCATGCTCGTACATTTAGTACACATCATATGAGTACATACAGTATGAAATATAAATAAATATATCATTCAATAAGTTAATTTGTGTTACACTGCATTTCATTTCATGTTAAAATGTTACCATATGTCGGTCATTTTCCTCATCATTATCATCATCATCATCACATTGGTAGCAAAAATATCGTAATTTAAAGTACATATTTTGACTTTAAGTATAGGTAGATCTTAATTTTAAAATATTTTTCTCTTTTTAACCCTAGCATGGAATTGATGATGATGATGATGATGACATAGTAGAAATTCTCGAATATTGCCGGAAGTCAATTGCAAATTTTTCAAATGTTTTTTTTTGTTTATTGCATTTTTTTAAAAAAATTCCGAACATTGGTGAACTCTGCCAATAAGAAAATTTTTTTTGGTTTTTTTTTGTTAATTTAAATAAAAAATGCATGAATGAGAGAAAATTTTAAACGTAATGCGCAAAATACTATAGGTAGCGTGCACCGAGGAATTAATTACAGAATTACGCTAATGTATATCTGTACAAACTTTACCACAAAAATTAACAGACAAATTAGAGATTATTGTGATCAAAATTTTATTTGAATGCAACAGTCTCTATACAACCTCACTTATGAGCTAATGTACATGCAAAGTATATCCATAACGTCCCAAATGGTCAAAAGTTTTGCAAATAAACCATTTTTGTACGGTCATCATATCACTTTTGTATTCAAATCAGTTTACTAAAATCACCCTAAGCATATGTTACTGTGGGTTTAATCCTTTACATCTCATTGTTTAGACGAGAAGACACGAAACAAAAAAAAAAAAAAATATGAAGCTGTATTTATCCTGTTTTTTTTTATAATCATTGTTAAACAAATTTGTACTGATACGATTATGTTTTTTTATTAATAGCATATTATCATAAAATAAAAAAATAGGTCTATTAATTCAACAATAAAAAAAACTTATACAAATATGTACATTTTTATGTTGATTATATTGATATTAAAAATATTACTGTAAAATTAATTTAATCACATCAACAACGTATGTATAATATTAAAAAAAAAAAAAAAAAAAAAAAAATTCATAAACTGTGATTCATATACTGATGTGTTATACATATATTAAAATATTATGTACAAAATCTTGTTTGTATACAAGATGTTAGCATATTTTTATTAAAATCATGTATGTTTATACATTTTTTTTTTTTTCTTAAATATTTATTAATAGAAAATTGTAAATTATTAGCTTGTTCGTTAACATAAGACGTATACATATAACTTTATATTATGATGACTATTAAAAACATTGAGGACAAATGACATTTATAATAAATAAAAATAAGCATCAACGACATTATCTACTAAAATTATTATAAATCTTCGATATATTTGAAGAATGATTCGTGAACATTATACAAACGTATATATACTTACATATACGCATATGAATGTACAAGTATATGTGAATGCATTTAACATTTATATACTATTTAAATATGATACATAACTTTTGCAATTTAATATTTTTTAATGTTTATAAACGTGCATAAACAAATACATACTATAATGTACATACATATTTACATATGTACACTTTATACTTATGTATATTGTAAAATATAAAATGTACATGCATGATGTACATATATAATGATTTTATATAATATGCAGGGTGTTTACATGTGTACTAAAGAAATATGAATAAAATTTTTAAAATTTGTATCTTGATTTTTGAAAATGTAAATCGTTAATATTACATAGATAAATTTCAAATTTATGAAATTATCAAAGAAATATATATGAACAATAAATAAAATAATACAATGTTCATTCACTGTTCAAAATTAGGATTTAAAAAAAAAAAAAATGAACAGGACATTATGTAATTGTTACAAGTGATTTTGCCTCAATCCTTTCACATTTTTGTAAATTATGGATTCTCTTTAAATTATGCAATAAAATATTAAATATTAATATGACCTCTTTGATACATCCTATACTTTACAATGTCTATGTATCTTAAAATTTCGATTGATATGAATTTTTTATTTTATTTTTTTTTAAAACAAAATAAGATTTTCTTCAAAAGATGCATTCAATATTTTTTAACTTGTCACAAATATTGAAAATTTTTCAAATACTTAAACGTACATGTATTTGCTACATACACACATCTTTGAACGTTTATGTAGCTTAGTATATATACTCGTACTTGAGTATTTAAAATGCTGTATATTTCTAATAACATATTCTGAGACATATGTATATTTGTGTATTTGCTTGTATGTCAATATAATGTAATTTGTATTTTATTTTTGTATAATAGATTTTTATACGAGGACATTTTCTATTTAGTAGGCTAAACATTAATATGTGATCAGACTGTGATTGATGATAACGCATTGTGTTGTATATTAACACAACTGAATGTTCTAATATAAAATGATTTGATACCGACAACTTAATATACCTATAGATACTCGTATGTACATATATTTAGTGGTATAGTTAATATCTTGGCTAAGATGATGATGATGATGATGATAATGATGATGGTGTTGATGAAGAAAATTTAATTTTAAAACTATAATTTTGCTGTATTTTTAATATGTCAGATTATTTTAGAACCGGTATAAGATACATTCATATTTTCTAACTGAATCATTTTAAATGTATTAATGACTATCTAAAATTATAGGTGTTATTATGAGTCAATCAAATTTATATATTTTTCATTAAATAAAGTGAAAATTATTATTTTTCATTGAATTTATGTACATTTTTATAAATTTTTAAAGAAAAAATTTAAATTAAATTATTTAAAATTGTATAGAAAAATAGATGCTTATATTTATAGAGATGCAATTGGTAAAGATATTAGCCCCGTTAACATTTTTATCTGTAAATAATATAATTAAAATAATAAGCATAAAATTGTAATACTCATTGATCATCACAGTATCATGCCACTCAAAGATTTTCCTAAACTGAATTAACACAAGAAAATTTACTTTATTGTTTGATGTGTACATACGTACATAAAATATGAAAATATAATTTCAAAAAAAAATTACATAAAATGGAAAATCGCTAATATAAATAATTTACTTTAATTTTAATTGCATAATACACATTGTTAAATATTTATGTTTGTATTTTCATTTAATTTAAATGATTTAAGTAAAAAAAAAAAGTAGCAAATAATAATAAATTGCATAATTTAATCTCTTCTCGTTATATTTCTATATAACGATTATTAAATTAATAATACTAAATTTTATAGATCATTTTATTTATATGGTAGTGAATTCACTGCCAAATGAAATATCGTACATATTGTACATAAATTTATACGACACATTTTTAAAAAAAAAAAAAAACAATTTAAATACTCTAACTAATAAATTTGTAAACCGTGATCGTATAAATTATTTTTGTTGTTTTTTTTTTTTTTTTTGTTGTATTGTTGTGTTTTCTAACTGAAAACTAAAGTGAAATGTATTCCTATAATTTGATATAACTGATGTAAAATAGTCATATATGTATATAACAACAAACGTATACAAATATGTATCATACATATAACCACATAAATCGGTATATAATTACCCTCTACATATACAGTTAAAATGAAATTGAATTTTTTGAGCCCGCGATATTTAGCTTACATGTATATCAATCATCGTTTTCTTTCGCAATAGAGTTAATATCTTAAAATATAGTAAATATGATCTACATTCAATAATCACAGCTATTCTGTTCATAGTTAGCAGATTTTGTTAAATATAAATTCTGCTAACTTAAATGCAAAATTTACGAATTGTAAAATTTTTTTGTTTTTTAAATTAAAGTTAGCAGAATGTCAAGTTGACGAAATTTTTTAATTACGACCAGAATAGCCCTAAACAAATCTAACAAAATTTAGGAACATTTTAAATGATGTAAAAGTTCGTTAGATTTAACCAAATTGTTTTACTTTGGCATTTTTTCAAGACTACTTTTAAAATGTGATCTGTGTCAGAACACCTTTATAATGAACATCAAGATTTAGAGCAACGACATTGGTCAAATTAAATAGAGTTTTGTAAAAGAATGTAATTTAAAAAATAAAAATTAAAATAATAAAAACAAACATTGAATAAAATATTCAATAATAATGATTTAAAATGTTTTTTTTCTGCTATTCAATATAATGTCCTGTTGAGATTATAGTTTCACATCTACATATGTATGTATAATTCAGTTACTTATTACATTCAAGCTCTCAATCATTGCAATTAGCTAGTTTTCTAAAAGATTATAACAATAAATCACAACCATATAACATTAAATCTTTGTTAAGATCTACACGCAAATACGATGACGTTTATAACATGCACCAAAAAAAAAAAAAAAATGTTTTAAAAAAGATAAATTTTAAAAACAAATCTTATTAAAAAATAAAAAAAACAAATAATATAAAAATTGTAACAGTGTATAATTACGATTTTATTATAAATGCAATTTAAACTTTTCATAATATTTCAGTGGAATATATATACGTTATGTTATGTATGAATGTATGTAATAAAGACATGTATGTAATAAATAAATGCAATACATGCAATTGCAACTTTACAATGATGATCAATCTGACACGTTAAAGATCATTACCGTATTACTTCATATTATATCCATCTATCTAAATTTCTTTTTTACTTCTACTGTGTACCATACATGAACATCATTTCAAAAAAACAAACAAAAAAAAAAAAATGCAATTCGAAATTCACTATATAGCATAAGGTGCATGCATGTAAAGCAAAAATATTGACTTATAGTTTGATCAGTTATATTTGCTTCAATTTTATATACATACATATATATTTATATATATATTAAATATTTCAGTAGATGACCACTTGCTGTGATCATTGACCGTATACATGAAGATTAAAACCACTTTTAATATATACTTACACTTAAACGAACACATGAGACTATTATGGAATTTATTCCATGAAAGAAATATGGATTGGAAAAATCTTTAAGAAAATACTATTCCATCCATTGTACACAGTATAACCAATAAATCTATAATCATTGTTATATTTATGTATGTTATAATATACATTGTACAATATTTACCAATTTTATTGAGATTTTCTTACACAGATTTTTGTGTAATGATTTTTCAGTGGTCGGATTCTAAATTTCTTCATTTCATTAACCCAATGGTAGAGTATGTGATACCTCGTGACTTGTATTTTTGCTAATATTCATTTTATGTAAAACTTCATCTTTTTTTGATATTGCTATATTGTATATTTTATTGTAAATATATGAATAATCATCACTTAATATAGAATATAAGTATGTGTATATGATTTTCATGGTCAATTGATTTAATCAAAAGACGAAAGTGCACGGCATTTGTATGCTTCTTAAGAAGCATATTTTGTGTTTAATCGATGCATTGAATTTTTTAAACAAGTACAACTAAATTACACAAAATATATGTGTAAGAATTTAGAAATATTTTTTTTTTTTTTTTTTTTTTTTTTCAATAAAAAGAGTAAACATGAACGTCCATGTAGGCGTATGACATATAACACGTGCATATGTACATGTGAAACAAAAAAATATGTATCTAAAGCTTAATTGCAAAAAATATATTATGAAGAACGTTCAAATTTCGAATATTCGAAAAAAAAAAAAAAAATTAAAACTATGTACCTAAATTCCATAATGTGATTCAAAAGAGGATAAGAATTGTAAGGAATTGTAACCTAATGTGCATTTTGTGTTGATCAAGTATGGATCTCTTTTTTGTAAGACACGAGGAGTGCGATGAGATTTGATGGCTTCGACACTGCAGCTTAATTAATCAGATTATTGTATCCCTCATCCCCGGTATGTCTACATAAAGGCGCATATCCTTTTAGCAAGGAGTATGACATACTTTACGTAGCCAGTGTTAGAAAGATCCTTCAGAATCCAAGTTTGAATCACATTAGTACATCCATGCGTATATATACATATGTATGTATGCATGCTTATTTAGATACGATATTTTTCACGTATACATATTAAAAAATCAATTAAAATTAGGTGTTTCTCCTATATGTATGTAAATCATTTTTCAAAATTTTAAATAATTTAAATTTTTATAAATTTCATTTTATTTGTATTAAAAACCCTTTTTCATATTAAAATGAAAATTTGAAAATAAATATTTCCTTCTCATAATCATGAAAATTTATGGAATCTGCTTAATAACATTTGTACTTTCGTGAGTGTTTTTTAATTCGAAAAAAAAAAAAAAATTTTTTTATTATATTTAAGTTCGACATGACCAAGTATAACGAATCCATACAACATTTAAACATATTTTATTACATTTCTGCTAGGAATGGGGTATACGTAAAAGCATGTATTTGTATTATCAAAGTAAAATCAAATAAAATCTATAATATGAAATGAACACATGACTTGTGTATCTACAGTATATACGTATAACTACAACTATAAAACACGTATCATATTGTATATTGTAAGTAATTTATAAAGAAAAATTTGAATGAAAAAAAAAGAATTGTACAAAGAACTGAAATTATATGGTGTTAATGGAAATGCCTTAAATTGGTTTATTTTAAGAGTAACCATTTGATAGATTTATTGGCCCATATCTCAAAGTGATTTGTTATGTTGATTTCCTCTGCTGGTTATTTTATCATCACGATGCTGGGAATATTGCTTACTTCTGTTTTCATTTTGTTTTTTGTTTCATTTTTTTTTTTTTTTTTTTTTTTTTTTTTAATTACATGTTACCATCTACACATCTCATTATACATTTATTCTTAAGCACATACACATCAATCTAAAAATATGTTTTTAAAATTTGTTTACGAAATTGTATATATAAAAAATTTTAAATAAAATTTTTCAAATGAACTATTTGTTATTTTATGAAAAAAGAAGTACAAAATTATTATTGAATTTTCGTATAAAATGAATACCAAAGATCCATCTAAAATATTTATACTAAAATTAAGAATATAGAGAGCAAAATATCTAAATTGAATATTTCATAATGTACCACGTTCGTGCACATTTTGTCTGCAATACCATAAAATTCGAGTTGTTTGCGCATTCAATGAAAAAATTTCACTTGAAGAAGGTGTCCCAAGCACAGTACTAACGATTTCCTTAAATAAATACTTAGTCAATGTTTCAAGATACAAACAGGAATCTGCGATAAAATATTCTTCGTGTTTGATTTGCACTCTATCATTTGCAATAACTTCAATCAAAATGTGTAAGTGAGATGCAACTCAGTTTTTTTTTGTAAATTTTACGTAACAGTGGTTACGAAAGTAATGTGCACCATATTCTTTATTTTAGGACATATGTAAGTACATATACTCCGTAATAGGTGTAAGAGGTTTGTATCACGTATCCTTTTACAAAACGTAATATATCCCATAAATTCCTATATGGTGTAAAGTTTTAATATTGGGATATACATATATACTTGTTACATGTACATTTCCAAGGATTTACAAAGAATTTCAATAGAAATTAAAAGTCACTTCTGTTTTTTTCTTTTTCCTTAAAAATCACAAAACAATTTGAAGAAAAAGAAAAATCAAATTATAAATCAAATATTATTTCAAGACGTTATATCAATAAATGATTTTATTGTACATAGTATACTCGTATGTACTTTACTAATTGATTTTTTCTGTGTGTTTTTTTTTTTAGAGATTTTAGTCGACAAACAAAATAAACGAAAAAGAAAAACAAGTAAAAAAATTTAAAAAGCCAGAAAATTATAAAGACACAAAAGGAATCAAAACGTATATTCGTATAAGAAGAAAACCTTTTAATGTTTTAATTACATGACATTTATATCATGTGCACAATATACTATAATCACATATGTATGTATGTACGTAACTACTTGTATGTTATAAGATACGGAATTCATCAAAATGCAATACAGTAATTTTCGTCTTTTTCATGGCATTGATTAAATTCAATTTTATTTTATTTTTTTTCGTAAAGTAAACGAATACAATCTTGAAATGATCTTTGTCTTGCAATAACACATATGTAGGTACATGTGCAACTATTAATTTGACCATTTTTATAATGAAAAAAAAATAAAAAATAAAAAAAAAGTGATATGTTAGTTGTTTTACTGGATAAAAAAAAATGAAGAAAATTTTTTTTTCCTTCTTGCATTTGACGTTATTTCATTTTTGAATGAAATGTCTTTTAAGAAATTTTCAAAGCGGATTGTTAAAATTAATTGTAATGAAAATAACATTTTTTTTTACATCATTTAACAAATTAATGATTTAAGTATGTACATCAGAATGGACTGTACTCTTAATAAGCAACTGATAATTGATTTTGTTAGATTTTTTTTTTTTTTAAATTTTTTCAATTAAAATTACAATTTTCCTGTTTTTCAATGAATTTTCTTGTTCATGCCTAAAATTGAAAAATCGCTTGATTCAAATTCATCTACTGAAGGAACTTCATTTAATTCAGATTGAAGTTTTTTTTTTTGTTTTTGTTTTTATTTTTACTAAATTTTATTTTTATTTATTTTTTTATTTCATTTGTTATCTATATAGTAGTAGTTTAGTTGACAGATAAACCAATAAAATTCAAATATCCATGCTGTCCATGTCACAAAGATATCACTGCATAATATGAAACTGAAATCTATTTAAATATTAAAACATTATTGTTTTTCTTCTATTATTTTTGTTTATTTTTTTTTTGCTGTACATTTACATAATAAGAATGTATGTGTGCAATACATATGATTACATGGTTGGTACATAACATCTATTTGGCACCCAGAAATATGAAAAAAAAATTTTAAAAGGATATTACTTACACATATAATCGTACATTTTTTTCGTAAAAGATGTCCAAAAAGTTAAAAAGAAAAAAAAAATAAATGTAAAAATAAAAAACAAATATTCTATAAATTGTATGCAAGGACATGTATACGTAATATGTATGTCCATAAATGTCGACTGTATACGTATGTACATATTCAAAAAAAAAATAAAAATAATAAAACACACATTTACCATAGAAAATGAATTTAATGGTATTTAATATTTTCACTCAAGAATTTATGTTTTCAGTCTTACAATGACAATACGTCGTACATATACACAATGCATTATAATTCTTGTTTTCTAAATAATTGTAGATATATGTAGGTGGAAAATGTAAAAAAAAAAACAAAAAAATAAAAATAAAAATAAAAAAAATACGAACAACCACATATGTATGAGTTTGTAGTACAAAAATATCCCTTATTGCTAGAGACTTACATGAACATTTTCATTTTATTTCCTTTTTTTATATAACATACATACATAATTTTTTTTTCATTTTTTTTTTTTTTGTATTTGTAAAATAAAACAATTCAATATTTTTAAATATATGTACATAGTATAGAATTGAAAAAAAAGAAAAAAAAATTATTTTTATTTTAAATTTTGACCGATTTCACTTCATTTTGATACTAACATAATCTTATATAAGTTTCTCATATACTCAACATTTTTTCCATCTTACACACACACATATTAAATTCATTTTTATGTACATATGTATATATTTTGAACAAATACATTTTACATGAATAAATATTTTTTGACCAAAAATATACACACATATTGTATAATATATTATACATACAATGTGAATGGAATGTATGAAATGAGTATTCTTGTACTGTTGATATTAACTTGACGGTTAGATAGACAGACATGTGAACAAAAGAAAACCTTAAAAATAAAAATAAATAAATAAAAATAAAAAAAAACCATTTGTATATATACTACTTGTAGTGAATTATTTAACAAAAACAAGAATGTGACTTAAAGACAGAAAATTGCAAAAATTTACTCTACATACATATTTTGTGATACATAATATGTATAACACATTCTCATATATGGTTTTTAGAAAGTTTAAAAAATAACAGATACTGACAACACTATAGAAATTTTTAAATAAAAATTGTATACTTATTTAATTGTATATTTAAAAATAAATATGTGTAACATGGACATAAAGATCGTTATACATATGTTTGTATGGTTGAAACACATATGTATATATACAAGTACGAATATGTGGATACATACATATATTTAGTTGGAGGATTTATTGATGCCACCCTAAAGACAAAGTGACCCTCATTTTGGTCTAGCATGTACATACGTGTGTATAAAATGTGTACGTACATATGTATACATATTTTGAACATATATATAATGATTTTAAACATATACAAATAATATTGAAAAAAAAGAAAATTCTCTAAAAAAAATCTATACAAACATATGCATATAATTGTATGTGTACATCACAGTTTTTCAATGTTATATGAATGTAAATACCTTTTTGTACAAAAATTATTTCAGGAAACGATGAGAAAATTATTGAAAAGGACTTTTAAGGTGACACTCACAAAGGTCTCATCAATTATTCACAAGACTAGACAAAGTATATTCATTTCATACACATATTATATGAACAGTTTACTTACACTACATACATATGTGCATAATATGTAGTCGTATATATGATGAAGTAAAAAAAAACGATAAAGAGTGGATAGATGGATATGTATTTATACCACCCATCAACTTTATACCAATTTAAATGTACTACATGGTCAGTAACAAAAATACATGCATATACATACATACATCTAACGCACAAACTTACATGTCCTTTATAATAAGACGTACATATATGTACATTTGACGGAGTTTTCTGAAAATATACTCCAACTCTGACTCCTACTACAGCATATATATACACAGTACATGCTATTTATCTACAAATAAATCCCATTTCTAATGTAAAGAAAAATATATACATACATACATATATTTTCTAGGATGATACAATTCTGTCACGTAAATCTATTCAGACGCTTTTTTTTTTTTTGTTTTTAACATTCTTATTTCTTATACTGATGTCAATCGTATTTTATTTTTTCTTCTTCTTCTTCTTTCAATTTTTCATATCAGACACATACAAACAAACATCAAAGTAATAAGTATAAGAAAAGTTGAAATCAATTTTTACAGTGATGATGATGATGATGATGACAATGACGAAAAATAGAAATCTTCTTTTAGTTAGTTGTCTTGTCAGACAAAACATCTTTCGTCTTTTCTATTGTCACATAGCAGGTGGACAAACAATAATGTTCTTGGACGGAACTTAATTAAATTTTTCTATCGATTTTCTTCATCCTTTGTTAGCATAAAGACACCCAATATAATATAATATGAAAATAACATACACCCACATATACATATAAATACTTTTATATATATATAGTATAAATATTAATATAATGATATTTGTATATATTTATATATTTTATTGTCTATATAATTTTTCGTATTTTATTTTTGCTTCCTATATTGTAAATTCATATGTACATATGTACATTGTCAGTATTATACAAAAGCATCTCAATGTTCTATCAAAGAGCATCGTCGTTTGTACATATCAGATTTAGTATATATATTTGACTACACACACACACACACACACACCCTTAAACAAAAATCATCAACATTTCTTTATCCTTCACGTCACATCCTTTTTGGAGTCTTTCATATAAGTATTCAATTGTTTGTATGAATATATATTGTAAACTTTCGGCGGTCAGGATTATATAAAAGAAGAAATGAGAAAATTTTACCCTTTTTTAAACATACATATATGTACGTAATGTATATACTTATGTATACGTTATAAATAACCTAAGTGTGTTTATATCGATGTAGAAATGAAAGTTTGACTTTGCCTTTGGAAAAGTGTACATACAAGATTCTTGGGGTATGAGATAGAATTTTGCTGCTTGTCTGTAAGTGTACATAATTTATGTAAATATGTACTAGAAAATATCCGATATATCCTTATTTTATTTTATTTTTTTATTTTTTTGGGGCGACTTTTTTTGTTTAATTTTTTTTTTTTTTTTACATTTTACTTTTGCAACTTTGTATGTTCGTCCATCGCTGTCTCGTCATGTGGTCAAACGCTATGCCAGGAAACTGTCTGGAATCAACTGAAACTTTACATTTTTATATTGCTGTAGGTTCGTTTCTCATCCTTAGCATTTTTTTTTTTATTTATTATTTATTTCCATTTTATCTTATTTTTATTTTTTTTTTTTAGTATGTTTTTTTTTGTTCGAAACTTAAACATACTCAGATTCAGTACACAAGCTGAACAAAAAAAAAAAAAAAAATTTTTTTTTACACAAAGATGGGATTATCCAAACATAAATTTTTTCATACATTTCTATAGGTGACCTCTCAAATTATTTACTTAAAAATAAAAAAAAAAATAAAGTCCTGAAAATTTATTTATTTGCTTCATTTTCTTTCTTTTTTTTATTTCGTTTGGTTTCGTATACTGAGTATGTACACACAGTTAAATTACGGAGGAACTTGAACGAATTTTATTCACCTATTCAAATAAGTGAGTTGCTATATATATAATGAGAATTGCTAACACCATAGATGTATGGTGCAAGATAAAATATAGAACATAACACGTAATTTTGCACGTAATTAGCTTTTCCAGTTAATTTTATTTCTATACAGATACTAAAATAAAAAATTTTGTGACTGTAAAATGAAAAACAAAAAACAAGTAGAAGGTGAAATTGAAACTTTGCATTTCCAAATAATGTTCGTATATAAATTTTTCTTTAATTTAAATGGTTTCAGTTATTTTGCCTTTATAAATTAAATTAAAACATTATCTAGAAATTTAAAATTCAATTTTGAATTTTATTTCAAATAACTGTAAAATAGAATTAATGTGTTATGTTACAAAAAAAATTTTCCATGCTGTCAAAAAATCATTTTTCCTTTTTTTCAAAATGATGAATAAAATTAGAACGATGTATTGTGCTTATAGAATAAAAATTTTAAATTTCAAATTAAGATATTATAGACCAATACATTTTCAATAGATATACATACATTTCATATACATCAACAGATAGATCAATACATTTTCAACAATTTACTAAACATTATTGTAATAACAAAATAAAAATTAAGAATTTCTCATTATAAAAAGCTAATTGTGATTTTATTCGAGAATTTTAAATAACTTCGAAAAAAAAAAGGACTTTTTTGAGTGACATACAAAAGATCAGTTTTTCTCGTCAATCTGTAATATACGAAATGTGTACACTGCAGTTTGAGATATTTACCACCTCTACGTAGTATGTAGCACATGTTATGTCCATAGAATTAATTTCAACTTACCTACATATGTTTCAATTATCCTGATTTAACTTCTTTTTCTTTGAATTCGTAATGAAAACTTACAGTTGAAGTCCGCATCTGTATAACTATACATACATTTATATGCACATGATATGTCTTATGCAAAATCGACTTCTCCTTTATTTTATTATTATTATTTATTTATTTATTTTTTTTTTTTTTTACTTTGAAAAAGAAAAACCATTGATCAAGAAAAAAGAAAAATTTCGACAATTTTTTGTATAATTTTATTTTAAAACTTTTTTTTTATTATTTTATTGAAATGAATTTGTTGTGTCTGGTAAAATGTACTTTTACTTATCATTCATTTCAAATACATAGAAAAAAAAAAGGAATCTCAAACTGAAATTGAAATGATAGAAAACTTTTTCTGTGCATGAACATACGTTTGCAAACTTTAATACAGAGCACATGTTTGTATTTTTTTTTTTTTTTGTATTTTAACATGTTTAAATGTATTTTGAGAAATAATCGAATAATAATTGACAGACAAATTGATGGACAGATGATTGCAAATGATTTTTGTTATTTTATGGTATTTGTATACATACAATTACACTCTATACATATTTTAAATAACCAAGAAAAAATTCAATATAACATCCTTCAAGGAAAAATACCATATTTGATAGGTTGCATTTTGAATGAAAATAAATTTTTTCTTTAAAATCACATCTAGGATCTGTGCATATGTTCGACATCGTCGTACATTGTATCCTCTATGTATGTCTAAAAATGCGTTTATTTTTACGCATTTTCTGATAAAGGTATATGCTCTAACATGATGATGTTGATGGTTACGTTTTTCCTTATTTATTATTTGATGAGACAAAAAAATTACATTTCAAGACAATGAAACACCCACAAAAAAAGTAACTATACAAATATCTTTGTAATTTTTCAAATTATATATACACGCCCGGATACAGGTGCTGTAAATACAATAAATATACAATATATTACTGCCTGGGTTACCAAATATGGTGCACTTATATGACATTGAACTTTTATTTATATTCAGAATAATCAATAAATTAAAATATATTAATCATAACATATTAAATATAAATCAAATACTTGAATTTAGGTCAAACATCACACAACATAATAATAAAATTCATAATTTCGAATAAGATTTTATATGTATTTAAAAAGTAGTAAAAAAAAAAAAAATTAACATAAATCATAAAAACAATGGAAGTAATAAGACAGTACAGCATTAATAAATTTCTCCTCCTTTAAATGCATAAATACATATTATACATTTTATGCCAAGGTTTTATTTAAACTCATAAAATTTATAGTAAATTTTTAAATATACTCGCATACATACATACATATATACAATAATATGTGTTATATGATGATCATTTAAAATTTTTGAAATACGAAAATAACAATTATGTCAAGACATCAGAATTCAATTTACAATAAAACATCTTTTATTATTTCTAAAATGTTTGAATACACACATACATATGTATACAATTTTATTTCTCCTATATATATATATGTATTTATTCTAGCTATACATACACATCCATGTACGTACTGGAAAAAAAAATAAAAATAAAAATAACAAAAAAAAACCAATGAAAGTCTCAAACCAAGAAAAAGCTATATTACTGCTGTTATATTTCCCACATATAAGCAAGAATTATTAGAGAATTTTACAGGGACATAAGAGTAAAACAAAAATCTTTAAATTTCTTAAACTATATCATATTCATAATTGTACATATACTTTTTCTAAAAACATGCATACACATATTATTATACACATTTTTAGTCATTCATACGTTATATGTATATGTGTATTCACATAATCTTAAATTCTGGACGGACATTCAGGACATGTTCATGTACAATGCAATATATTGTACGACATACATATAAATATGTATGTATGTGTATATACGTATGTACATATAATATAAGTGTTATATAATTTACGTATACATCAGATATTTATAATCATATATACTTGAATTCTGGACTTTTCCAAAACGTTGATGTGCTGTGATGTTCTTGCCCACTAGAATTTGCTAAATCCAGAAGAAAATGTGACATATTCTTCTATAAAATGAAGAAAAATAACAAGAACAAGATGAAAATAATAAAGAAAAACTTTGAATAGTACGTATACGTACATATGTATGTACATATATTAAATGATAGAGCTAACTTTACACTGTAAGAAAGAATGTTTATAAAAGGATATATTTACATGATACATACATACTTGTACATATCAATATGCATTTGAAATTTTTGTATTGCAATATATTATGTATGTATGTACTTTTACGTAAAAATTAAGAATATGCTTGTTGGGTTGTATGTACATATGTATGTATTTTAGTGATATAGTTTGAAAAGAAGGACATATTTTGGTTAGATCTGGATCTGAGTGAATGATGTCGGAAAGGTTACGAGTGACATGCAGTCTTATATATGTGACAGCTATACAATCTATGTTGCACTGCAAGTAAGAAGAAATGAAAAAGGATCTAAGAGGAATGAGAAATTTTATACTGTACAGTTTATATGTATATGTAGTTACAAAAAGATATGAAAATATATATTACACGTATTATATAGTTATATATGTATGTTGCACTAATGTGTACACTACGTGTATGAAAAATATAGTGAAAATTGCATACTTATAGAAAATACAATAATTTTATTCGTATTTGTGTACAAAAATACATGCATAAATGCATGCTAAAGGATATTTGGAATGATGAAGTGAAGCAGCTATGGTAAAGAAGATGAGATAAGTTTTCCGGAGCCAAGTTTGACAGCAGTTGAATATTATTATTATATTATTCAATGTACATATATGTATGTATATATATACGTGTGTATTACGTTCTACATTTTGGTATACACATATGAATGTATTTATATATACGTTTTTTGTTAGAGCAAAATTTGCGGACCAAAAATGAATACAAAATAACGCTAGTATGAGTATTAGAGAATACGACAACTGTCAATCGATTGTTAGCAGTTTTTCTTTTCTTTTTCTTTTTTTTTTTTTTTTTTTGTTTTGTCGTATTTTCATTTTCATGAATTTTCTCTTTTATTTTATTTCTAATTTGAAATTGATAGACAGTTTGACGGTTTGCCAGGTTCAAGTGTATTTGAATTTTCTTATAAAATGATTGATTTCTTCATGCTGAAAATTGCATTTCCTTGTGGTAAATGTATGTAGTATGCATATATGTAAATTTTTTATGTTTGTATTTAAAGTATATACTATATAAAATCAATATTTCTGAAAAATGCATTTATACGCTTTCAAAAAAAAATAAAAAATAAAAATAAAATGTATTTATGCTTTCATCTTATTTATTTTAATTTTTAAATTGAAATTTTTCTATAATATCGTTCATTTACTATTTATGATGTTCAT
Source organism: Anthrax anthrax (assembly GCA_963971155.1). NCBI lineage: Eukaryota > Metazoa > Arthropoda > Insecta > Diptera > Bombyliidae > Anthrax > Anthrax anthrax. Next base: position 4,228,190 of record OZ020124.1, read on the forward strand.
ATTACGATTTTAATATTTACATATTATACTATTTATTTTTATACCTTATATTAATTTAACGTGTATGAATTACATGTGTGAGTTCAATTATATATATTTCTGATTTATTAAAAAAAAAAAAAATATAAAAAATTTTGATAAAATTGCAAAATTATGATTATGACAAAACATAATTGACATAGACATTAATCGTGTATAATGTGATAATGAGATAAATTATGCATATCATATAGTATTAAATATGTTAACATATAATATTCAAAGCGTGTATATAATAAATTGATAATACAATTCATACGAATTACAGGTGCATATAGCAGTATCATGCGTACTAATACGTTTGTTATTCATTTAAATTTCAAAGTGCAATATTAAAGCAAAAATAAAAATGAGAAGTTTTTTGTAAAAAAAAAATCCAAATACAGATAATTCTTAAAATTCTAAAAAATATTCTTAAAATTCTTAAAATTGAGATAATTCTAAAAAATTATTATTATTATTTTTTTAAATATACGCATAGCACTCGCATCTGTTGAAAGTCAAACATTACATACATTTGTTTATAACACGTGGATCCTTAAAATAAAAATTTTGTATTTGTAATTTACCTTGTAATTTACTGATAAAAACAATGTAAATATGAAAACAAAAAAAAATTTCCTTCAAAGGACTTCCGGAGGTTAATATCGTAACATGATAAAAACAAAACAAACTTCCGCATTTTAATTTCACATATGTGCAAATATTGTATTAAAAAAAAATAAATATGTAAAAAAAAAATAAAATGAACAAAATAAAAAAAATAATAAAATAAAAATAAAAAAATAAAAAAAAACAAAAAAATACACATGTTAAAATTGTTGATATTATCTATACTTTGTCTGTTAATGAGTTTCAGTACATGCCTTATATAGCTGATTATTGACATTGCACTATTGGGAAGCATAAAAATATTTCGAAATTCTGTCCATTTTCTCAATACATCCGATCATGAAATTCGTCCGTCTGTGTTATTATGTTAAATCAAATATTTTATAATTATTTAAATTCAAAAATTATATCTATATTAATGAGTATGTCCCTACATTTAAATATTGAGTTCCTATATCTGTATATTAAAAAAAACAAAAACAAAAAAAAACAAAAAATACATAAACAAGTATTTTAAAATATCTAGCATCGGTCAAATTAAATTTCATTTCTCAATATCGTTCTCATTAATTTTATCCTTTTTTTTCTATATATACATACATATATATCTTTACATTTTACATTTAATTTTGTTCTTCTTCTTTATCATTTTCTTGATGATTCTTTCATAAAAATTTTTGTGATTTAAATATCAAAGTTTTCTGATGAATATATAATTGAACTGTAGCAGAAGTTATTTTTATCATCATCTGTTAACTGACAAAAATTTTCTTTGCTTTTACTTTTTTTTTGCCTTTTTTATATCCTTTCATTTTATTTGTATGTCATATTTCAAATTTTTTATTTTTTATTTTTATTTTTATTTTTTTGAAACAATAAGTTTGAGAAATTGATTTTTCGGGTTGATGCATTTTCCTTATGAATATAAACATTATATATGTATGTATCTAGGTATATACAACAGACATCGAAAAATTTTTCTTTTTTTATTTAAAATTCAAAAAATTATTATACAAGCCAAATTACATACCCAAACATAAAAGTATGTACAGAATATTGTAAACATATATTTTTATGTATACAGTCATGTACAGTGTATATATACACAAAAATTCAATTAATACAATATGATGATATGATCTACACCAACAAAATAATGTAATTTTCTTAATTTTCAAATTTCATTACAACAAAGTAAATTTTCTAAGTATTTGTATCCTTTTTTTGTTTTTTTTTTCAGTAATTCATTAACTATTTATCAGTAATTATTAATTAGTAACATATTTTTGTATATATATAACGTATATGTTCACATGTGCAATTGCGACAATTCCTCGAATATTGAAAATTAAAATGTCGAATTTTAAATATAAAAGATGAAATAATGAACTTCAAAGCTTTCACACAAAAAAAAATTGTTCGTCCTGTAAAAATGTTTTCATCAATGAGTATAATTTTACTTAATCGATATAAATTCATTTTCTTAGTAATTGTATTACACATGTGTATGTTGGTAAAAATAAAAAAATAATTTTTTTTAAAAGTCCTTTTTTTTTTGCACATTTAATTATGATTCTTGAAAGGCAATGAATTTATTTTTTATTTTTTTCTTTTTTACTAACTCCTTTTTACAATCAAATCATAGAATTTTCGTTTATGTACATAATTTTTAACGTTTTTTTCTTTTAAAAAATTTCTCTGCAGCTAAAGCTTATCATTTCTATACAATTGCATCAATGTCATATTGTAGAACAATAATCATTGTAACTATCATGACCTCTTTTCAATTTTATTCCTTACTGTTTTTTTTTTTTTTTTTTTTTTTTTTTCATTTTCTTCATCCCCCTTCTTCTTACATGTAATTTGACATCAGAAAGGAATTGAAAAACATGAAAATTTCAATATTTCAGTGGCATATTGTTAAATATGTATGTAGTTATAAAATTTTCTATGAAAACGTATTTTGTACATACGTGTATGTATGTGTATGTATAAAAGCCATCACTATTCATATTGTCACTGTATTTTCCCTATGGTGGACATTTTACTAAAAAAAAAAAAAAAGATCGATTGAGACTGGATGTGACATCAACTTTTCTGGCTAAGGAAGTGAACTTTTAAAAGACTCTATTACAGGTCCACAGACATACATAAACACAAACATACTTACATTAGAGTAAACATAAATTTACGCATATATACATACAGATAAGATATATTATAAGCTTATAGTATGTATATATATAGTTGAAAAATTTTCTATTATTGCATACATAAATATACAGACTGGACAGAATATTAGTAGTGGGCGAAATAAAATAATGATGATTCAATAACGATAGTGATGGTGATGATGACAATAAAAGAACAGATGGAATATATGTATACATATGTATGTATATATACAGAAGAACTAATTTTGTATTATTTTAGAAAATGTTTAAAATTGGAACGAGATTTGATTTTGAATGACATTTTTCTCTAGAACAATCTATTGCTGCAGAAGAAAATGGCAGATTGTCTATAGTTGTTCATGCTGAAAATTCGAATATTATTAGATTTCTTCTTTGGGGCATGAATGTGTATGTTTTTTTTTTTTTTTTTTATATTTTTCACTATTTTTCTTCTTCTTATTTTTCATTGTTGACATGTACATTTTTCCTTACTTTATTTTTTTTTTTTTTTGACTTTTTTGTATAGTAATGATAAAAACAATAATGTCTTCAAAAATTATTAACTCTGTTATTCGCTTTGATTTCTCAGTTTTTTTTTTTTTTGTCTACAACTTTTTTGATGAATGCACAATTAAGAATGTTACATATGAAAAATTATAAGGTGTATGTCTAAATTTAAATTACTGTGACGATTACACAAATTGATTACATTTGAATTTAAAAAAAAAATTACGCTACATAAAATATTTCTATATAAACTAGGTGCATTTTATATTACATTCACATTCAAATCAAAAATGAATTTTGAAATTTTCCCCATATACGCTAATTATATAAAGAATTTTTTTTTTTTTTTTTTTTTTGTAAATGAACAAACTAAAGTAATTTTATTTTGTAAATAAATAGAAAGACATTTAACTGACAAAAAAAAAATAAAATTAAATACACGACATTCATATAGACATGAATTATGTTCACATTTTTGAAATTTAATGTTTACATATAAAATATTATATTATATAGTCAGTTAAAAAAGTACAAAAGAATAAATACTACTATACGTACTATATGTATGTATGTGTACATACATTCAAATTTTAATGGAACAGAGCTATTAAAATAAATTATGAAAAATAATGAAAAATGGTAGGAGAAGAGGTTGCAAATTGTAATTAAAGTTATAAATAATATAACAACAACAACAACAACAAAAAGTAGAAAATTATGCAAAACTACAAGTAAATTATCCTTGTCAGTTATGACATAAATTTAGACTGTTATTTATTGATATAAAAAAAAAAAGTTTTTTTTCTTTTTTTTTTGTATAAAAAAAATTCAAGTTAACTTCGTGTATGATTAATAGAAATTTAAAATCACAATAAATTTGACTCCAATTTAATGGAATACAGTCATTAGGATTTTGATGCATCAGTTTAATATTTGCATTACATATAAGCATATAGTACATGTGTATGGTGTGGGGGGGGGGATTGTACTGATGTTTATCATGAGTATATTGACAATATCATATACTTCTTAAATTTAATTGCAATGTATGTATATTGTGTCAATATGAAGTCTTAAAGATAGATTATCGAAAAATATTTTTTTTTTATTAAATATTTATTCTTTACAATTAAACACGTTACAATGCCTAATGTTAAAGTGTGTTAGTACAAAATATTTATGATTTTCATTTATACAATGTAATAAAGTTTCATGAATTTGTAAAATGCAGACATACTAAAAAATGTTGATTGTAAATCAAAATTAACTTATATGCTTATATATACATATTTGATTATATATAATGTACATGTGCATATAATTGTGTGATGTTTATCATTACAACAAATAAATACTTCGACTACATACCTATATATATAACCATTACGTGACTTTAAAATATTTGTCATAATATAAATGACGGACAAATAAAGATAGTAAAAATACTAAACAATTTTTTTTTTTTGTTTTTTTGTTAGGTTTTCTTATAATTTTCTGAACATATTTTGAAAATTTTCCAACTTTATTTAAACTCTTTCATTTTACAATATTTTTTAGGGATTTCGAAATGTATATACAAAGTTTATATGAAAAATTAAAATTATCTACAATGTAAGGGGCTGAAAATTTATTACACATTCATCAACACAAATAGAAAAAAAAAATATATTTGTAAGAAAATTTAAATATTTAAATGTATGATTTTGTATTTGGGTATTGATTATAGCTATGTATTGGATAAATCAATTTTTCGTATATATATGCAAGTATATACACACCCACTTAAATTTTTTTTTGTTTTCTTTAACTTGTGGATGTATTAGACTTCGAACTTGTTTTATAATTCCAGTTTTAAATACCACTAACAAGACATATTCGTAAATTAATTCATGAAATGAAAAATTAATCTCAACATTTTCCATAAGTGTATATGTAGATGAATACCTTGAAGATAAAATCTCACAAGAACACACATTATAAATAATGAAATTATTAAAACCAACAAATTGAGTTTCTCATTTTGAAAATAATCATTAAATAATCTAAGATCTCAATATTTTTATTTTGAGAGTAAAAGATAATCATCTATCATTTGAAAGTGTGATTTAAAATTCAAATTATTGTAATTTAACTACCGTAAACATTCGATAGCTTCATATAGTAACCGATTATCATAGAATTAATTATACATTTTCAATTTCGATATAGGCTCACATTTAAAGGCATATTAATTACATAAATTTGCAAAATGTGCATTACAGCATTTTTATTATTTACCACATGTGCGAATTTATGTTTTGTTTGTTTCTTCTAGTTTTTGTGTACCTTAGAATAGAAATTATTGGAAAATCTGTTTGTATTTAAATTACAAAAAAAAGAAAAAAATTATACAAAATTACGAAAAAGAAGAAAATTTTAATTTATTCAAATTAACATCAATTTTTCATATTTTAAATTACTTTTAATGAAAATGTATCGAATATCATGAAAAATTTGACTAAAATTTTCTTCATGTATCCTTTTTATGTATACGCATATAACTTAATATATTTTCAATTCAAGGCAAAATTAAACTATACATCATGACGTATTCTTCTTCTAAGTAATTTTTTTTTTTTCTACTCTACATTCATATATATTGTTCATACTTAACTTATTTTAACAAAATAAAATCAAATTCAATGTTCAACGTATGTATGATAAACAAAAAAGACATTTATGTGCACATTTTAACTCTGACCAATGTCTGTAATTTAGTTTTAGATTACGCACACAAGTATGTAAATACATGCAACTACATGCAAATTTTTATTTCTGGTATACTATATTATGTGATTGTACATGAGTATCTAGACTGGTGTTTATTCCTTTTACTTTTATCACTATAAATGTTGAATGAAATAAACTTACGTCCACATGATGATGAAATCCTGATGAAAAGTTTTAACAAATTTTTCACTCATTTATCTTTTTTATCTTTTTTAGTATTTTTTTATAATATACACACATAATATATACATTTTTGCTTTTAGGTGGTTTTCATGTTGGGGGTGCACGACAATTCTCATAAAACTCGAAAATGCATAAAACTTCAAAGAGGATTTAAATTTTTTATTTTAGAGTTAATATGTCTCCAATGTCCGCACCAATTTCATTATTTTTAATATTTCAACTTATACAATATGTACATACATTCTTCATTTTTAACATGTGTGCGTGTGTGTATATTTAGATATATATAAATGCAAATAGAATATGAAAAGATTTTTAAATCTGAGTTACTTACTTATTTACGTATACTGTATATGTACATACACATCATGGAAAGGAAAAAAAAATAGACAATTTACATTATACAGATATGAAGGATAAAAAAAAAACAAATATGTACGTATGGACATAAAATTAAAATGTACAACATAGATAACAATTTTATATAAATGTTCACATTTACGAGGGATTATTAAAATGTCATCAAAATAATTTTATAGTTTTGTTCAATTTTTTTTTTTTTTTCAAAACTGATATTTATGTAATAAGTAATAATAATTTATTATTAAAATTTTTTTAGTAAAATCCAAAACTAAATTTTATTGAAAAAGGAAAATGCTATTCTGATGCAAATTTATACTCAAATTACTTTAACAAGTTGTAATTTGTAGAAAGAACAAATAAAATCTCTTGAATATGGATCAGCATATAGACATGAGATTAATATACGAATTATCAAAACCTTGTATAATTTGATATAGTGTTTCAAGAGGATATAAAAATTTTTCAAAGTGGAAATTTTTAAATGATTTTACGTATAACTTATTCACTAGAGAATACTTTGGAAACTTTCTGATTAACCCACACATTTGATTGTGATTAATTCATACAAGGATACAATCAACGTTACTTAAACTTAAAAACATACATACAATACAAACATGCAATTCTTTCAAGTCGTACTGAAATGTCCTTTTTTTCACTTTCAAAGTAATTAGAGTTTAACAACATACATACAGTGGGTGTATGTAAAATTTTCTTTGACATTTTTTCTAACTGTAAATAAATTAATAACAAAAAACATAAATACTGATTTCAACAGGTGGCTTGTCCAATGTTCCACTGAACTGAGTTTGAGTACTGCTTAAGTTGGAAAATTCAGGCTCATCAAATTGTTTTTCGTTGACCAAATTTTTCATTGCGTTTTTGTTTTTTTTTTAATTTATTTTTATTTATGATTTGAACAAATTAAGCCGAATTCAAATTTTGTTATTTGAAAATCAATGCTGTTGAAACTCAATCATCATCATAAATTAGTATCATCAAATATACCAACTCTAAGCTTAATTTTTGATCCTGCTAAACTTCTAAATAAAAATTTTCGGCTGAACATTTTCAAGAAGACTGACTTTTTTTTGTAAAAAAAAAAAAAAAATTATCCAAAGTTAGATAACATACCTACATTATATTGTATTAAAGATTACATTGGAAATAGTGTTTCCATAGAAAGTTATATGCGTTAAATTTAAAAAAGGATAAAAAGGATAGTTGAAACATCTGTTAAATTTTTATAAAATTAAAGATGACTGAACATACGAAAAGTAAAATAATAGACATCGAAAGGACAAAAGAAGAAATAAACAGGATGACCAGATTAAAAGTACTAAAAATCCTTTAATGTACAATACATATACATTATATAGATATACACATGTATGTATATGTTTACTCAATAAACGTTCACATGCTTGTTTCTTTATAAATTTCAGTATATATGTGAACATTATGTAGTAAAAACATTTTATTATAAATATCTTAATATATGTAAACATGTATATATACTTTTCTTATAACTATGACATGCATATATGAATGTATATCACCGCATATAATAACGAACATCATATATGAAATTGCACTTCACAACTACCCATAAAACGATAAAACTTTTAAGTTTAATTCTTTGACGTCAAAGTTGACAAAAGTTTCAAAAAGACTTCTAGTCCTCACCATTTTACTTACTAGTTTAATGGCATAAACATAATATGCAGTATATATGTACTGTACGTGTGTATTATGTAGAGTTGATAATAACAATGGAAAAGTCATATATTTATGTTTATATACATATGTACATACATATGTGCATATTTATTTATACAAAGTATTTATACATGAAAGGATAAAGAAAACAGTAAGCAATTGTCCTGTTTCTAGGGTTTTTCCTCACATTTAAAAACTTAATAAAAAAAATAAAATAAAAATAAAAAAAAATAAATAAAAAATAGGAAAATCTGTCATCTTCATCCCACTATGTTTCAACCTGTCATTTTTGATATATATAAAACTTAGTAGTGTAATATATATACATATACAAGAATTTACACAAAATATGTATATATATGGACGAACGGACATTTAACATTTATTTATACTGCAATGAATATGAAATATCTATACAAAACGCACATACATATACACATTATGTATTTATATGTATGTATATAACCCATACAATTTGACAGTGACATCACATGACAGAGCTACCATAACCACTATAATATTAAGTTTATATAGCCATACGGAAAATTTTTCTACATGTTTGGATATACATACGTAACATATTTTACGTAAAATATATTCTTAAGTACATGGTACTTTTATAAACTCATACCTTGTCTAATCTTGATTACGGTCTATATATCCATAGTCCATAGAGGCCTCTCATATGTCATCTATCTATATTCTATCTTAGTAGTAAATACTGCTTATACATACATATTTACATTATTTTTGTTTTATTTTTATTGATCTTTTACTACTTATTACTTTTTGAAAAGTTTGTCAAAAATAGTGCGGTATTATTTTTAAATTACAAAAAAAAATATAAAATAGAAAATAAATTAAATGACAGTTGATAAAATTTAAACATTTCATTAATTTAACGAATTTTACAGTTTAAAGTTAAAGTATTGAAAATTAAACAAATTGTCTATAGACACTCATCATTGGTGCAACAGCTTAAAGTGAACCACTGTGATGAGATTTATCAAGACAATTCCATCACAAGCGTATAACCTACAGCTTAAAATAGGTTCTCAACCACTTAGTTGAGTTAGAGTACAGAGAACAAACTTAATTTTTGTGTGGCAAAGCTTAGATTGATCATTTCTTTAAGTTATCATCAAGTAGACTCGATCAATATAACTAAGAACTACCCCGTACAATAGAAACATGAAAATACAAAATTTAATACAATGGACTGTATGATAATACAATAAAATAAATCTATTCATAATTATCGAAAACTGATTCTGTGTCCATATTCATATACATATATATATATACACATGCACAATACATATGTATAAATTTACAACCGTGTGTTCATTGAAATTTGAAAAATTTTATTGATATAAATGTGAATTTAAAGAAGACTATGATCTCAAAATTATTGTAAACAAAACGAAAAAAAAAAATTTTTTTTTTTTTTTTTTTTTTGACTAATATATGAGGGTACCTGGAAAATATCTATTTTTAAGTCACACATATCAATATTTATACAATAAATTATGAATAAATTGCAAACATAAAATTAATTTATTACAAATAAATTATGAATTAAATAAATAAAATATTTGTATAATGCGAATCTACACATTCAGATAAATATACATACATACACAGTAGCGAATATACACATACAGATAAATGTATATACAAAATTTACTATTGAAATGTTTAATTTCATGAATTAACTTAAGAAAATCTTTGTATATAAAATAAAAATCAATTTCATATCAAGTTGTCATACAGAACACACATACATACAAAAAAATTATTTATTTACATACATATACATGTTCATGTACTCGTACATAAGAGTACATATGTGTGTATGTATATATGATCATTTAAAATATGTTAATAATATTTTCAACAAAAAACGAAAAAAAGTAAATGAAAATTGAAAATATGAATTTTTATCTGAAATTATAAATTTTAATAATAGATTGAAAACAGATGATTTTTATAAATATATTTCTTTTATATATGAAATAATAATATATTAAATCAATGATTTGTGTATATATATGTATATACTTAATTGAATAAAATGTGTAAATATGACACAAGATATCCGTTTCAAATGTATTTCAGCAAAATTTTTTTTCGTTTTTTTTTTTTTCATTATTTTTAAAAATAAATCGAATTTAGTAATAAAATTATAGTACATTGGGAATAATGGCAGACAAACAAGTAAACTATCAGTCAAAATAAACATTGTATCTGATGCTATATACGCGATACACATAATTCTAATTCACATCTATGTACATACAAATATTTTGTTGTTATACATACAAAGAAATGAATTATAAACAAAAATCATTTTTAAAAAAAAAAAATGACAACAGGAAATCATTATGTTTTTAATTTTCATGATTCCTTTTTGCATTTCCCCACATGACCTCACCACCACCCTCCTACCTCCCCCCCCCCCTACCTGCCATTTGAAATTAATGAAATTTTCATTTTTGTACACATATCGTTTGCTGCTGTTACAATGTAACATTATTTTCTTTTCTATATAGGTATGTACTTTTAATTACTTTGTTGACATTTTCACTGTTCATCATCAAAATGTAAATTTCTGAAATAAATTAATAAACATATCACCCAATTACCAATTAATTACTTTAAGATAGTTTTCAATAAGTAAAAATGTTGCTCTTAATAATTTTAATAAATTTCACTGTTTATAGTGTAAATAAGATCAATACATAAAATTGTATTATTTGTATATGGATACATGTATGTACACAAATTTGTGCCAGAATTTTTAATGCATACCATAAATTCCTAATTGGACCATCTTGAAATGATATAATTATCAATGAAGAATGTTAGCCAAATATTTAATTCATTATATGTGCAGGAAAAGGCATACATATGTGTTGAAATTAATTGAACATTTATATAATAGCCACATATATAATATAATTATTATTTATTTAAAAATACATAAGCCCACACAAGATTCATCTATTCAGACAAATAATTCCATATCATACGTTTTTTTGTTTTGTCTAAGGCACGAAAATAAATTTTAAAAAAATAATTCAATAGAATATGATTTAAATTTGACCCAACTGAATTTTTCTAAATTCACCTCAAATGGTATGTAGAAATTTCAGACATTAAGGTATACATAATGCCATTTAAAAAAAAAGAAAAATTAAAAAATACAAAGTACATAGTAACTTTAGGGCGTCTTGATCACAAATTTCACATAATATAAAATAAGCTATTTTAGTAAATATCTTCTACATCTATAAGACGTTTTTAGCAGATATATATACTCGTATAGAAAATATCTCTACTCTTTTCTTTTAAAATGGGGGGTGTATGAAAAAACTTAAAAAAAAAAAACATTTACAAATGAAACGATCATACTAGATGTTAGTTGATCTTTTTGTGTATTGTTGCAAATACACTCCCAATATAAATCAAACCTGTCAAGTACATCAATCAAAAATGACAGATAGTTAACTCCTTTTTTGATTTTTGTTTTTTTTTTGTATCTTTTAAATGGCGATGCACCTTGTAATTATGGCGTTCGTTAACATCATTGTAGCTTGAGCTCTTTTCAAGGTAAATTCACTTCACATACAAATACGTAATCATGTATATGAAAAAATATGAAAAAATAAAAAAAACTCTATGTTCATTGTGTAGATACCTAAATGCATTCCTTTATATGATCGTACCTGCCCATTCTATTAATATGACTTATGATCCTAGTCGCTTCAACTGTGACTGGTTAACTTCTAGTTGCATTTCTCATCATTATTTTGTTTTTATTGTTTTTGTTGTTTTTTTTTAAATAGTAAACCACAAGTGAATTCATTCAAATGTACTTCTGTAGTAATTCAAATACTAGAAATGATCAGTACAAATTCCTTTTTCAGAAGTCCAGCCTTTCTTTTTTTTTTTTGTATTAAAATATGCATTCAGAGTCAGACTCATATCAGAAATAGCGATTTTAAGAAAATGTAAACAATTAACTTTAATAATACAAAATTTGTTAGTTATGAATTTTTTACAAAAACTGAATATTTTTCAAAACTAGAGAATTAAATAAAAATACTTGCATTTTTTTTATTTAATCTAGTTTACAACATCATGCTCATTCATAATAAGGAATAAAAACGCGTATTTGATGCTATTTGTAGATGGATTATGATTTTATTACAAATTTTTATAACAATTTTTATAACCATTAATCAATCAATTCATAATATAATGTAGGACATCATGTACATGAGTACATAACTTCTGGATTACATAATTCTTTCGTTTACAAGTCAACGGCTGATGGTCAATTAGTGGAATATGTGTAACTGTAAACTAGTAAATTTGCAAAATGTCATTTCCAATATATATATGTATGTATATATATATTTTAAATCAGAAGTTATTTTTATATGTAGTAGAATAGATAATATATGTACCTATATTTTTTTATTATATAGTGAGCTTTGTATATATACTATATATACATCCTACCATGTATATATGAACATTTTCAAATTGGCTACATATTAAATACTAACATGTGATGTTACATTACTTTTGTAAATCTCACTTACAACTTTGTCAGAAAGGAAAAGAATCATGCTTATATAAAGTACAAATGTATCTATGATCTCTATAACATATATTTATCTATAAAAAGATTTTATATATTTAACTGTACGAAATGATTTGAATTAAAAAGTCATATATAGTTGAGTTGATGGTAACATACTTTATAATTTAAAATTTTAGGAAAATATAAAATGTAATGTACGTCTAAGTGAATGCAATGTAGTACTTATATGTATGTAGGTACATACGAATTTTATATGTATTAATGTATACATATAGTTTTTCGTGTCTATCTGTCCATCTGTCTTTCTAAATGTCACTTAAAGTAAATGAAACTTACGAGACAAGATGATGTTCTCGATTTCGAAAGGATACCATTTCTCCATAAATCTCAAGCTTAGTTCAACATCAAAATTACTATTTTCTCATATTATATCCTTATGCAATACATGTTTAAATATTGTTGTACACACATATATAAATGTATATGCACATAAAAACATACATATGTGTATATAAACTATATAGTATAAGAATTATAACTTATACAGACTGCATCAAATTCTAATTTTGTGTACTTTATCTAATACACATAGTATGATGGTTTCTTGCTCTTTTTTACTATAGACAACTAAAACACAAAGTTGTCAAGCTACTTTCTAAACTGTTACTGTTATATAATTTTCTGCATATTATATTATATTTTATGTATATACATATGTACAAACATGTTAGTTGTCAATTTATGTCTTATCGAAAAATTTTTGATATTCTAAAAATCGACAAATACATACATAAATACAAAAATGATTATATATTTTATCTTTATACATAAACATGCATACATATATGTATCTACATATGATAATGTATTTTATTTCTTAATGTACAAAAAAAAAAAAATTTTTTTTTTTTTAACTATAAAAAATTTTTTTTCAACTCAGAAATTTTGATATCGAAAAATTCTTACAAAATTATACTAGCCAAATATGTATGTATACACAGATACATAATAATAATATATTGGACTAAAATTGCATTTTATGCGTTAAACATGTATACAAACACATGTGAAGACGTATATATGTATGCGTATATACAATGGCAATTTTAAAATATAATTTTATAACACTATCCCTTGTATATATAATTCTCTATATATATATAAAACCTACTCTTTTTTGATTTATTCACCTTCTCTAGATTCTTATTTATGTCTATCAAAAGCAATTTATTACATGTCATCTTTTTCTTCTTTAATATACACATACATATGTATATACGTCTTAATACATGTATATGAAAGTATATATTTATCTGCATTCCTTAAGTATCTGAATACGATTATATATTTATTTAACACGTATAAGTGCATTCTGCAAAATGTGACTATCACATGACGCACCTGCACAAGAAATCAATCAACAACAAACAAGTAAAACTGGATAAAAATAAATTTATTATATAAATAAATACAAAAATCCATGAATGCAAATTTAGTATTTAATGTATACATATAGATACGTATACATTCATATACTCGTACATACATTTATAAAATAAAATTTTTGAATAATGTATAATTCATGTCAGATCTTAAATTTTCGTCAATTTTCAATGTTATTAATGATCAGATTACATTTCTAATGCATTTATTTTTATTTTTATTTATTTTTTATAATCTGGTCATTATTATTACATTAGTTGTTTTCTTTTTTTTTTTTGTATAATCCGAATAATCACATGAACAACTAACTATATAAACAAAATATCAGTTATTGTGTTCATGTATTTTACTTTTTTTTTTTTAAATCTTTAATTTCACCTATGAACATTTCTGTACAGGATGTCTCAGAAGAAGATGTATCATCAAAGCTCATGATTTTTTCAAAGTGCAGGACATACAACAAGACTTTTTTCAACAAGACTTTTCTTTCTAAAATTTGCTCCTTTTGATGTAGAAAAAACACTTGAAATTTATTAGAAATTGTTCATATGTTTACATGATCTTGGTGATACCTATCTTTTGAAAATATCTTGCATATCTGCGTAGTATGAATAGCATTTGTAAATTTCAAGATTGAATTTTGGGCCTTTCCAAAATATAGTAGATTTGGTCAAAAAATTCCAATATGATTAAAATTGAATATTAAAATGGTATTCTACGATTTCTCTGAATTTTTCTCTAATAACAATACGTTTTTTTTTTCGTAATCCAACAAGTTCAATACATTCGCGATGAACAAAGTAAATACATTCGCAAAGTTTGTCATAATTTGAAATTTTATTTTTTTTTTTTTTGATTTTGATAGAATAAAATTAAGAAAGTTTTAGTAATGTTGTTTACTGTATTTTGAATTTACGCTTCTCTTTATCAGAATATACATAGATTAAATTATTACATTAAATAATAATTAATATTGAAATTATATATGACACCATATTATGAAGAGAAAAAAATCAGATAAACCTGCTGATCATCCCTTGATATCTTGACATGTTAATGAGTTATGATTATTATATTTTTACAAAGTGTGTATATGTATACATTTATAAACATTTATACAAATACATAACGTACAGAAATGGAACATATATGTATACATGTACATACAATCATTATGATCATCACGATCATCGTGATTATTTCAACGTTACAATTTCAACCACACCCAGATCATTCATCAGTGATCACCTTAATAAAAGTCACTTTTCAGTCAACCTAAAAAAATAAATTTATTTAAATCTTTTAACATTTCTTTTATATATATAGTAAATAAAATATATTTAAATGCATATAAGCGTATATGTACATACATATACAATCACATAGAATTAAGTATATATATGCAACTAATAAATTTAATGGTGTATATATTCTTGTTCTGATATTGCATTTTAGAATATGTATCATAAATTAAGAATGAAAAGAGAACAAAATTATTTAAATAAAAATTTCATACATAATATTTATGAATTTATTTTACATTTAATATACGTAATAATACAATATACATACATACAAATGTATTAGGTATATTATATAAAATATACTTGCATATATTCATATGAATGTATATGGATACAATTTAAGTGTTAGAAAAAGATGAACATGTACCGCACATGATCGTCATCAATTCATCGGTCGTCACCTTGTCATTTGATTTATGATCGTTAATCTCAACGGACTATTAATAACTCACCGATAGTCATTAATGACAAAGTATATCTTTTTTTTTTTTTTTTTTTTTTTGAAAAAGCAAAACAAAAAGATTATATGATTTTTGCTTTTAATTTTTTTTTTTTTTTTCATTTTAATATAATTTTGTATAAATTACAAATAAAATGAATATCATATACCTATTACATATATAAAATGCTGAATGATTAGTTGTCATAAAATTTTTATATCATTTAAATAAACTAAAAAAATAAAAATAAAAATAATTTAAAAAAAAATAAAAATAAATTATGACCAATTTTTTTCTATTATAATAATAAAAAAAAACAACAACAAAATAATAAAATTTTTAAATGAAAAATAATAAACAATTTTTATAAATAAAGAATAAAAAAAAACACAGTTATGCTACTATTAATTCATTTGTAGAAAATAAATCATATTTTTGATATTCAAAAAAAAAATACTATAAACCAAAACATAAACAAAATCAAAAATCTATTCAACATTACGCATGATAACTAAGAGATTCACTTATATGGCTAAAGATTCACCCATATTGTAGTATCCCATTTATCCGTTACAATGAAATCTTGAAAATTAATCATAATTTCGGTACGATCGGAAAACAATTTTATGATTTATGTATGAAAATCATTTACAATAAAATTTCTAATTATTACGCTTGTAATAAAATTCGTTTATATAACCATCAAAGAAATTTTTTTTCTTTTCTTAAAATTTCTTTTATTTTTCTTAAAAGAAAAAAAAACAAAACAAAATTAATAAAATTTTAATAACATAACATAGAATTAATTTATTTCGATTCCAGACTATTTATTAATTATAATTAATTTTTATAAATAAAAACAATGAGTAAAATAAGCAAAAAATGAAGATGACAAGATGGACTTAGGGTATGTACAAACGTACTATATGTATATCTATATACAAATACTACAGACAGACAAAATTTTACAGTTTATATAATGAGGTATTGTACATGTAAATAACTTTAAATTTGGACTTGTTTAACTTGTTTTGTTTAACATCTTTTAAATTATTACATTGAATTTTGTTAACTTATTAATTTTATTATTTTATTTTATTTATCTAAATTTTTTTTTTTTTTTCATTTAAGAAAAATTACAAATCAATAAATTAAAAGAATTATTTTATTATTTCTAATTAATTTTTAAAATAATTAATTGACAGATGATGATATCACCTGAATTTTAATTCAATTTTTTTTTGCAACACATTTTACTGTGTAAATTTTATTACAAATGAAATGATATACCTATTATGATTTAGCATATCGTGAAGGAAAATTCCAAAAAAATTTTCCTTTACATTTTTATCCTTCTTGAGAATTCATGCAAACCTACTTGTTTGTTTTTTTTTTTTTAAATTTCAATTTAAATTCGTACATCCATGTGTGAATATAGGTTCCCTGCAATTTTAATTGAATGAAATGTTAGAAATATGTGTACTTAATTCGATGTTCACATACCAATTATGGATCATGGATTATGTTCATGTTGTTAGAGGCCTTTCTTTCTATTTCAAAAATGTAATTGACATGTATACGATTGATTTTAGTTATATTGATTACAATATAACCAATGTTTGGTGGATCCATCGCCAATCTACCAATCCATCGGAACCTTGTTATATTCAAACTCCAGAGTACAGTAACATATACCGTTACATTTAGTTATTCTTGATTTATCTAAAATTATGATGATGGTGCCATAGCCAATGGCGCACCCCTTTTTTCACTATATTTAACTAGGTATATTATATTAATTTAACTTGCAAAATATTACAACGTAACAATTACTTGTCCAATACCTAAATACCAGTTCAATAAATTTTATATGTTAGACATTTAAGCAAATACATACTTACATTTCATGTCACAAAAACAGAAATAAAAATGATCTTTACGTACATTACATACATTACATACATATGTACTATATACGTACATACGATCAATATAAATATTTCAATGAAATGAAAGATTACGTTCAAAGTTGTAGCTTTCGAGTTTCACGATGCAACTGTGATTACTATGCTGAACTTGTTTTATATTAAACTTGTTATCGAACGGACCATACCGCGAATTAAATTTAAATGCATTTATTATAAAGCAGAAAATATTTGTATATATAGTATGTGAAACATATGGGAAATACAGTCGAAATCAAGTTTTTTCTTATTTTACACTAATACCAGAGTGTACGTTAATTTTCATGCTATATAATTTTTTTCAATGAAATATTCCTTTAAGGTGAAAAATACAAGAAAACAACAAAAAAAAACAAACACAACAACCTCAAAAAGAAAAATAGAAGCTTTGAGAAACAAAAAAAAAAAACACACAAAACGTGAAAAATAGAAATAATGTTAACATGTTAAATTTTGCGCGGGTGGTGGATTAAACTGTCAACGTTGTTGTTGTTGTTGAATGCTGATTATTGCTTAGAAAAAAAAAAAACAAAAATGAAAATGAAAATGAAAATTGCTACAAAATACAACAACGATGAAGTATTTTTGATTAATTGATCAAATTGAATTGTAACCAATAATACTGAAAATTAAATATATGTGTGTATGTGTACATACGAAGCGTTAAAATTTTTCATTTTTTGAAATGACAGATAAATTTGAAAAAAAAAAAAACTGTATTCGATATTTTCGAGTTCGATAAAATTATTAAGTAGATCATAAACCACAATTAAAATCCATTAATTACATACGTATGTGTCTGCACATGCACACAGGTATGTTCACTTTAATACGCTGGATACTGGATATAACAAATTAAACTAAATTATATTTTCCTTACAAATTTTACCTTTTTGTATTCCTTGTTTTTTTTTTTTTTTTGAATCGAATTTTTATGCTTGAAAAAGAAAATTTGATGAAAATGAAAATTATACCAAAACATGTTATGACCATTTAAACGAACACAAATGTGTATATATATACGGTCATATATTGATATATGTTTATGACATTTCACTAATGAATGATATGATTTGTGGGTGTCCTTTTAAACAACTAATTTGTAATAAAAATATCAAAGGTATAAAAATATTAATTACAAATATGTATATGTATAATAATTGTATTTCAATTTTTCTTGAAAAACAATTAAATATGTATTCTACCAGAAAAAAGCAGAAAAATTAATATAAAATAACAATATTATGAAATTTTTGTACAAATTATGAGTAACACATATACGAATATACGCATAATATGTACACAATTAAGGACATATGTATATGTATTCGGTCGGGTACATATTTACGTATGTACATACATCTACATAAAAAAAAATTGTTTTTTTTCTTTTGACATAAATTACTATTACATAAAATCTTATATTTATTATTATTTTTCCATAATATAATCGAATTTTTGTTAAAATTACTGTGAATTAATCTATGATTTGTATAGTCAATAACAAAATATTATTATTCGTTATTATAATATCTTTGTGAGCTTTTATACGTATGTGTATATACCTACCTGTTTTTGAATTATGTCATTATTATGATTTATTAAAAATGGTGCATCATTTACCAATTAAAATTTCACATTAGCTAATTATATATGTATAAATATGAACATTTATAGAACTTAAATTGTGAATACGTATAGCAAATTCTATTTAGGATCACATACAATTTAGCCCACGATATCCATAATTATGTATTTGTATAATTTCTATAAACATACGTTTATATATGTACATTCACAAATGCATACAAACATATACATACATAAATAACTGAAATTGACAGAAAAAATTATCAGGATATAATTTATTTTTGAAAAACAAAAAACCATTATCCTTTTTTTTTTTTTGCCAAAGTGTGACATACATATAAACAGTTTTAATTGAATATCCCAAGCTAATTTTTAAATAATCATCAAAGTTAATTAAAATTCGTTAATTGTTTAAATTTAACTGCCTTTAAAATCCTGGTAAATGCGAGAATTTAGAATTTCCTTTTTGAATTGCTACGAAATATCTGTCTAAACAGACAGATACATGAAAGTAATAGGCCACCCTTTACCTTTTCAATTCCCATATAGAGTTGATACATAACAAAAAAAAAATGTGTGTCGCCAAAAATTGCATTATTAGATATACACGAGTGGGTTTATATATTCATATATGTATATATAGCCACAATACACATTCTATATCTTTTTGGAAAATTATACTTCTTCTAAGCAGGAACAGTATTTCCTAGTTCTTATTACTTATGTAAAAATTTTGTATGTCACGTGTTTCAAAACATTTACATATGAATGTACATAATTTTTATAAAACATTCATCTAATGTGTTAAATTTCAGAAAATTTTATAAAATAAAATATTAAAAATAATGAAAATAAAATAAATAAATTTTATTTCAAAAAAAATAATAAAAAATAATTTTTTTTTTAATCACCTCAAAGTTTTAAAATTTATCTAAAGTATAAATATCGCATACAAATATTAAAGTATATGCACATAACATTATGTAAGATGAATAACAGAAAGAACATTCACCAAGCATAAGTACCCTTACACCGGTTTTCAACATACTGTACGTGTTGTCTAAATTGAAAGTGGCTTAAGCCATTTTTAAATTCTGAAATATTTTGAGCCTTCCTTCTATACTAAAATTCCACAAGAACGAAAAACTTTGAAGTTCGTAATTTTCAATTTTTTTTTTATTTTCTTACAAATTCTTCTCGAATATCAAAATGTAGATATTTTCATTATAAAAATTAAAAAATTCATTTTTGTTAATTTTGAACTTAAGTCACTTTCAAAATCATATATGTTCATGTTTTAAAATATAAATATACATATGTATATAAAAATGTATGTATAAACGCATATGAAGATAATTTAAAGCAAAGCATCTGCGTAAATTTAATGATGAACATTTGATAGGATTTACACAGGAATAATAAATTTTCATGTTTATGCCAGAGATAATAATTTTACTGCTTGATATGTGGTATGATAATGACGAGTATCAACGTATATGTATTTTATATAATGTTTAATACAAATAATATGTATGCGTATATCTTTAACAACATAACGTACATGTATATATATACACAATATCTTTATGTATATAAAAATAATTATTTTAAGTGAAATTTTATTACTTTATATACACTGAAAACTTAACTATAACTACCAAAACTTTGTATTTTCTACATAAGTATATATGTATACTATAAAATCCAAAGAAATTATGAATTCAAAATATATTTAATTTTTATTATTTTTAAATACATATGTAATTAATAAATATTTAATCTTTGTAATACAAAATTGAAGAATATGTACACATTCGTACATACAGTAAAAAAATAATAAAATGTTCATTAATTTAAAATTGCCAGTATACATTTCTCAAAATAATTTACCAAAAGTAAATTTTTAATGTTTTGTTTAAATAAACGGGTAGAGCAATTATCGCGTGACAAATTCAAAAATTTGTGCAGGATATACACATTACATTCCATACAAAAAGTTTCGATCTACTATTCTTTATATAAAAAAGGATTGATTTGAAAGTAGAGGATTCTAGAAAAGATTTTCCTAAACGACACATATTGTAAGACATCCTGTATTCACAACATAATGTATACGTATGTACATATGTATATGAATGATAGTATGTATACCATTTGACATATTAAAATATTTCAATAAGGATAATATAAGTAAATTATGATCATCGCTATTGAAGAAATACACCCAGTAATATATCTTTTATTCCTGTCGTCCTGAATATTCTCATTCTTAAGAAAGAATCTTGAACCACAATCATTATCATTCAATTTATAGTATGTGTGTACGCATACTTCCATCATGTGACCACCGGCAAGTAAACATCAGTAAAGTAAACACAATATACCTATACTCTATTTTTATTACATACATATAACTATCAACCCATCATCATAGTTTCTATATTATCCTATGTCAACCATATTCATGTCTGCAGAATGATGATATTGCAGATATAAGAATATTTTCCAAAGATGAACAACATGTACCATCAGTTTAAATCATAAATTTATTTCATTTTCCTTCAGACATTGACGAAGTGCTGATGTGTCCAGTATGAAATTCATCATTTTTCACTTACATATGATGACCTAAACAGGCATTGATAGTAATATTATGTATAGTACCGTTTGTATGTACATAGCAAAATGTAGTAAAATAAAGCTGTTATCCTGTATGTACATATATACAAATATTAGAATAATACTAGTACAGTAAATAAAATATGTATTCTGTTGGGATAAAGGATAAATAATGTATATAGTTTTCTTATGTATTATTATTATTTTTTTTTCTTTTTGTCTTATTGTGAAATTTTATTTTATAAATCTCTTGCCACATGTTTGTATGTATCGTATCTATACTTTTATTTCATCATATCTTTTATTATATTTTCTAATAAGTATTTGTTTTTTATTATTATAATATAACCATCATCATATCAAATTATATTGTATTTTATCTATACCGTTTTCAACACTTACATACATATATCGATTTCATTTGTATGTTTACTTTTAATTTTTCGGTCATAACAAAACATACTTAATCAAAGCTATTCTGGTCATAAGTTAACAGATTTCGTTAATTTGATATTCTGCTAAAAAAAATTTTGAAAATTCATAGATTTTGTATAAATAGTTAACAAAATGTTAAGTTAACGAAATCTATCAATTACGGTTGGAATAGCCCTGAATACTCATATAAGAACGTACATACTTACATATACACATAATTCAATATAACACAATATTTTCAAATAGAAAAGAATTTACTTATAATTTTATAATTTTTTTCCTGAACATTTATTATTTTATATACATTCATATATGTACATCCTATTTATTACACTGTATTTCTTGAAATGAAATTCATTTTATTTTTTATTTATTTTATTATTTTTTTTTTCGTATTGTACGACATAATAAAATTATAAAATTGACATTTTTAACAAACTTTTCATGAAAATGATAATAAAATGACTTTTAAAGGCAACAAAAATCCTATTGTATGTGTTTGTACTAAAAATGTATATTTTATTTATTTATTTATTTATTTTTTTTTTTTTTTTTTTTTTTTTTTGTAATGTACAAGTACATAAAGTAATAAAGATATATCACATGTAATTATATGTTTTATGTTGTATACATCCTTATATAACAGTTACATATACATACATGTACATAAATGTATTTTAGGTAAAATATTGCTAAAAATTCCCGTTATAAAATAGAGAAAAAAAAAACTAAGTTAACTATAATAAATCACTGTCTCATTTCAGACACCTTAAATGGTTACAAGTCACGAATGTAATAAAATGTTTAGAAATACTTTATAATAACGAAAAATTTTCTCTTCCATTTTTTTTGTTTTTTTTTGTTTTATTCATTTTCATCAAACAAACTTCAACTTGGTCACCGAACTATTTTAATACAATACATAAAATAATTTCTCATAAATTTTCTAATTTTTTTTTTTTTCAATTTTTTTTTTGTTTGTTTTTACGTATGAGCAGTGAAAAATGTCAAGATTGCAGGCGGTCTGCACTTCATCACGTCTTAAATTACATCATTTTTAAATAGCCTCATAATTCTGTCCTAGACACAAGTAAACAATCCTTGAATAAATTTTTGTTTTTGTTTTTTTTTTCAAGAATTTCATATTCGTGTTACATACGATTATTTGAGTCTTACAGATACTTACATATGTTGACTGTATATATGTAGAAAGGATCTTACACATACGAAGACACACGTACGAACATATATATGTGTTATGTATGTGGTCTTATTCATACATGTAGGTAAAAATGAATTAATATGTTTATTACCTATCGATACTCGCCAAAAGGCCCTGGCGGGTCGTGGTGGGCGAGGAGGGTTGACAATTTATTGTTCTTCCCTCCTTTTAATAAAATTAAAAAAAATTACCTATCGATACAAAATTAAGAACATTACACTCTGTTACAATAAAATTATATAAAATCTACGTACTTGCGTAATATGGAAACACTTCTTTCAAATAATTGTCACACATTGGACTTTCCAAGATATATTCTAAAATTATGCAATGCTACGACATGTCTTTTACAATTTCGTAAATTTTTATATCTCAAAAAATTATTTTTTTTTTTCCAGTTGAAAACACGTGTAATGTAATGTGGATTTATTTACTTTGGATACGTACATAAATAATATTTAAAAAGATACATAAAAAATTATGTACAAATTTGCCGTAAACTGAATTGCATGCCATGTAAATTGAACTTAATAAAATAAAAATAAAAAATTTGTCACAAAATTTATGATAGATGTCAATCATTTAATATATCTGATAGATCACGTGTGATCTACTTCTGTATTATTTGAAAATGCACGTTTTCTACATGTATTTTTCTATAGATTTCTGTTCTATTATTAAAAACAAGTCATACTGACGATACATAAATTGATACAGGTATGTACATACTTATTTATTTATTTACTTTTTTTTTTAAAGATTTTCTTTTTATTATTTTGGTAGTTAAATTTTTTGACTGTTTAAATTAAAGTTTATGTAAGACAACAATTTAACAGATAAACATGGAAAATTAATCAATACTACATGTAATTATGTACATGTGATAGGTATAAATTGCAATCAAATTGTACCACACCTTTAATTTTGAAATCAAAATCTAATCATTGATTTCTGCAATCGAATTTAATTATATTTTAATCACGCACTTGTACATAATAATAAAATAAAACAGGTCAATTTATTTAGTCACGATTTAAAATGTACATTAATGAAAATTCAACGTTCACATTCAATTTATAATTCATCCTTAATTTGAAAAAAACAAAAAAAAAAAACAAAATTTACCAAAGCCTAGTATTATGAAATCTTTATACCGATTTGTAGTTCATTTCAATCAATGAATCTTTTAGAATACTTAACTTAAACAACTGATTTTTCAAATCTTAAACAAAGGTTCAAAAAAAAAAAAAAAAAACAAAATCCTTGCAACAACAGTGTGCTATTTTGATACTGTACATATCTCAAATTAATTTAACATAAAAGATCTAAAGTTGACGTTAGACAACAAATCAAGTTAATATACATAAGTAGGTGAAGTGAAATAACAAAAATTAAAAAAAAAAACTCTAATTAACCATAAATTAAATATTTCTCAACAAAATTATCACAAATAAATGTTTAATATAGTGTCAAAGTACTTACCGTTCTCTTCTTTATTTAGCCATCGATACGAAGGCCTAGGTTGCTGCTTGGACCGCATAATTAGTCCAAATTTCAATTTAATCAGCAAATAGCGAAATTTTATTTTATTATACACTCACATCACTAATGCACATCTGTAAAAGATAAAATTTTAATTATTTTAATTAAATATTTAAATTGCTAAAATAAATTTTTTTTTATTAAAATTCATTACATCAACTAAGTACATATACCAAAAAGTCTTGGTTTCTAGTATCAAATGTCTATTATTTAATGTACGGAGTATGGTGTAGTATGTACATATACAGTATTTAGGAGTACATAAAATTTAAATTTAAAATATAAAAAAACAATTCAAAATATTTTTTTTTTCTGTATATCATAGTTGACAGCAATTAATCAAACTAAAATTTATCAAATTTTCTATTTAATTTTTTTATTTTTTTTTTTATTGATGTAGATACATAATGTGTACATGTACGCATATGAGGATTCATATGAGCATTGTACAGTGTATTTGTATTTTGTACAAACATTTCTGTTTATAATTTTTTTTTTTCTACTTCTGAGATAAATATATACACAATTAAAGATAAGAGCTAGTGAATCTGTTCTAACGTCTGAAATTCAATGATAATAACATCAACGACAACTACAAAATCATCAAACTAACAAAAATAAATACCTAATTTCTATATTATTTAATGTGTACATGAAATTTTTGTTGTCATTGATCTTTGGGCGCCAACAATAATAATTCATAAAAGTACTTATACAGTATCAAAAATATTAAAATAATTTTCATACTCATTTATCTAATTGATCTGAAAAAAATTTATACAACACAATATCAAATTTTACTCTTTTTTTTTTTTTAAATTTAATCTTAAAATAAGAAATAACACAAAATATATTTTGATGGTTAAAAAATTTGACATGTGATGTTTAATTTACCTACACTACAATGATTAATAAAACTTTTAGTCACCAATGTCAACAATAAAAACGTTCATGGTCAACCAAAGAATGAATCAGTTTGTTTGTTTGTTGTTTTTTTTTTTTTTTATTTTTTATTATCGAACATTATAAGATATTTAATCAAAAGTTATACACGGGAAACAGACAATAACATATTTGACAATCCATCAAAATGATATGTCTGTGTCAATATGTCCATCCTATTGATGATTATTATTAATCCATCAAACACGATACACATCATATAAATTTTTGTATATACAATAGATATATACATACACTCGAATATATATATTTGTATTTGCATGTGTATCACTGCAACGAAACGTATGTACATCTAAATATATAAAAACTATATAATATCTGATATGAATTTTAAAAAAACACACACACACACACTTCTATGTAAACTCATACATACACACAGTACATTTAATTACATATATACAGAAAATGTCAGCATTAGTATAATAACACAATATGACATAATACAAAGAGATGTCGATCAAAAAAATTTTTTTCAATATGTCAAAAACAAGAGATTGTTCTAAATCCTTTTTTAATTCTTTTCTTCCTTCTTTTTTTTTTTTCCAATATATATATTCATTCATTTTAGTCCAATTTGTATTTATGACACCTTCCCCTTAAATAATCTGTCCTCACTTTTATATGTATGTGTGTATGTATGTGTACTAATAAAATTGGATTTTATAAGTACTTTATATTGATGGTAATAATAGTTTATATATACATATATACGAGTTGAAATTATTGGAAATGGTGTTAAATGATGTCAAAGGATTTAAATTGTCACTCAAATCAGTACTAAATCGAATAACAAACGAATTGATAGATGGACATATACGAATGAATATATATGAATGAGAAATGATAATATGCAAACCTTGCAAATTTGAATTTTCACTGTATACATGTAAATCATGTAAAGCTTATAACTCTGTTTATTATACAATTGAACACGTCTGTATATATCAGTGTATATGTATGTATGAATATATAGATATGTTTTGATATTATGTTACATAATGAAAGTATAAAAATGTAATATGACAAAAACACACCTATATAGCAACCTATAGTCAGATAATATGTATGTAAGTCCATTGTAGATATATTTATAAAAAACGTGTAACATTTTGACTGACACTTGTACATATGTATACGTAAATAATAAGAAAAAAAAACGAATGGCACGTTGACAAATTAGAAATATGTGTAGAGTAGGTGTCAATGAAAATGATCAAAATTTGAATCTTGTAAATTTTTTCATACAGATAAAATATTAGGATCATAAAAGATCTGAACAACTAAATAGCTATTAATTATTATCTAATTATCGGTTGTATCACATTCTAATTTTTTTTTTTTTTAATTTTTGAGCAAGTTTTTAAATCACCTGCATTCATGTCTTTCAACTTAATTTAACACTGAAGATATCATGGACAATGGTTGTAAAAAATCAGCTAAAAATTCGATCATCGAAATGTCAAATATCTGTCCATTATAGTTTTTATGTGATGGATGCTATGAATGAGGAATCATTTTGAGGAAATTAAGAAGATATGTATGCGTTTAAAATTTCTCTAAACAGCTTAATTATAGTATTTGATCCTCGAAGCGACGTACCTATGTATCTATCTTAATTTCATATGAAAATAAGTAAAATTCGAATTAAGACAAACTGATGCAATTCATTAAAAAAGATTTAAAATGAAATTGAATGAGTGTTGCAATCTCGTTATTTATTATATGAATATTCCCATATTCTATAGAAAAATCAAATACAAGTTATTTAATAATAAACAACGTGGATATATAGATCTGTATTTGCTATATTAAAACTATATTTAAAATGGTAATAAGGAACTGATCCGTGAAAGCACGATTTATTTTTTACATTTTTTTTTTCTTTTTAAATTCAATTCAAAGTTTTTCCTTATTGTAATGATAAATTTTTACATTTTATGTATATGAATGTGTGCAATGTAATGTACATGTTAAATGCTTTATTAAAATATATCATTATGTCAGTGTGAAAATTCATTTTTTTTATTATTATTATTATTATTATTTTGATTTTCATTTTCATTCTATTTCTATTTTTATTTTGAAATGATTTTTTTAAATAGAATTATTTTAATATTGTATACCATTGTTAGTTGCGTTTGTAACTATCTATATTTATATATATTAAATTTTTAAATCAAAATGATTCACGTAATTTGCAATATCATGAAACATTAAAATGATATTCATTATGTTATTATTGCTGTCATGCATCAGATGAATCGTGAAGATTGGCAGATCAATAGTTATATCTTGTCAAAAAAGCTAACTTGAAACTGCACAATTTCAACATTTTCTGTGTACCATTTTATGTGTATGTTGTACAATCTTATACGTATGTTTAATGTACGTAATCATCTAAACTTGTTATTTTATTATTACTTTCAATTTCAATGCGAATACCATTGAAATAAAATATCAAATTTGAAAAAAAAAAATTATTTCGTAATTTTAATAAGTTTTATTAGGCTTTATGTAATTAAACTCGATCACTAAAGATGGGCCCCATTCAAGTAATTTATTATGTAACATAGCTTAAGATTTTTTCATATTATGGAAATTATCAATAATTTGTGTTTGTCAATATTTCGTAAATCGTTCGATCAAAATTTAAATAAAATGTACCAAAAAGATGATCTACATTACATATTTAAATGAATTTTGGGTACAGAACATTTTGTCCATTATGCGAAGCAGAATAGAAGAAGGAAAACCCATGTAGGTCAGGTGTTACCATAACATCAAGAAAAACAAAAGACAGAATTTTTTTTTTTTAAGTATGTCTGATGAGATTTACATACCTAGATCTGTTTAGAAAGCCCAAAATAGCCAGTTTCATTACTAAGCTTTATATAGAATACTTCATCAATGCTTTAAGTATGTATGTATCACAGATACGACCATGTAAGGCGCCACATTCAAATGTAATACAAATAAAACAATTTATTGATTATAAAATTATTACAATAATTTTTAAAATTATTGTTCTAATTACTAATAAATAATTATTTAATATTCAAAATTATAAAGAAACTAATTGATTTCAAAAAATTATAGAAATTTAATTATTTATTGAAAAAAATTATGCATATGATATTTGTGCAAATGTATTTTACTTGTATTATTTCATTATTATTTAATCAATTTACACAATTAAATAATTGTCATTTTAATAATATCATGGATTTTCATAATTGCTTGACTAATCATTTACATAGACATCTATGGAAATTTGAATAACACTGTATTAATGACTTAATTGCCTGTAAAAAAAAAAAAAAACAAAACAAACAAGAATATGAAAATTACTAAATCTTATGAAATGAACACGGGATTTTCTAATAAGTATTTACTATGTACACATCTGGGTAGAAAAACTGTTGAAAATTGAAAAAGAGAAAATTGAAACTAGGAAATAATGATTGATCATCGAATTATTAATTAAATTGTAATGAGTAAAATTATTTAAATTTTTTTTAAAAATTTTAATTAATTTTTTCAAATAAGAAATGAATTTTCATAGATCATAAATGCAGACGACTTTTCAGGTACAATCAACGATGTTTTTTTTTTTTTTTGTATTTTTGCTTTAAATGACATTTGACCAAACTTAGCGAATTGTCGGTTAAATTTTCAAATTTGAAAAATAGTTAAGAAACAAAAGATTTAATGTATATAGGTGGGCATTTAAAATGACATTAAATGAAAACCTGGTAAGAATTTTTTTAAATATTCAAGTAAAGTTCAGTTAGTCCAAATCACAAGGTAAATTTGTTTTTTATTTTGATTTTATTTTGATTACTTGTATTCTCATATTAACTGGTTTTCACAATAAACTAAACATAAATGCATATATCATGTGCCGGTAACTGTATCTGATACATGCATACATACATACATCACATACGTACATACATACTCATGCCAGCATGTGTCATACGTTAGAAATTTAATTCCCATAAATTGAATTGTTCATCATAGTATCTTAAGATATTATAGGTATATATTATAATCAAAAGAGACATCATTTCAAAATTGCACGCATGTACGGTAAATTGAAAGACAAAAAACAAAAAATATAAATAAAAAAATAAACGATTATAATAAAAAAGTAATTAAACAAAATGTGTAAGTACAAAATATTTTATATAAAATTGTAATATGTATATACCTATGCTTTCAGCTATTATAGATCTCATATACGTACGTATATGTATGGACTTGTAAGGCATATATCTTCGAGTAGTATAAAACATACATACACACACACACATATTATGCACTCAATTTATAGAAATGAGGTAATAATGATTTATTGAGCAACTTTATATGATTATGATTATTAACCATGTTATGTTCGTGCGATCTAATCATACATACAGTACACAATTTAGAATGC
The DNA here is from genome assembly GCA_963971155.1 of Anthrax anthrax. Lineage (NCBI taxonomy): Eukaryota > Metazoa > Arthropoda > Insecta > Diptera > Bombyliidae > Anthrax > Anthrax anthrax. Next base: position 4,259,131 of record OZ020124.1, read on the forward strand.
ATTTTTTATACATTTAAACACTTTTGTATGTACATATGTGTGTAATTTTTTAATAATCTGGATACTTTAATAAATATTTTATAAATAAATAAGTGTGTTAATTAATATGTACATGAATATATAATAATATTTATGTTCAATCAAACAACATATGTGAATTATACAAAATGTTATTTAAAACTACAAATATAAATACATAAAAACAAAATGTATAATCACACATATGCATATGTATATATTACCTGTGTACACTATACAAAAAAGTAGTTTGCAGTTTGTAAAAAAAACAAAAAAAAATACAGAAATGTTTTGTCGTACTTAAGGAAACACTCTGTTTTTTAATGATTTTCAATTCATGTCTTATGGAAACGATCATGGACTATTGCACTATTAGGGAGCACTAAGAAATATCTCACAATTTTATCCATTTTTTCCGTACACCGATCCGGGTCCGAATTTTCTTAAGTACAAAATACAACTAACTAACTAAATTGAATAATTCTTATTTTGTATGACATACATATGATTGCGTCTGTCTATGATATTTTGCTAGAAAAACCAGTTTCCATTTGAACAAATAAAAGTTAGTTGATTCGACTAAGAAACGGAGATGATAATAATAAGTATGTACAGAAGTTCTATTTTACATTAATTAAAAAAAATTTGTTCGATTTTGTATAGAATATTTAAACATTTTGGTATCTCTACTTCTAAAGCCTTAAAGCACTTTTATTAGAAATTATGAAAGATAGATAAGATGTGCACTGAAAAATCATTAATAGACAGAATATAAGCTTTGTGATTAAGGCTAATCAATTTTTTTTTTTTTTTTCACAATTCATTGGTATAGTAAAAGATTAACGACTACCGATTTACGAGTGCATATTACATTTGGTAAAGATACTTTCATTCATACGGCTTCCCAAGCGTAAATATACACTTACAGTATATAAATACAATTAAAATGAATTTCACATTCCATACGAAATCTTGTAGGTGAGTTCGTAAAATGGAAACAACAAAACATTTTAATTTTTCGCATAATGTACAATACATACATATATTTACACTTGAAATTTTCTGAAGGCTCATAAAATTTCAATTGCATTCTAAGAATGCATTTTGTTGCAAATATACGTAAATGAATCAAATTCAAATAAAAATATTTACTTAATTTTTCTGTTTTCACTTTTTTTTTATTTTTATTTTCAAATAAAATATCTTAGTATACACAGATCATTTAATAATATATATATGTGAAAATTATCATAATTTTCCTAATACTGTATGAATATATACATATGTACATACGTAACGTGCACACATATGTTTTCAAATTTGTAATTTTTATTATTATATGCATATAAATACGTACACATATGTACATATATGGAAGGCACATTATATGTACATATATTTTACATAAAAATAATTCAATAATCATCGTATACCAAGTACATATTTTTCTTTTCTGTATATGACCACATTTGTATGTATAAGATCCCAATTTGTAATATACATACATGTACACATAAATATTATAGATACGTATACATTTTTACAGATTTAAATGTAGAGGGTGTTTGTATTTCAATTTTACAAAATAAGATATTATATGAAATAAATTTGATTTAAAAAATAAAAGTTACGTAAAAAAATTCATAAAATTATATCATATAAAAGAAATCATCGTTTTTTTTAGTAACTTTTTAAAAAAAAAATTTCAATTTTAGAACAAAACAAAAAACTTTCTAATATTATTAATTGAAAATTTATTTATTTTCATTTATGGAATACCATGTACTATTTGTGTTGATTTTTTTATTTTTCTTTCTTAAGATGTCATAAAATTTTCTAAAAACTGACTACTTATATGTCTGGACGATGTGATTTATGAGTTTTGCAGGCTTCATGTCCCCATGCGATAATAACATATTTGAAGATTATTTATTGGATACATCTGTTCTGACCGCGATTTTTCTCTTTTCATTTTCATATGTATATGTACACTATGGCAGCAAAAATTTATTTATTTATATATTTTTTTTTTTATATATTTACGATGGTATAGAATAAAAACATCACACTTTCGAGAAGGTACAAAAATAATAAACATTATTTTAATGTGTTTTCTCTGTTTTGTGTATATATTTAATATTTTTATATAATACAGTGTATAATATGTACATTATTTTAATATGTTATGTTTTTTTCATTTTCTATTTAATTTTATTAGAAAATTTTTACTTCACAATGTTATGAAGTAAATGATGACCCGATTGATGTGTATTATTTCAAAAAAAACAAAAAAAAAAAAAAACAAAAAAAATCATATGGTGAAAATTTTTTGGAATATGGGGGTAAAATTTCAGAGTGTCTTAATTTGAGAATCGTGCACACCATGTACATACTATGCATGCATTTGCTATCTTTTGACTATAATAACAACCTTTTAATGTATTTGAAAAAAAAAAAAAACATGTTAAAAATTAACTTCGTGTAGATTAATTTAATTTTGTCAATTCTGTCAGTATTTTGGAAAACATGATTGTATGCAGTTTTTAAGTTCCTTTATATTTTAAAGGTTATATTTGCTAATTAACTGCATGATGATTAAAACAGTAAGCGAAAACATCATCTTAAAATTTGATGAGCATAATTGTTGAATTTTTTTTTCTCTTCGTATACAGGATGTTCATTGACTGTTTTTGTTTTTTTTTTATTAACATAAAAAGACAACAGTATGCTCTGTAATACTTGGTAACCGGTGACTTGGTAATACATTTGATCTTATATTTTAAAACTGAAGTTCAAAAACTGAAAATAAAATTAGCGATCGGTTAAAAAAATTTGAAAAATCAAAAATCACAAAATAATTTTTTTTAAAGATATTTTGCTTCAAATGGAAAATTCTGTTAATTTTTAATTCTTTAATTGCTATTTATCTATATTTTTATGAAACACCCCTTTGTAAATGTATACAAATAAGGAGTTGTACATGTTACCCCTTTTTTTTTTTTTTTTAAAAAATATTTTGATCATAAATTTAAAAAATTTGAAATCAATATATCGGAAAATTGTTTTTTATGTGTGTGACAAGACAAGAATAATCTATCCTATTTTTCTTGAATGACATTCAACATATCCGTCATACATATACATACAGAACTGTATTCATTGCTTACGTTATAAACGTATGTACACTAAATACATGTGTGTATATACGAAAATTTTATACCAATCACAAGTCACATATTTTGTCCATTTCGTATTTTCATGCATTTTCACTTTTTTTCCTTATTTTTTTATATTTTAACGTATTGCAAAACAAAATATTATGTAATTTTTTATAATAAATATCCTTTCTTTCTTATCTTTCCTTTAAAAATTATTCTAAGATGTATTATACCCAGACAATGTGTGTACATACTTATATAAAATTTTATATTATTTCAATATATTGTAGATATTTATGTGAATTTTGTTTCATTTTTTTTTATTAAACACAACTTTATGCCATCATCTTTTCACCATGACGGTTTTAAGTTTATTGATGGGATTGCATTTATCATATGCTCGTCATATCTGTTTTTTTTATTTTTTTTTTTTTTATTTATATTTTATTTAAAAAGTATTAAACATAAATAGATACGTACACATGCACACATACATTTTGTACAATTTTATATGAATGGCAGCAACGTGGTGGACATCATACGTATAAGTGTATAGAAAATTGTATTTTTGAAATATATTGTATACAGTTTTATGTACACATGTACATTATATGATATATCGATCAAAACTCGTAAAGTTTTATATTTCAATATTATCATCGTCATCTTCATGAAAAGATTCGAATATCCTTTGAAATTGTTTACACATACATTACGATGTATGTATATGTACCCCAGCGCATATACTTGCGTATGTAATCGTATACATATATGTATGTATGTATACAAAAGAAAACCATATAATTGTATATTGTATCAACGTTCACATCAGTTTGTATTGTTTAAAGTACATATGTACATATACAGTTCGAGGTCAAATCTGCAGTCATCCCTAATATAATATATCACATAAAAATTTATGTCAAAAATATGACATTGTATGTATGTCTAATGTACACTTAATAAAATGTATGTGTACGTATTTACATATACATATGTATATATTCATGTGTGTTTATATTTTGCACAAAAAATTGACTTGTATCCTTGTATACATTTGTATATTTTTATGTGTAGATACATTTGTTGTGCATAGAAATACATAAAATAGCTGTTTAATAGTTTTGTATCATGTGTTATAATAAGAGAAGAATAAGAAAAATACTGAAAAAGGATATTATGTACGTGTTGCCTATACATTTTAAAATCTTTGTTGCACTATACGTTCAATCTATACGTGAAAAATTCATAACTATCTTCTATATAAAAATACGTACATACAGAGTACATATGTATATTAAATAGAATGTGTATGTACATACTTACATATATATTTATGTGTGAAATCATATACAATTTTTTTTTTTTAGATAATATTTTGTTGTACATATACAATATGGTAGAATATTCTTTTGCACCTTATTTATAGATTGTATTTATCATTTTTGAAAAATTGATGGGATATAAATTTTGATGTGTGTCAATATAATGCATATGAACGTGTGTGAATGTATATATACAGATGATATAAATAATACAAACATACATTATATTACAGTTAAACAGTACAGTTTTAAAGTTGAAAATTACACAAAAAAAATCAAAATCAAAAGGATAATTTAAAAAGGAACAAAACAAAAAAAAAATAAGATACATTTTTGAAGTATTAAATATACTGTTTAACATATACCAACAGAATGATGTCAATCACTTGATCTGAATTGAAAATTTTTTCAAATTCAAATTGTAATCATATAATAAAGAAAATTCACCATTATTTTTCAGCAAAATGAATTTTCTCAAGGTGTACATTGTATATCTTCAATAATCATTGCCATTCTGGCCGTACTTAATAGATATCGTTAATTTAATATTTTACTAACTTACATGCAAAATTTATGAACTATCAAAATTTTATATGGAAATTAACAAAATCTCCAACTAAAGCCACAACCAAAATGAGAATAGCTCTAAGTAATTAAATCTGAAAAATAAGCCCAATTACAAAATTACTTGTAAGACATTAATTTGCGGATTTATTAATTTTTATGTTAAAATGAAAAGGATCTGAAAAAAAATTCGAAAAACAACTGCAAAATTTCATGACCATTTAAAAAAATATGCCATTCCTTTTAATTTTATTTCTTTGATGTGAAAAAGATCCATAACGCTTTTTTTTTTCTTTTCATTTTAAAAAATACAGAAGCTCAATTAAAGTGCTAAAATGAAATTAAAAAAAAAGAAAAGCAGAAAAAAAATGTTTCGAAGAAAAATTCATAGAAATTTAGTCAAGCAAAATATTGACTTAACATTTTTGATTGATTTGTATTGGCACATCTTGAAAATAAAAAAAAAAAAAAACATTTAAAAGAAGTTTAGGGTTGATAAATTAAAAACAAATCTTAATAAATAGAGAGAGACAATATGAAAAAATTTTACTTTTTTTTTTGTTAATGGGAACAAAGGTATTTTAGATTAAAACTTAAAAGTCGGAATTTTAGTTGATTATTTTTTCTTCTTTGATTATTTTTTTTTTTTAACAAGACAAATTGATTGTGACAGTTTCTGAAGCTCACTTTGATATTTGAAAATTGCTACCTATTACAATGAACTAAAAATTATTATAAAAACTTGTTAACATTGAGATGTGTTTACATTTTCATTCATATATATGTATATCGTAATTTGTGAGCATAAAAAGGCCAGATTATATATTGAAACCCCTCAACAACATTTAAATGCAATGTATTTTAACCACAGGGCTTATAAAAGCATTTTGTCTTTCGTGTTTTTGGTAAGGTAGCGATGTTGACAATGCAAGCAAACAAATGATGAAAACGAGTCTAAGTGTGTGCCTGACATCGAATCAGGGGCCAAAATTTTCAAACGCCAATACTCTATATATTAAACTACTAATTGGAACGAGTTGAACAAATTTAATCTGAGTGCTCAGAAGACTTGACTTTCTTTCCCCTCCCCTTCTCGTCCATCTTCAAAAAACAAAAAATGATTGGAATGAAAAAAAAATTCAAATTGATGTTTATTATGAAAAATGTTTTACTATTTAGAGGAAAATTTTATTCTTTCAGTTGTTACAACAGGCAATTATGTATAGTACATACATCCCACAAAAAACACAAAACATAAAAATATCAAACATACGAGTATTTGGTTTACATTTGTATCAGTCAGATTATCATTTCCTCATTCCATAAAAAAATATGTACTAGCAAGAATAATATAATTACGAGATTTACGCACACACCACAAAGCAAAGATGAAAAAGAAATCCTGATGTCACACCGTAAAGTAACATATAGCCCTTATAGGGGACGTAGAAATTTTATTTTTTGAATTCATTAAAACATGAATTAAATATTTCACAAATATCATTTTTAATTGTTGTTGATACAAAATCTTTTAACAAATTTATTAACACATACATTAGAACAAATTTGTTTATCTTGTTTTCTTTTTTTTTTTTTCAAAATTTTTCTTTTATTCCACATATAGATAACAAACATGAAAATAAATAAAAATAATATTTGACGTTGGAAAAAAAAAAAAAAACAAATTACTAAAAGGAAAGAAAATGAACATAAAAATGAAGAAATAAAAATAAAAAAAAAAATAAAAACAAAATGCTTCTGATAGGAAATTAAAAAATATGTTAATACAAACTGAAAAGCATATTAAATAGTCAATTAAAATATGGATGATAAAAATACACACATACATACATATACAAATTATTCAGAACGTGTACACATTAAGTGCAAAATTTATAAATTAAATGCTTTAATTTTTTTTTTTTTTTGCTTTCACGATGAAATTTTATCAATGAAAAGGGAAAAAAAATTCTTGTTTTTTGTTTTTTTGTTTTATATGTCCATTATTTTAAATGTTTTTAATAAGATTTTATATTCTTTTCAATATGTAAAAGAAAATAAATAAAAATAAGTGAAAGAAAGCAATAAAATCAATGATTCAAATAAAATGATTTTTCAATCAGGAAATTGTACACATTGAATTTAATGATTATTTGTTTTGTTTGTTGTTGATTGTTTTGTGATTTTTGTTTTTCTTAAAGAGAACAGAAAACGAAAAAAAGGATTTACACATACTTTATTCTCACTTATATTTATTCAATTTCCGAATATGCCAATAATCGTCATATATATATATAGGCCGGATCTATTAAAATATCAAGGAAGAATTCTGGCTACATACCACAATGAAATTATTATACAAAGGTTCAATTTTAATATTCGTTTAAAAATGATTTTTCTTTTTCTTTTTTTTGTTTTTATAATGCAGTAAATGGCAATTCAGTAGTTATACTTTGTTAATAAAGAGCAAAATATGTACAATTGTACATTTGATTTCTTATTATACGTATCCCAAAATATGTTAATCATTTTCATTTGTTTTTTTGTTTTCTTTCTTAACAGGAAATATTAAGCGTTAAAATGAAATCTCAAACGGACCAATTGCTTTTTTCGCAGCCCATTAAACGTTACTTTGAATTATGCATATGTATACAATTGATAGTCATTTCATCAATTTTAATGACCAAAATCAATTTCATTAATCCTTTTTGTTTTTTTTTTTTTATTTTTCAAAATATCATCTCAAGATAAATATTATATCAAACAAATGTAGAAATGTTATATGTATGTATAAATAGTATTGGAAATGAAATGAAATGAAAATCAAACAAAAAATATAAAATTCAAAGAAAAACTATTAAAACAAATAAAAGCTCTGAACTCAAGTATATATAAGTATGTGTAAAAGAATTTCTCCAAAAACGAATTTTTTTTTATTTGTTTTTTACATTTTATATTTAAATATAAATACAATTTCTTATCTCCATGAAATTATGTATATATACAAAACAAACCGATAGTTGTGTATTAGTAGTACACATGTTTGTTAAAAATTATTACATAAGATGTGTGTAAAGGAAAATGAATATAAAATAAAAAATAATGGATTCTTGTATGTCTGATATACATATATATACTATACTGCAAATATGTAAATGTATATAAACATGAGTTCTTGTACATATATACATGTGTACTTCGTTGTACACAATTTAAAATGAATAAAGAAAAACGTGTCATAAAATTTTATTATAATTATGCATTTATCTTCTTCTTATTTGAAATTATAAAAACTAAAAATAAAAAAACTAAAAAAAAAATTGTAGATAAAATATAATCAAATAAATTTCCATGCAAAAAATATTTACGTATATTTAAAATTAAAAATTTTCTTCATACTTAATTTATTTCATCCTGTTTACTATACATACATATATGTATAGAGAATCTAATGAATTAAATTGAACATATTATTTTGATGTATACAGCAGGTTTTCAAATTTAAATTTGATTTTTTAAAATTTAAATTCAGTTTCATAAATTTCGAATTCAGTTTTGTTAATTTTAAATTTAATCTCGCGAATATGATTGAACTTTTTTTGTATGTAGTTCGAAAAAAATTCGAAAACATTGTAAGGATCATATAATGAGACAATAATTAAATATTTTTTAAAAATTATAAATTGATGTTAAATTTGAAGCTAATGAAAAAATTCAAAAACAAAATAAAAAGGATAAATCTCGAATTATGTCCTTCTAAATTAAATATAATTTATCGTTTTAATTAAAAACAAAAAATAATATAATGTAACCTTTAATATAACCCTTTTTATATATATATACGTAATTCTGTATGTACATTTTAAACAAGATATGGTTCATAATTTTATACACGTGTAACCCATATACATATAATACAAGCACATACATATATTACTTTCATAGAGAGAAATTTATTATATTGCCAACAACCATGCAATTACAGTGAATGATAAAAATTATAACTATAGGAACAACTCATTCTCTATATTATACAAAAATCCATATTACATGTACGTATACTAAAAACTCTGTGTATATTTTTGTACTATTAAAGCAATCTGTCAACCTGTCATAATAGAAAATTGAAAATTGTGACGAAGCAAACCATCTTCATCTTCATCATCATCATCCATGTACATATCAGCATCAGCAGTTCATTTTAGTAATTTTTCATTAAATATCCACAGGTACATAAATACATACATACATACGTAAAGATATATATACAGTAGTTTTCTCTTATATCCATATCACTAATACCACTAATACCTGTTCATATCCTTTATCTTATCATTTTCGTCATCATCATCATCATCATCGTCTCATCATTTTCTATGAACTTTTCATGTCATGCTAGTTATACATGTGTCATTCACAGTCGTTTATATTATTTTCTCATGTTTTCGCATTTTAGAAAAATTGTGAAAAAGTGATGGAAACTTTATTTTCTTTTCTTGTTTTTTTTTTTTTTTTTTTTTTTTGTTTTGTTTTTTTAAATAAAACTGACATAAAAATTCTAAAGTCCATCTGTTTATCCTCATCATTTCTTTTATTTTATTTTCATTTTTTTTTATTTTGAAATTTTTATTCGTTACATATACGTACATATATCTACTGTACATCTCTAATGGTTCATATCATATACATGTTATAGATGTGTGTGTATTACACATGATTACACATTTTTACACGTATCTTTAAAGTTACATTAAATATTCATGCGATAATTATAAGCTTTCATTGAAAAAAGTAAAAAAAAAAAAAAGGATATAGTAAAATTTAGATCACTATACAATGTACTTTTAATACACTGTTTGTTAAAAAAGAAAATTGTGGAAAAACTGGAAAAGTGTAAATTTAAAATCAAAATGTATGCACACACACACAACATACATACATGTACATACATATATTATTTATTTATGTGTGCGATTCTTGTTGATATATATGCACTGTCCTTATATATTCATAGTCTGTTTAAAGTAATAAATGTATCGCGTTTACTACACACACTCATTTCCACAAACAACAGCATTGTTTTCATCATCATCATCATCATCATTACTACTAAAACCCATCAAAACAGCTAAGGGCATAACTATATAAACAGCACTCTGTATATACAGATATACATAAATAAGTGCAAGTTTATATATATTTGTAACAAACTAAATGTACAGATTTCTATATCAGAAAGCGTGAAATAAGAAAAGAAAATACATAATAAAAATAATAATATAAAGGACTTTTCATTATTTTCACTATTTCATTTTTTTTTTCTTTTTTTTTTTCTTTTTTTTTTTTTGTATATCAAACTGCTTTCATTCTTTTATGAACTTGCCATTAACATGCGATTATGGATGGTGAACTAAAAAAATAAAAAAATAAAAAACAAACAAAAATCTGCATAAATATACAGATACATAATACGTACAGTACAAGTACGTATTTTCAATATTTTTCTTGATTTTTCCTCTTTTATTGTATGACAATGATGATGAGTTGACAGGCATCAAACGTTTAAAGTTTCTACTGTTGAAGGATGAAAAAAACAAATTTTTTCATTTTTTTTTGTTTTTCACATTAATTTGGCAAAAGATAACGTTTGATACTTTCATATATATATAAACTTAAATTTCTATATTATTTGTCAGACAAAAAAAAATTTTTTTTTTAAATGACACAAATGAAATTGCATAATAATTTTTAAAGTGAATGAAATAAAATCAAAAAAAAAAAAATAATAAAATTAATCTTTTCATAATGAATTGAAAATTGAACTCAATTTCTTCGTCAATTTGGAAACAGATTTTTCACGAAAAAAAAAAAAAAAACGGAAAAACTATAATGATATAAAAGGAAAATCTTTCAAACAAATATAACAACTTATAAGAGGCTCATAAGTCATATTTAAGAAAAAATAAATAAATAAATGAAAATCTTAAAGATGATAGAACATTTGTATGTATCTCAAAAATTTTAATATAGAAAAATAGAACATTGTACATATTATATGAAAGTGTTTATGTAAATCCATATTACGTATTTAACATAATAAAATACTTATTAAGTAAAATTACGTTAATTACGTTAAATAATCACATACATACATGTATATAAAATCATTTTTTTTTTTTTTTTTGTCATTTTATTCTGTTTAAAAATTCTATTGCTTTTATTGTCATAAAACGATTTAAAAGAAAAATTGCATAAAAGTTTTTTATTTCTTTGAGAAAATTTTCCTTCACTTGTCAGTCAATCAAAATTTAAATGTCATAAGCATATAGATATTTATTACAAAAAAGATGTCTGAAGATGATAACAAAATTTATGTATGCATATTTTATGTAAATTATTATATTAAACAATTTCATTGGAAAAATAATATGTAAATGCGCAAGTATTTACATAACAAAATTTTCATTATTTTACTTAAAATTATTTATTTGTTTATTTCATAATTTTCTTTTTTTAATATATTTTCTGTATGTAAACACATAAATACACAAATGTGTATTAAATTTTCTTGTTTCAATTGTTCATATGTACACATGTATAACATAATGTACGTTACATGTCTACAAACGTACATATATGCAAGGAAAAATGTAATACAAAATGGCATTTTTGCATTAGAATTATGTTGTTATATTAAATACGAATTGACGTCAATTGACTTTGGATTTATCTTTCAATTAAATATTTTTAATTATAATTTTCACATTATTCAACTGAATTTTTTTTTTTTTTTTTTTTCTATATAGTACATCATATAAGTAGTACAATTCTTTGTTTCAATTGTTTCAACAGAAACTCACTTCAATATAATGAATTAAATTTAATCACAGAATTGGAGGAAAAAAATATTGAATTGCTTCATTTGAAAGTGGTTAACATAATTTGAACACTTTCAAAAACGAATATTATAAAAATCGAATTTTTACTTTTACACTTAGTTTATAAGAAATAGCAAAAATGTAAAAATTCAAAATTTCTCATTACATGAAGAAATGAACTTATTTTACTTTCAAATAACGCGGTTGAATTTTTTTTGTCTTCCAAAAGGATTCTGACATTTTGGACCTTTCATATGTTATGTCTATGTCTATGTTACGACTCAATTTATAAGATTATATAAAATTGTGATAATACATTTTAATATAATTTATAAAATAAAATGTCTCTGTCCTTTCATAACCGCTGTTTTATATTTCAAAGCTCCCCATTCACATATGCTCTGTTCAGAAGGTCATTTTAACAAAGAGGGAACAGCAATTATACCTTTTCTTATAAATACTCTATCTATAAAGAACACTTCTACTTGTGAATTCCACGTAACATACAGAGAACATATAAATGCCGAAAGTGTTATCCTTGTATCTTTAAAATGAAATGGCATATACCTAAATGCATACCATACTTCACCATTTCGTATATTTTGCTCATAAATAATAACTAAAATATGACATTTTACTTACATTTGGTTAAAATTGTTATTGACATTTACTATCAAAAATTTCAACTCAAAGAATTTCAAAAGAATTATAAATATCAAAAGAAAAAAAATTAAAAATAAAAACAATGAGAAAAAAAATTTTTTTTTTTTTTTTTTTTGATTAATTATAACACTTTATGATTATTTATATTTCTAAAAGATAATATGCAGGCCTAAGTGGACAATAATAATTTTACAATAAAAACGTATAAATGTTGGTTTAAATAAAAAGCCATAAAATTAATATATAAATATTGTACACGGTTTTCAGTATACATAAACTTATATACATGTAAAATATTTTATGACTTTGTTTAACTTAAAATTTAAATTGTAAATATTTTTGCAAAAGGATTTAAAAAGGCGTTCATTGTATTTTTTTTTTTTAATTTTATTTTTAGTATAATACAAATATTATTTAAAGTGTTTATAGCAAAATATTTGTTTAACGAAAACAATATTTTTTAATATATATATAAAAAAGAACAAACCAAAAAAAAAAAAAAAACTTGACAAGTCATAATAATAAATTTTCATTTTATTTCAATTTTATATCTTTTCAAAAAGTTATATCTCATCAAATGGACATTCATCCATCTGACATCCGTTTAATATCTTACAATTATGTATATATACGTTTCTTGTTTTTTTTTTTTTTTTTTGTACTTTTTGATCTCTAAATTTTATAGCAATAAAAAAAAAAAAAATAGAAAAATTAATACCATGATATGGTGAATGATCTTACAATGGCTTTCATTAACTTGACTGATCTGATCAACTAACTGACTTGCCATATACTTAATTGACTGAATTCTATAATGATAATTAAAAAAATTTTTTTTTTTACTTCTCTACATTTTTGGTCTTTTTTTTTCAAAATTATGATACACATAATAAAATATCTAGAGAGTTAACTAAATCAAGTAGCTATAATTCTGTCAGTATAATTCTTTAAATTTGTATAAAAAATTTTTTATACTCTGTATTGAAGAATTTTTTTTTTTATTTTTTTGGTTTTTAAAAAGAAAAAAAAAAGTAATAATTTAGCACCTTATGTATGTGAAAATGTAAAAGTAATAATTTTATTCATTGACATTTTATTATCAATGGCTTAAACATATTATACAGATTGGTATATTTCATTTTATCATGTAACAGAAAAAAAGTGCATTTAATCAACAATATCAAAATGTATGCAAGTTAACTGAAAAGAAAAAAAAAATTAACCAAATTTTTTATTTTATTTTATCAGATTTTACTTGAAATAAAAAATCAAAATAATTTTCTCACATTAAATTTCAGTTATATAAAATATAGTGGGATGTGAATATTGGATGGATTGATGATGATGGCTTGGTTTTTTTTTTTTTTTTTGCAATGCTATCTATGTATCTATTACACCAATGAGTAGGCATAAACCAATAACACTTTTCAATACACATACAAAAAAAAAAAAATTCTATCTGAAGATGTTGGAAAACAAAAAAATGAAAATCTTTAACAAAACGCAAATTCTTATACAGCAAATTTTTATAAAAGGAAAAGAAACAAAACAGAACATAAAAACAAATGTAGAAAAACGATAAAGATAAGTTAAGTTATGGAAGGATTTATTTGTCACCTGTAAAATTGTCTAGAAAATGATTGCTGCATAACTTTGTGTGCAATTTCTTAGATGGATGATGATGATGATGACGATGATGCTGGTATGCAATTATATTGTATTTTACAAATAAAAAAAAAATAAATAAATAAAAATTATAAAAATAGATATATAATGAAAAAGAAGTGTGATGATGTCATGAGTATGGGACGCATATTAATGGGTTATCTCTTCTTTTTTATTTTTCTGCATTGGATTTTGTGACAATGTTTTTTATAATATTTTATTAATAATACAACAAAATGCATAATAAGTGGGAGGACAGGTTAACGTTTATCGAGGACGAATGAACAAGATGTATATACAATATGTATGTACATATGTACATAATATGCATTAAACACTATAACGCATACTCTTATTATAAAATCAAAGATCAAAGCAATAATATTCATATGTATGTATGTATTTTTATAAAATGCAATTTTTTTGTATGTATGTATGTGTAAATACTCTTTGATAAATTATTGTAATTAAATGATGTGTGAATATAAGATGTGATTTTTTTAATTTATTTATTACCTTTAGTTAAATTTATGCTCGCAACACATAATTTATGAATTGATTTTTTTTTTTATTTTTATTTCTCTTATCTATGTATATATTTATTTTCGAATTGATATACTGATTATTTTCTGTACTTCACATAATATAAAATGATTATGAAATAAAATTTATAAATGACAAAAATATCTTTTATGTACTTCTACACAAGATTTATATAATTAATGACATATACAAAATATTTATAGAATTAAATTTGTTAAAAATTTTCAATAATAATTGTCGAAAGCATATTTATAAAAATTACATTTAAATTAAACGCAATGTAGCCATGTGTACTGTGTCAATGTAGAGCACTCTTTATGTACAGAGTATACTTAAAAATGACAAGTTTAAAATAATTAAAAATTAAATTAATTTCGTTTTTGTTTTTTTTTTTTTTGTTATTAATATTTATTTTATTCGCAGATACTATACATAATATTGAAATATACCAGTACACATAATATTGAAAAATAAAATAAAACCGAATATTTCAAAAAATTAAAACAAAAAAAAAAATAAAATACACACACAAGTGTATGTGTGTATATGACTTTCGGACTTTAATTGTACATATATATAGTAATTATACAAAATCACTTAATCAACTTAAAAAATTATGTTAATTTTTATTGAAAGCCAAAGCAAAAGAAACTTTAAGAAGATATATAAAATATTTATTTATTTATATTTTCATATAAATTTACATTCATATTTTATTATTAATTTATTTTAAATTATAAATTACTCTTTGAAAAAAATAAAAAATAAAATAAAATAAAAGATTAGAATAACATTACTAAGCATTTTCTATTTAAGATGCTGTTTTCAAATAAATCACATATTTTGACAAAATATCAAACTTTTACACGTTTGAAATCTGTTTTTATTTTACTACTGATGGACCGATTGGATCATAACAAAAAAGAAAATAAAAAAGCTTTTCAAATTTTATATAAATAATTTTTTGATAATATTTTCAATCATATTTTGTGATGTACATAAATTCAAATTTTTGTTTTTTTTTTTTTAAATTAACGAATTGAGAAACGAAAATCAAAAATACAAAAAACAATTTTTTTTTCTTAATTTGTTGACATGTTTAATAACAACTTTTTTTTTTTTGTTTTTGTTATTATTAAATATTTGTCTGTTTTTTGAAAAAATTTTTATTTTACTTTTTTTTTTTTTGTTTTGTTTTTTGAAATATTTCACTTAATAGTTATGAATTTATTTATTTACAAAAAAAAAAAAAAAATAAATAAATAAATTATGCGTACATACCTATACATTAATATTTTTTTTATTTTTTTTTTTTTTATTTAGTTACATATTTTTCTTACCTTATATCTTCTCATATTTCATGTTCACATTTTTGTTTAATGTTGTTTTAAATACTGTATACATATTTTGAAAACAACTAAATTAATAAAAAAAATAAAAAAAAAAAATCTTATAGTAAAAAAAAAATTTTTTTTAACTACCATATAATAAATACATACAGTAACAAAAATAAAATATCTTTTTGAAAAACTTGTTTTTAAACTGAAAATGTCATAAATTGTAAATTTCTGGAAATTTGTTTTTTTTTTCTTCTTCTCTACAATACATATTATTTCAAATTTAATTTCATGTATTTATAACACATATTTGTAATGCATGATTATATGCATGTATGTTTCGTACATAAACACATAATTACAGATGTATTACCGCATATGAACTATACCTATATATGCGATATCAATACCACACCGTACACAGTACAAGTACAGGTTTATTGTACACATATAAGCATACATGATCAAAATAAAAATAAAAAAATTTTTTTTTCCTCAAGATTTTGTCATTTTCAAGCTAAATCTAATAATAAATAAATGAAAATATTTTATTTCAAATTTCTAGGATTAACATTATTATCAAAATATTAGATACTTTTTTTTTGTTTCTTTTTTTTTCGTTTTTTTTTTTTTTTTTTTGCTTAAATCATGTCAAGTTAAAGATTCAAGTTTTTTAACTGTTCATTTTACAACTAGTAATGATAATATTTGTGTATAGTCTTCATTTTGTTTGTTTTATTTGTTCACATATAAAGCAATGAGTTAAAAAAGCGATGGATTATATCAATTAAAATTTGATAATAATATACAAATATAAAATGATAAATAGTTCCAAATTTGAATGAATAATTAAGGTGATGAAGATGATATCAATTTATATAGCTATGTATATATGAACACATATTTATGTACACATATTTGAATAGTATTGAAATACACACCATGATAATGATAATCAAATTAATTTGCATTTTTTAATAAACACATATTTTTGATAAGAGTTTTTTCAATTTTTTTTTATTTTTTAATTACGTACGTATACATACATGTGTATACCTATGACAAAGTAAATATAAATCAAAAAGTATGATATCAGTCATACTCTCATAATCTCATATAATTATGAAATTCTAGTAAGGATAATGTTGGATAAGACTTTATAAGAAAGAAATTTTGTACTCAAAAGTTTAGGTGACAATTTATACACCTACATATTTAGTTTTTATCTCAATAATTCATTTACATATAATTAATTCTCAACTGTACCTCAAAAATTTGGACTAATCGAGAAAGAATATATTTAATTCAATCATTATTAAAAATTCAATTGAAATTTCAATTAATCAAATTAGCATATTAGGTGGCACGCACGAACACATGTGTAGATTCGTGTAATCGAATTTGATTTTTATGATATGAAAAAAGCTAATTTAGTAAATTTATTAAGCCTAAACTTTCCTGAATTATAATTGTGTTTTGTTTTTTTTTTTTTTTTAATTTAGAGAACATTATATGTGATTGAGTTTTAATTCTATGTATGTTTGAATGTAATTATGACCACAAAATTTTTGATATAAATATATTCACATACATATATGCGTATCACCTGTGCTCTTTTATAAACTGAATGAAATGTTTCTGACATGTTCTTTTTTTAATCTAACTTTAATTTAACATTTTACAATAAATTCAAAAAAAAACAAAACTATAAAATTTTGTGTTTTAATTTGTCAATACATTCAATTTCATTATTATTTTAAATTTATTTAAAATAACAAATATATAGTATATACAAATATGCATAAGGTTATGTAGAAAGAGTAAATTATATACATATGTATATATTTAAAAAATTTATTTGAAATGTAATTATAATATTTAAATTGAAAAAGTTATTGGATGCAAATAACAATAACGCGTTCAGAATGATTAAAATGTAATTTTTATTTATTTTTTTTTTTTTGTGTATGTTTTTGTAGGTACCTATACATATATATAACATACAAAAATTTTGACAATAAATTTTTAATACAATATTTTATGCGTTTAAAAAAAAAAAAAAAAACAACATTTAAATTTATTTATTTGATAACCTATATAGAACCATATAATTTGAATAATACATATCAAAAAATGCATATGCGTTTTGTGTACATCATACTATATGTAGTAGATTTTTATGAAATTTTTTTTTTGCTTTTGTTTTATTTTTATAGACAACCATATACAGTAGCGGTCATAGAAATCGCATCACCTGCAATTTTTCGAAAATTGTTAAATAAAAAAATTCGTGTTATATTAGAATAACCCAATACAACTATTTTTGATACAATAAAGTCCTAGGATTTTAAAGCTATTTAATTACGGTCGTCAAGGATGTTTTGTACGAATAACAGGACATAATGCAAAAAATGCATTTTTTTTACTTTTTAAATATGAAATTTATTGTTGAATTTTTTTTTTTTTTTATTTTTTACATAAATTTTTCATGCTTATATTTAAATATTTATTAATCTACTTATTTATACAATAGAATTAAATAAAAATTAAAATTTAGTTGGCCCTCCTTTTGTAATTATCCTCGATGGCATTGATTCTACTAAACTTTTTCGTAAATCAGGCGAAATTTCCTCTTTCCACACCCTTTTCAAAGTTTAAATTAATTTTTATTTTGTTGTTGGCTTGTGTTCTACCACTCTGCGCTTCAATATGTGCCAGAGATTCTCTATAGGATTAAGGTCAGGGAAATTTCCTGACCAATCCAGTCTTACAATCCCCAGGCCTGAAAAAAGGACATAAGCTGAAAACCTAAAAACGAATAATTAAACGATTATTTCTTCAGGATTTTAAAGGCAACAATGTGGCACGTTCATAGTGAAAAGTACTTACAGATGGGGGGCGATGACAGGGAGCAGGGTCATCTTGAAAAATTACTTTATTGCTGTGAAAAATGTGTTTTTCTACTGATGGCACCAAATAATCCCTGAAGATGGTTTTGTAGTATTCCGCGTTAACGATGCCTTCGACAAGGTGGAGCTCTTCCATATTGTAAAAGAAAAAGCAATCCCAAACCATCTGGCTGGCAGAACACCCCACATTTGGCAGTACACCGATTTCTTTGTATCTTTAGCCAACTTTACGTCGAACATTCGGCGGACGGTCTGATGAGAACAGGTTGAACCCAATTCCATCGGACAATATGACAGATCTCCAATCTTTAGCCCTCCAATTTTTGTATTTATGCGCCCTTTCTAGACGCGCAGCTGTCATTTTTGTCGTCAAAAGCGGTTTTTTTGTAGGTCTTCTGCCAAATAAACCACTTTTACGAAGTCGTTGCCTAACGATTTCGTCACTTATTCCCACGTTATAATCTTCCTGTAGTTCAGTTCTAATTTGAACCGCAGTTTTAAATTTGTCCTGCATGTCTATCCTGCGCAGGATGCGATTTTGTCTATCGTTTGTCTTTTTTTTGCGGCAAGTTCCTTTTTTCCTCTCCAAAGGATCCTGATTTTCCTTTTTACGTACTAGGCGGCTGACAATAGATTGTGAACATCCTGTCGTACGCGATATCTCTCTGTGTGAGAGTCCTTTTTCGATTAAAGTAAAAATTTGCACCTTTTGATCGCGATTTAACTGTTGAAAATTTATTGCCATTTTGCATACACTAATTTGTATTATCCTTTTACACGACACAGAAAAAACAAATTAAAAAAATTTTCACTACACATAGTCTTGTAGGCACGCAGGTACACCGACAAGATGTTATTTTTGTATTAGGATTAAAAAGGATGGGGTAAAACATACAAGACGCGATTAAGAAACTAAAATATGCAGGTGATGCGATTTCTATGACCGCTACTGTATGTATAAATTTATGTGTATATATATATATATAACGTTAACCAATTATGAATGATAATTATTTACAACATTCATTCCATTTTAATCAGTTTATATTATTATTAATTTAGCCTTTTATGAATGTAATCATATGTATATATAGTTTTATATACATTTATGATACGTTTTATTCAACTATCATATACATATATATATATACAAAAGAATTAATAAAATGTAAAATAGGATAACACATTAATTTCATTTCATATCTGTGCATATCCTTTATATTTACATATATGTACATATGAATATGCGTAAATATGTATAAAATATTATATGTATGTAAAAAAAAAACCACCATCATAAATAGATGACAGATTATTTTGAATTACTGATGAGTGTAGGTAAATACAAATTTATGTGTACAATTTATACTGAAAAAAAGAATAATAAATGAAAATGAATTAAAAATAACAATATCTACCTAAGTATGTAGTATAAAATGAAATTCAATGATTGCCACTTTACCAAATTTACATTGTATATGTATGAATATGCTTATACATGTATATGTATATGAGGATATATATATTGAGTATAATTTATGAATAAAATGTTTGTCGTATCGTTATAAACAATACAGATAATACTAGAAAAAAAGAACATATGTACTAACATATTATATGAATACGTTTGAATATACTTATAAATAATTACCATATTATTTATTAAATAATAAAATAACTATGTGCATAGTTAAAAGGACCTACATACAAAGATACATACGTATTTAACTATTTTATCTCGATTTTATACATATACACATACACGTACATATACAGATTTTGAGGACATAGACTATAAGCGCTTGTTATATATATACATATGTATG
This sequence comes from Anthrax anthrax, assembly GCA_963971155.1. NCBI lineage: Eukaryota > Metazoa > Arthropoda > Insecta > Diptera > Bombyliidae > Anthrax > Anthrax anthrax. The sequence continues at coordinate 4,280,017 of OZ020124.1, forward strand.
TATGATGCTCGCATTCCTTCTTAAATCATATATAAAACGAATATATATAAAAAAAATTAAATGAATTAAATAATCATTTTAATATTTTAAGTAAATAATTGTGAATTCTATATGTTCATAAGTATGAAGATGACAATTATTGTATATATATGCAACTTTATCTATTTGATGGCAGCAAAATATTTAAAAAAAATTATTTAAAAAATTTTTATTTGTAAATAGTTCCTTAATTTTTTTCCACTGCACAGCTATACATATATCTTGACATGTCGATAAAAATAATTTTTCTGTTCAATTAACCATCAAACCAAGAAGATTAAATCATAGTTTTCATTACATTTTACGCACTGTACGTATACGTAGAGATTTATTTAAAACATAAATAATATATGTATAAAATATTTTCAAAAATAACACAGAACGTATCAATATATGAATGTGTAGAATTCTAGCTATGTACTTTTGTGCATATGTGCCATATGATATGTATACATATATTTGCATTTTTTATATATCATATGCATTAAGGTGGTATAGGGATTGTCAACGCTTTGTTGGCTTTTAGGAAAATGCAACATTTACATATCTGTAAATACACAAATGTTATAGACACTTTCATATATATGTACATGTATCTATACAATATTATTTTACTACATTTATAAATTTATTTTATAAACAAATAAACACATGTACAAGTAAACACAAAAATGAATATATGTATATACATAATCAAAACAATTTTTTATCCAAAACCAAATTTTATTTATTTTATGAAATAATGACGATCTACAAAGCACCTATAATCGTGTATGTTAAATAGGACGTAATGTCATCATCATTTTACCAATTAGTGAAATGTTGGTTATTTGGTGGAGGATGTTCACTATATATGCATACGTATACATACATCATACGTACATTGTGTATATGTACCTATCTGCACAAACATTTTATTATTTTTATTTTATTCTTTTATTTGTATCAATTTGAAATCAACTGGATCATTTTTAAACATTTTAAAATTTTAATTGTTGAGATAATATATATATCTATGTACTACTACTACAGGATATGCATTTATATATGTGTACATACATTTGTACAAACGGGTAACACAACCAATTTTTGAACATTTAATTTTATTTTATTTTTATAAAGAGGTTTGAGTATCTATGTACCTACATAAATATATAATAATTTTTTTAATTCATTTTACCTTTATTTTTGTCGTTTTTTTTTTTTTAGTATACGTATGTACATTTAAGTCTACATATACACATACACAAATGCTGTCGAATGACAATGGGATTAATTGAAAAGTATAAGATTTATGAATAAAAACTGAAATAACAATCATATTGTGTTTTTGTTTGTATATGAATACATATCCTGTGTATATATGTACATACATGAATGTACATATATAGATTATGGATTTATTGTTACATTATATTATATGACAATTGACAATGATCATTAACAGAAGGGAAAGGGGTTTAAAAATTGCTTGTTTAGTTGCTGTATTTCATAATTTTTAAATATTTTTTATAATTTATTTATTTTTTTTTTTTTTTTTTTTTTATATTTAATCAAATCGATTCGTTTTATATAATGAGATTTACTATCAGTAAAATATCATGACAAATATGTTTAAATGGGATAAAATTTCAACTGAATTTAAAAAATTCATTCAATTGTTATATGTATATGAAAAATAATATACATCCATATATTAATTTATTCATAAATTGGGCGTCAAAATTTATTAAAATAAATAATTCATATACCTACCTATGTATATATATATAAATTTGTGGACACACTCACATATATATATGTATGTACAAAAATACCGATGTTATATTATTTTAAACTTTTTGAATTTATTTTTATTTAATTTCTTTTCATTTTATGCAACATTTATGTGGTTTGTTTTATTGTAGAATTTTTTATTTCACATACATATATATACAAATTTATTATTTTATAAAATAATTTTCAATTCAGATTAGTGTCAGTTAAAATAATTGAAACTTATAAATCACATAAAGTGAATTTATAATTAAATGTAATAACTACACACATTATAATCATAATATCTATATATATATACAATTGGCAAACATATGTGATACTTAAATACATGATTATTATTTTTGTTACAATAGTTTATGAAATATAAATAATTTTATTTCATCAAATGGTTTTATTCACATTTATATATATATATACTTATAACCATAATAAAATATTCATTGTTTTTCTTTTGTAGTGTATATAAAATATCATCCCTTTAAATTAAATGAAAATCAAAACTATAAAATGAATAATAAACTATAAAACAAAAGTTTATAAAGAGCGTTATATTTAGGTATAAATATATGCATCTCTATATATAACGACATTCTTTTATACATTACACCATTATATACCCTATACTCACACTTTGTCTTCAATTTAAGTATATAGGTAAACCATATATAATACAAAAAAAAAAATAATTTACATTTTTAAAAATATAAATCATCTGAAATAAAAAATCAATAAATATTAAATATATATACACAAATTTATATATAAAAACAAAATCATCAAATTATGGGTATCGAGATAATAAACTAATTCCAAAAACTAAAAATTCTAGTTTATTTACATCATATATGTATAAAGTTGTATCTATTCAAATTTTTACAAACAATCAACATCGATTGTTTTTTTTTTGTTTTTTTGAGCATACATTCCAATTAAAACTTGATTCAAGAATTGTAATCGAAGCAAAAAATATATTTATGTATGATTAAATATGTATGTATGGATATTTAAACACATAGGTATTAATTTAAAGTGATGAAATTATAAATTTTTTTTTTTCTAACAAACATACCTAAGTTAAATTATTTTTTAAAAAAAAAGCGAAATTTTTTTCTTCTGTTTTTGTTTATTTGTATATATATATAGGTAGTTATATTTTGGTCATTACAGAGCTTTTATTCAAAAATATATTAAGATATGTACAAATTTAGATTAAAAAATTTGATAAAGTAGTTTTTTGTTTGATCAAACTGAAAAAAAAAACAAAATCAAATAAAATTTCTTTTTTAAATAAAACAACTACGCATAACATATAATTTTTTTTTACAAAAAAATTTGTTTTTTTTTTTTGGTTTTATAAATATTTTCTCATAAAATAATGTTTTTTATATACATACATACAAATTCCATATTTGTTATGAATTAATTAAATTTTTCCTTTTTTTTTTTTCATATAAAGATATTTTTATATTATTTTTAGGTATATAAAGAGATATTGATTAAAATCTTTAAATTATTAATTATATTTTAATATTTTATTTTTATAGTTTATTTATATGTTGTCATACATGTATTTCAACTTGATCAAGTTTTTATTTATTACTATGTTTTTGTTATTGTTATACGTTGTTCAAATTTCAAGTATCAATTGCGATGTCACTGAATTGTGATTTATTAACAAAAATTTGCATAATTATATACTATATATAGGTAGTTAGACACAAGACACCCATATACGTTATCCCATGTACACATATGTGTATGAGCATAAAAAAAATAAATTCTTAATAGTATTTAATTGAAATCAAAAATTTAAGAATTTTCTTTGAGAATATCGATAAAATTAAATAAAACATTTTGAATTATTTTCAAATTATATTTTACGATAAATTTTACGGAAAATAGTGCAATTTTTTTTAAACCAACCAAAAACAAAATACAAATTTATGAATTGTACTCTGCCTATTAATTATATGTATACAGTTAAGATGTTATTGAAATTAAGGCAATTTTATATCATTTTGTATTGATATTATAAAAATTTTAAAATTTTGTTAATTATAAAGCACTTAAATGGAAGATTATGGGAGAAGAAAAAAAAAAAAACATGCATGCCATCATAAGGCCCTAATTGTACACAGTTAATAGATAGAGTATACCTATATATATATATATATAAGTAAAAAATAAAATATCTGTAATAGGTAGGTATTTGATTGAATTCTTACCTTATAAATATTTTCTAATAATTCAAAATCTGATGCAAAATTCAGTTGTTTCTCTGTCATTTTCATACATGCTAATATTATTTTATTACACAGAAATGCATTTCGATTATTAATTAAACCGAAATTGTATACAAATCACTTCATATTCTCTTAAAACCTTTTAAAATATTTTGAAAACCTATAAATTTTCAATTAATGCGTGTTTGTTTTTTATATAGGTAGGTATATATCAATCTAATTTACATACAATTTTAAATTCAACACAATTTTTAAAAATTCTTCTTTAATTCACTAGTTGTTTTTTTTTTTTTCTTTGACTTCGTATTCATTCATAAATCTGTACTAAAGAAAAACAAAAAATAAAAAAAAAATTATCTTTTCATGGTATAGACTGTTTATTGAAGTCCGAATACAATCAAAATTATTTTTAAAAAATTTTTTCCTAAAATGTTTATTATTTATCTGATTTTCTAGTTTGTTTTTTTTTATGTAGGTAATTATTTATGATTTTAAAAAGAAAATTAAAACAGAATACAAGTAAAATTCATTTTAATCGGGCTTTTAATCCACTTCAAATTTAAAAAAAAAAAAAAACAAAAAGAAAATATTGTAATTCCTATGTATAAAATAATTTGTTTGGTTTTTTGCTTTTAAAGATGCGTTTACTGATCATTTATTTTAAAATTTTATGATGCATGCAATTTTTATATAACTTTATTTGTTTTCATTTTCATGAATTAACAGGGAATACGAGTCCATCATTAATTGATAGGTACACATTTTACTATTCAATCGCATTTAACAAAAAAAAAAAAAAAATACCTTAAGAATGCAAATTTCATGTATTTCATTACATTATTACAAACATTTACTACGTCATTAAAATGCATTTAAAAAAAAAAAAAATACAAAAATTGATCTTACACACAGAGCATACACAATAATTACATACAATACGAATGTTTGTTTATATACGAATGATATAGTGTACTAATATGAGATGTGGGAGGAAAAACAAATGTTCCCCACCCATCAGAATTTCAGTTTGTTTTTTATTTTTATTTTTTTTTTTATTTTACAAACAGTAGCAACATATTAAATCATTAAAACATGTAGTAAAAGTATATGAATGTGTGGCAAGGCAATATACATATGTTTTGTTTTTTTGTTGTTTTTTTTATTCCATTATTTTTTTTACTCTCTTTTTTTTTATTTTGATTTATTTTTGTTTTTTTTTCTTTAAATTTTATTTTTGTACACAAACAAAATATCACGGTAAAAAAAAACAAGGTGAGTAAAAGAAAAAGAGAATCAATAAATCGCTCAATTGTCTAATGATTATAGAACGAGGTGATAGTGGTGGTGGTGGTAGTGGTGGCAATATTATATATATGTAGCAACCAGTGTAAATAGGCGAATTTCGTAAATTATGTGTAATAGTATAAGTGAAATTGTACACGTATATATATTGACAATTTATGTGAACAGATATATGAACGTATGTACATACATATATGTGTATAAAAACAAGACTATATTATAGATACTTTATTTAATAAACAAAAAGAATCAAAATAGGTGATAAAAGTTCACAGCACTTGAAAGAATTTTAAATACCATCACAAAACAAAAAAACAAAAAAAAAAAAAAACACGTATCATGCAATCCAAACAAAATCAATTTTTAATAATGCACTATGTGTTTTTTTTTTTCGATTTAAACCTGTTCACTATATTATGAATTCACCTGTTAACGTATACTTTACAAGTTTTTTAAACGTCGAATACATTTAGTATGAAAATTTTGAAAAATTTAAAAAAAAAACGTTTAATTACACTTTCTAATACACAAACAACAAAATCAACTTTTAATAAATATTTACACGTTTTGTTTTTTTTTTTCTTTTTCAAAAAAAGGATAACGTCTTTAATCAACCACAAAATAATTGAACTTTAATTAAATGAATTGATACTCAATTATTATTATTATTTTTTTCTTTTTGCTAGATTTATGCCTTTGTAGTAAAATATCTGTTAATCACTTTATTAATATTGTTTTTCCTTTTTTATTTTATTTTTGTTAAATTATTTTAATTATTTTAAATTTAATTAAATCGCGTATTAATACACACCACACGACACCTTGCGACGATACACAACACGTATCGACGGGGAATGAAAATTATTTTGAAATTTTGACAGTCCATAAGCCGTCTACCGTTTCTTTTTGATTTCAAAATAAAAATGAATATTATATAAATGTGTGTGAGAAATACAAATTTATTTTTGAGAATTAACATTGTGTTGGTTATTAAATCGTTTTTATTAATTTTTTGAGAGCTCACACATACTATCAATTTTTAGATTTTCAAATTTTAATGTGTTGGTGAATCGTACAAAAAAAAAATTCATTTAATTTCTCCTCTCATAATTTTCCAGAGAATTCATGCGCTCTCTAATTGAAAATTTTCAAGGGCAAGTTGAAATGAGTGTACAAATTATTTTTCTTTTGTTTTTCTTTTTCTTTTTCTTTTTATATTACACTTGTTCCAATTTTCACACTATGGAAAATTATTCTAAATAAAAGTGAAGCTTCTGTTAAGACTGACTGACAACTGACAAGTTTGAAAACATAATTAAGAAAATATCGTCTAATTTTTATTAATTATTAGGTTATGTTTAAATCCTTTACATTTTTGTATTTTAAAAATTAATTGACTTGAATTAATGAATGTCCTTTTTTAGATGTAAATTTTTTTTTTCTTTTTTTTTTTTTTACATAATAATTGACACATTTTGTGACTTGTCAATTGAATGTCGAAGTTCTTATTTTAAAATTAACAATGTGTAAAATATTTAAATCAGTCAATTCAATAATCATTAAAACTTCAAACTTCAAAGTTGTTTAATTGAAAATACGATAGAGTTCTCTTTATAAAATTAGCTAAAATTTTCATTTTAAGAGAACTATGTAAGAGAAAATGTAATTTTTGTTTGCGAGATTATGAAAAATCAAGTTATGTATGTACATAATATGATATTACGTGTAGCAAAGAAAGCAAGCTGGCAAATGGCAATTGGCATGACTTGCATTGATTTTCCATAAAAAGCATGATATGCTACACACATATGTATATACATATGCATGTGAATAAATCACCTTAAGTCTCTTCAGTTGAAGAAAATTAAAAGCTTATACTTTATTCATAATTTAATTTAATAGTATACTAAATAGTATACATTAAATACTATTAAATAGTATACATTATGATTATACGTGTGCAATCAATTGTAATCGAAATGTTCTTGCATTAATAAAGAAAAACTATTTTATTCGAAAGACTGCGAAAGTAAATAGAAACGTTTTTGAAACCAGAAGATCGCTATTACACTTGTACACTCGTCCAATGAATAAAGTATAAATTTAGCATATTATACCCTTCTCATTTTCAATTTTTGTCTAACATGTTCATGTTATTTTCTCAAAAGCATTTTCATTCATAATAATATATCATTCCTATTTCTACCTATATACTTTATTATTACAAATAAATTATTTAATTCGTACAACCTGTAGTAAAATTTATTCAAATTTTTCTAACATTTTTTCAAATACATCTAAATAGGTATCTGTGTTCCAAAATAGCATATACCGCAGAGTACAAAATTCTTGTTTTCAATTTTTCTTTTGCTTTGTATAAATAGAGGTACATTACATACATAATCCTACCTACACGTGCAATTTGCTCATTCTTTAAGTGGCGATCAGTCAGAAATTCAGGATAACTAAATACAAGGTCAAAGAAAAGCCAAGTTAAAATTTTCAAAATGTTTTTTTTTTTTTTTTAACAAAATCTTGTTGGAAAAATCAATTGTACTTTTTTGTACAAATAAAAAGAAAATGATTTTCACCTTACAATACAGGAAATACTCATGAAGTTGGCTCATGTTATACATAATGTTTTTTTTTTTTTCAAAATTTAATCAGATGTACAAGCACATGTACACATATACACCAGTCTGAAAAATTATTTGGATAATAAAAAATATTTTTGGATAAAAAAAAATATAATAAAATATGTAATAGTAGAGAAAAAAAATCGTTTTTCTTTTTCAATTTGATTTCTGATTTCCAGGAACAATCAATTTTTGTTTTGTCCAAAATTAATACCGAAAATGTGTTTATTTTTGTCTCTTTATTAAAAAATTATAGATACTTAATATCTATTACAACAAAAAAATAAAATAAAATAAAGATGCTAGTGAATAGAACCCACACGAATTTTTGCTGCTTGTCCTAATTAGATATTCACAATTCGAATCAAAAAAGTTTCAAATATGAAATGGTAATAATGCACTGACTGAATGACTGACTGACTGCACAATCTACATACTATAATGTTGCAAATTTTGATTCTCATATTTAAAATGTTATTTTTATTTTATTTTTTAATGAATGTATGCATAATTAATGCTTTGTTAATTCATTACATATCGTCTTTGTTACTTCTTGGAATTAAAATATATTTAATGATATGTTATATCTTTAAAGCTTTATGGTTTTTTTAAAAAAAAAAAAAAAACAAAAAAGTGATCATTGTAATAATAAGCATCAATCTTGTACAAGATATTAAATGACATATTATCTTATACTGTTAATCTGCGTTTTTATTTCATACGCATATTTTTGCAATCATTTTTTATATACTTACGTATACGTACACAATTTTGTGAGTTATAATACCTGATAATGGTAATATTTAAAGCTAAACATGGAAAAAAAAAAGACAAAAATGAAGACAAGTATATGCCAATCAATGTCAGTCAACTTTCATGACGTTGACTGACAACGTCAACTTATTCAGTAAGCAATCAATTTGTGATGACCACTGCTTTTTTCATGCAAACGTGTACATATATTCCTGTAATTTATTGTATATATGTACATACATATTTTATAAATGCAACACACTATTACTATTTCTATACACATGCATGAATATACTTTAAAATTACGTAAAAATTCTTTGAACAAATTAATCCGCTTACATTCATACATGCGTACAAACATAGCAAATACATATTTGTATATACGGCAGAACAGCTTTTATAAAAATGACCTTGCATCATTTAAAATTAGATTAAAAGTGCCGAATGTCTTTCACTTTTAAATTGTTTTTTTTTTTTTTTCATTTTTACATTTGTTGTATTATAATTTATAAGATGCTATATTAAACATTTGTAGGTATTTTATACTTATGCACTTTTATATAAAATATTTAATCAAGCAAAAATCCACACAAACATTTCAGTTAAGATTTTTAAAAGCTGATTTGATTGATATGTGATCCAGTGACAGTGATGAGTATTAAAATGAAAATACCTACAATGTATGTATTTAAAAATTTTATATTATATAAGATAAAAATACAGGTGAAGAAGCCATACAATACACATATGTATATGAATTTGCATGCATCACAAAATACACAATAAAAAGTATACACTGCAATATACGCGTATATACAAGATATATATTTTCATATGCGCAATATAGGCATGAATTTTAATACAACCATGATTTTTCTCGTGATTAAAAAAAATATTTTCAATGATGTTTTAAAAATTAAAAATAGATTGATTAAATAAAAGAAAAATCGTTCTTTCATATTATATCTACATTTTATACATCTTACAAACGTGTGCGTACAATGGAAGAAAAAAAAAAAGAAAAAACTCGGTCATAATCAGAGGAAATCAATCATTTTTTTTTTTTAGAAAGTAAAAAATGTGCACGTACATCAAACTGATGAATGATGTTATCACTGTACATGCATTATAAGATTTTATTTTTATTTTTTAATTGGAACGTTGTCAATTTAATATTAAAATAAAATTTCAAAAACAAGAAATGTAACGTTATTGATCTTATATGTATTATATTAGTTATTATTGCAATCATGATAAAAGGTTCACTTACATTTTACTAACTATTACTCACTTCATATTTAAAAAAAAAAAAAATAATAATAATAATAATAATAATAATTGCATTGCAAAGGACTTTAAATATATAAAAAACCGGATTAATATAGTAATTATGAAACGAATAAAATATAATAAAAAGGAGGCAAAAAAAAAACAAAAAAAAAACGTATACAGTGTGATGTTAATTTATTAAATACAAATTCTTCTTTCAATACGATATACGTACGTACATATAAGATTTTAAAATGACAGATTGATGGAAAAACCACATTCTCGTCAAACACGTTACCAATCGATTATGACAAGTTGAGATCATTTCGATCGATCAATTCCATTTCATTGCAATTCAGCTTGTCCTAATATGAAAGTATTATGCACATGAACACATTCATGTAATGTATGTAAATATATATACATATGTGTGTATGTACATCTACATTATAAATTAATGCATATCATATATAGGAACATACTATATACCTATATTTATTTCAAAAAATAAAAACTTTGTGTACAAACGTACATACTCGTTATATGTATTTTTAGTATACAGGTACAAATGTATGTTTATTTAGTACTTTTAATATGAGTATAAGACTCTTTGTATATGAATTCATCATTTAATATAAGTTAATGTAACAGAATCAAGTTTTTGTATACAAATTTTATTGTATTTGACTGATGTACGTGTATCACTTGTTTTTGTATTTTTTTTTTTTAAATAAATACGTTAATCAATTTAAAATTAAAAGTTGACATTGACAGTTTTATTGATTTCTATATATGAAATTTAACAGATACAAAAATTATTACCTTATAATTGATGATTTTTTGATATACCTATATACCTATTTTTTCAAAATCAAAATAATATCGATATTTTTTACCATACATACTTTAGCGTTGCACATTAACTTTTGATCATCACTGTAAAAATTGAAAAAAAAAAAAAGAAAAAGTAATTTTACATATTATGAACATATCATTTTCTTTTTAAAAAAAATTTTTATATTTTTTTCTTTTATTATCACAATAAATGCGACTTATAAAAAAATAACTTAATTTCAATTTTAAAAAAAAAGTGATTTTATTACTTTAATCACGAGTGCAAATTTTATTTATTTAAAATGCCTTTTATAAATGTTTGCGAATTATTAAATGCAAAATTATTAATATATAATATAGGTACATTTACATATAATTTTTACTCGTACGCGTACGTATACACGCACATTTGCATTTATATATATTTTATCTAAAAGAGAAACAGAATATAATAATTTATCATTTTAGTTGTTTAATTCATTGTATTTGCCATACTACCGGTCATCATGTTTCAGAACAGACCAAAACTGTCAAAAAATAAATGCATTGAGATGAATATATGATAATCATAAATCAATCATGTAAACTGAAACGCATTTTTCCTTCAAAATTTTGTTTATATTGATTGTAAAGGCAAATGATTTATAACAGCTATAATGATAATTCGCACATAACCAAAGATCCATAAAATTATAATATATCATTGTACTCTATATATACAGTAATTATGTACATATGTAGATGTATGTATATGCAATTGCAATATAATATGTACATTGTGTACATATTCATGTATAAAAATGAATTTCAATTCAATTGACTCTCTTTCTATATATGTATATACAATAGAAGAATGGACAAATGTGATCTAAAATCTGACAGTTTTTATAAAATATGATCTCAAAATAATGTACATAAATTGTATATGAATCTGCATTATATTACACATTGTGAGATATACTTTTATAGGATATCACACTTATTCATACATATGTATGCATATAATATCATGTCCTGGTAAATTTTCATTTCATTTGATTTTCATCCATTTTGATTCATTCAATTGGTCGCCATTATCCTGAAATGCATTCATACAAAAATAAAATGAAGTGTTTGTCCATCTATCATATTTTGGATGGATATCGTTTTCATTTAATGTAAAATTGTCACAACGTTAACCATCATTATCATTTCCTTCTTTTACATTTCCAATAACAAAACTATATATACTTATGTAGTAATAATATATCTATCTATGTATATGGCATACATATATGAGGCATATGTGTATGTATATGGCATAACTATATGTCCATAGATACATGCTTAAATATGTACGTATGTCATAATATTGTCTTTTATGTGCCATTAAGTTTGCATTCACATGCACAATACATACATATATAAATGTACTATATTATGCAACATGTACAAACATTCATTTAAATGTTACATATACGAATGTATTTTTGACTTGCATATTATATACTATACGTATCGTTATCCTATTTTTATTGACATTTTTGCCATTGTATGGCATTAATTATCATTTTCATTACATAAAAACATACATAAATAAGGCCACATGCGAATTTTATGATAGTAAAGCTCTAGAAAAAAAGAGTAAATATAAATAAATAAAAATTTTATGATTTATTTAATCTAAAACAATTTTCACACACCTACATTACACAGATGTATTTGTATATCGCTACACATATACGTATACTTGTGTAAACGCATACATATGTAACACATTTTGTATAAATAATTTTTTTTTTTTTTTTATACAATTGATTTAGTTGTTTAAATTTCATATTTTGAATTTAATGAATGAAAACTGATCCATGTAACATAAAATTCTTATTGCCTGCCTATTATTCGCTATTATATGTATTTAATTTCTAAATAAACTAGGGAAGAATATCATTTAAAAAAATGTATTCTTGTTCATTAGAATAAAATGAAATTTAAATTTGAAAAAAAAAAAGAACTTGCTATAATTTCATTTTTGAAATAAAAAAGAAAAAAAGAAAACAATTTATGTACAATCTTGTACAATAATGAATAATTCAACAAATTTAAAGTGCAGTAAAATATATTATTACGTATACGTTATGTTTATAAGCAGCTACATACATAAATACGAGCATATACACAAATATATGTATATTATAAGGGTTAAAGAGAAAGGAGAAATTTATGTAAAAAATCATCTTTAAAACCATTTCACATCACCACATCACCATTTTAATTTTATGACTTAACAATCATCTTTGCTTTAAAGCCTTTCTTTTTCATTATTTAATTTTACGATATTCAATAAATTTTATGGTTTGTTATTTTACGGGATTTTTGTATATGAACACTCAATTCGAATAGATTGAATTTATTTTTTTTATTTTTTTTTTTATTTTTTTATAAAATATAAATAATCATAAATTTGTTTACATTTAAAATAAAAATATGTACATATATAAATATAGTGATTGAAATTTAAAATTGATCCAGTTTAAACTTAAACCATATATGTATGTGTATAACGTGTGTTGTTGTGTTTACGATATCTTTTGCCTTGCCTAATAAAAATATATAGGTAAGTTATACTTAATCCATATAAAAATAATGTTTGAATGTCGTTTGTTTGTTTATTATAATCGAAAATTAGCTGGTGTATTTTATTTTCATATTTTATATAAAACTTATCAAGAATTTTTAAATTTTTTAAGTTAAAAATCATGCATGCATGTATGTATGTGTTTGTTTGATATGAACGTACATATAAATAAAATGAATAATAAAAACATAAATTATTACAAAAAAATTCCAATTTTGTGTGACATCTTGATAAGCAAAAAAATTAAGACTTGATTTGTTTCTGTTTTATTAAAAAAAAACATATAAAATTATTTACATACATATCTGGAAATGAACATTACATACAATGTAATATGAATGTATTTATTTGGCGAAAATTTTCTTTTCTGTGTAATTTTAGTCATTTTAGTATGTTTTGCTCTCATGCAAGTTTTATTTAGAGACTAAAAAACATGATATTATGTACCAGTTAAAAAATTGTTATTGATTTTATTTTCAATTTCAAAAAATATATACATATCTGTCCGTAAAGATTGAATCGTGATTGAATCCAGCTTTATAGGTATATTGATTATGTAAATATATTTTTCATATGTATTTAGACTGGGTTTCTATAGGGACGCGATTAGATTCGACTTCTCTGTTACGTTTGACCAAATCATACGTTATTTTGGAATGGAAAGAACATTGAAAACTTTAAAATTTAATGAGACATAATAAAAAGAAATAATCACAAAAAATTATTCAAATCAATGTGAACGTATATTTTATAAATCTATAATTACTGCGTTTTTATAAGTACTTGAATCCCGTTTGAAATCGATTTTTTGATCCATTAATATAAAATACAAAAATTTAAATTCGATCTTGAATATTTCAATTTTCAGATTTCACTACCTATGTATATGTACTTTAAAAATTAACTGTTTGTCATGTTACATGTACTTATACTTATACATGTGAAGGCTAATTAGTATAACGAGACTTTATGTAAATGTATAGCAAAATTTTTAAAAAACGGTTTTTATGTTATACGTTATGTTCATGAATTGTCCATTATTTTAAAAACAACGATTTTATTCCAAGAGCAGCAGAGCAGCGCGACCAGTTCAGGGCTATGGTGATGGAGGCCAAGGCTCGATTTTAGCTGTAGAGTCATCGGAGAGAGAGACAGAGAGGTTTTATTCTAAACACAAGAATATTTTCAAATAAAATAAAACTTTAACTAAGATTATTATTTACACTATAATGGTATAAATTGTTCTATCTACTCAAAATACTAATCAATTATATGGAAAATAATTTTCTTTTTTTGATTTTTTTCCCCCTAATACTATATGGAGTCTCATCTGTTTTCAATCTTGCTATACTCTTTTCTTACAATTTATACTTAAACACGTATTTACATACAAATACATGAAGATACAAGCATTCGAATTATATGTTCACATGCATTATCCATACACACCCATTCATTTAAGTTACTAAAAATATATACGGGTTGAAATTGAAGACTGACTTATTAAAAGAGAAAAATTAAGATCGTGTCATTAAATAAATTTTAATGCGTTAAAGTTGCAATGAATTTAGTTTTTGTGAATATTTGCAAATTGCAGTAATATTGCAAACAGGCGAGAAAAACAGCTTTTTTTATTTACTTTGTTTTTAATTTTGTTTGGAATTAAGCATGTGTCATCTCATTTTAAGAATGTATCATGTGTGTATTTACATGTATATGTACATATGTAAGTATGTGTTTAAAAATATATATACTTATGTACATTGTATGTATGTATCTATAAAAGTTGATAAAAAAAAAATAAATAAAATAAAGTCTAACTAACCAGTCGTAGTCAGTATATCAGAATTGATGAAGTATACTTTTGACAATTTGGCCTTATTTTAAAAAGTGACGATGACGATACGATTGAATGATATATGGCTGTCAACCGTTTCAAGATAAAATAAAGTCAGGCAATATATCAATGAGAAAATTACATTGATGGTGTCATTTGCATATTATATAAAATATAGTAAGATGGGAATAAACGACCTCGTTTATATGATGTCTGATGTCATCGACATAGAAACAAATTTAATTTCTCATCGAATGTACATACATATGTACATACATATATAAATTAATCATTCTACACATATACTCTCATATGTACCTATATCATACATACATCATAATAATTTTTAATGTCGAAAATTTTATTGTATGTAGATATAAAAATTTCTTGTAATGTTATTATAATTTGCAACATAGTTAAAATTCATTAATAATTTATACATGAATACATAATTACATACTTGTATGGAGTATACTATATTTGTATACCATTTTGGTACATATCTCAAGTCTTCATATATTTCCCCTGTAAAATGTTCTGACCTAAAAGTTTTTCTTTTCCTTTTAATTATAATCTAAGTTTTGGTCTTTCATTACTATTACAAAAGATTTCCTTGTTCTGCTCCACAAATTCATACTTGATAATTGGTGACAGAGCTTCAAGATGAAAAAAATATAATGTTGGCCTACTAATTTTTCTCAACGGAAAATGTACATATGTATGTGTACAATTTATATGATTATTGACCCCAACTAAAGTTGTTTCAAGGCCAAAACAGAGTTTACAAAATGAGTCTATATAGGTACCTACATATATGTATATATCTACATATGTATGTACATTTTGTTGAACATTCTTAAACCGCCATCAAACACCGAAAATTAAGAAATATTCATATATGTATGTACATATATGTATGTACCTACTTATTTACTCAAAAAAATTAATTAGCGCCTAATTTAAAGAATATTTCATATTTTATTCTTGCATAAATACATTCACTTTTAGGTTTTAATCATTTTTGTATATTTATGGACACGTAATACACTTGAGGATATCAAAAAAAAAAAAAATCACAACACTGAACATACAAAATAATTACTTGAGGAAATAATAAATTTGATTTTAATTTGGTATTCAAAAAATTGATTCATAATTTGTACTAATGTATGTATACTTATTGATAAATGGAATTGTCGCAAATATACTACACATTGTAACGTAAAGCCACCATCAGCTACATACAAATGTATGTACATAATTTTTCTACATTATGTACATACATGTATGCATTTTTTATATAATAGAATCGTGAAAAATAAATTACTTTATATATTGATTGAATCCTTTCTATCTAGGTCCTTAATTTACTAAAATTTGTACTTTTTTCAAAATAAATTTGATTTTCTTTCAATACAAAATACGTCGCCTCTCCATACCTACATATCATACACTTAATAAATACTCATTTTTATAAACCGACACAAGCAACGGAAATTGAAGGCTCGTTATCATAATTTTTATTTATTTTTTTTTTTTTTGTCATTGTTATATACTGACGTAATTCATACGCATATAATGTCTATTTATGTTTTACATACCTGAATGCATCCGTTAAAAATTAATTTAAGACTAAAAAACTATGAAAATGATTTAAAATAAAACTACTAAAAAAAATTTCTAAATTTAAAATTTAATCATATTTTTTTAATACACACATTTACTTAAACAGGGTGTAAGAGATTACGTAGGAAAACAAAAAAAAATAATAATAATGCCCACAGCTTCACGTCCATCTCCTCCCATGACTATTTAAAAATTATCGTAGTTCACTTCAAGCAACTTCAAGTTACATAGACAGATATCTGCTATAGAACTTTTGAAAAAATTTCCTTTGCATCGATTAATTCGCGACTTATCGATTTTTAACATTGGATACCTTGTGAAAAAAGGAAATGTACAGGAAAACTTTTTGAAATTGTTCTTTATTGATTGCAATGAAAATTTTTGATGATAATTATTCATTACGTGATAATAATATAATTTGGATCCAATGCCTAAAGAGTTCAAGTTCATACCTTACCTAGTATTTATGTATCTGCTTGACCTTCTGTTTCTTGTGTATATTCTTGAAATTTATGAATCACCCTTTACATTTATACATATAAATGAATATACAATAGCAAATAGTTATAAAATACCATTCAATACCGGGAAACCGCCTGCCACTGTTTAAAATCTTCTTTTATTTATATTTTTCTTATAAGTATGTATATGCGTTGTTTTATTAAAAAAATACTATACTACTAGATTCCACTCTATAAAACATTTAAATATTAATGAAAATAATCGACAAAACAAAAAAATGATGTGATGAAATATAAAGGAAAAAAAAAACATTATAAAAACACATTAAAAAAATGTATAAAAAGATTTAAAATGATATTATTGAAAAGATTCTTCAATCAAACGATGGCGATTGAATTGGACTTTTAGAAACACAGTTAACAAATTAATTTTAATAAATGAAAAGACAACAGAAAAAAACTAAGTTTATAAAATACATATCTAAATTTTTGAATCTAATTATAGTTACTATCTTAAAAAGATTAGAATTTAAACGCACATACCTATTATTTTATTTTCTTTTATATTTAAATGAAATTTGACCCAAACCATCAAACATATCATCAGATCAAGAAATATTATAGAATGCACATCATTCCGGATTTAAAGACTTAACATGCATACATATCAGTTTAATGCTAATGAATAATTACTATGAAGCATAGGTAAACAATTTGATATGCAAATGTGGTATCATAAATTTCATCTTTAAAAAATGTTTGATTTTGTTTACATATTTTGATTCTTTTATATAAGAAAAGAAATTTAGAAAATTAATAATGTATACATGTGTGCATGTGTACATATGTGTAAACAGAAGGTGCAGCAATCATGTAATAATGTGGCACTACTGAATATATATTTCCATTCTCATGTGAAAACGTATATTGTGTGCTGTATGAATTTTCTTAATAATTTTCATTAGAATTTTCTTCTTTATCACTCTAAAAATTTGAACTTTAAATGTAAAAAAAAATGGTACAAATAAAAAAATACCAGCAAAATGTATCCAGAAATATTCATTTTGTCGTTCAGATATTTATAGGTTAGAAAATATATGAATCGAAGGGTATTCAATTCTTTCTTATAAATCCTTTCATATACAAATAAACCTTCTATCAGGATAAATACCCTCGATTTAATTTTTTCTTTTTAACATCACTGGAAAATGTGAAAAAATCATTATAAAAATGAAATACGATGTGAATTCAAAATAAAGATTTAAAATTTTGATTTAGAATTTTGAAGATATTGGATATTAATTTTAAAGGAATAAAATTAAATTAAAATTTTTTGATTTTTATTTTATAATAAAAAAATATAAGAAACAATGGAAAATGAAAGGATTCTATAAAATATTTTTCAATTAAAGGAAAATCGAAAAATCCGTTTGATAAGTGCATTCATTTTTTGTATACAAATCATCTTTATTAAAATAAAAAAATGAAAAAATTGAATGTATAAAATATATCTCAATATAGATACGTTCATATACAGTATACTGAATGTATGGAAATGTTCATAATAATTTTTACAAAAGACTGAAAGGAATCAAAATACTGAATCAAATAAAACTAAATCGATAATAATAACAGCATCATATAATACTATATTGAATGAGAAATGCTTGTACAATATTATAAAAATTTTGCACAAAAGACAAAATCTACTGCAAAATGTATATAAAATAAAATAACCTTTAGCTTTCTCAAAAAAAAAAAAAATAAATAAAAAAGTAAAAAAATAAAAAATGAAGAAAAAAGAATACAGTTTTGTGCAAATCGTGTGCAAGAAATAATACAGAATTGCATTCATTTTCTTTTCATAATGGGTACCTGTATACATCCATATGTTTTTTTTTTTAAATATATATGTATGTGTGTATATGTAATAACCAACCAACTGCAGTCATTGTCAATTGAATGTCATATTATTTCATAGTTTTCTGTTTTCATTCAAATTCATGAATTGTAAAAAGAATGAATGGAAAAAAAGAAAAATAAAAATAAAATGGAAAAAAAAATATATATGAAATCTGTCTCAATGTTTATAAAAGCACAGAAATAAACCGCCACCTATAAATGTAACCAAATACAATATATCCAATACAGTGTAGATACATACGTATTCATTTATATGAATATGTGCATTATGTATACATGACTGACAAAAGTAATACAGTTCCGCATAGCTTTTGACTATAAAATCAATAGTATGGTAGCAAAAACCAAAAAAAAAAAAAAAAAAACAATAAGGAAAATAAAGTTTTTCTAGGTGCTGCTGGTAGAATTATTTCAATTTATACGTTGTCATACTACAATATTTTGCTATATGAAGGAATACAAATAAACTTCGTGAAACATGACACCGATATTTTTCTGCTCATTTTTATCTTTTCCGCTAATTCTTTATCCAAAGATCAGTTCAATAGTATTTTTAATTTATTATTGTATTCTTATAACACATATTTAATGCGTATTTTTCGAATACAACCACCTTGAACGTGGAATAGCTGTACATATACGTAAATTGTATTGTATTCTGCAGATAGCTTGCATTTGCTAAAAATTATTATAAAGAAATTTTTATATTGTACAAGCAGATACATTTTACACAGAACATTTCTCCTACACATAAACGTACAAATGCATTCAGAAATAATAAAAAATTAAACTAAAAGAAATGAAGATTTTAATCTACCATATACAATGTACCTACCTGAGTATATGGATAATAACTTTTTTTATTTATACAATTTAGAATGATAAATAAATAAACAGTAATACCATAGGTTATATAAAAATAAATCTTTATATCATTTGAACGTTTTCTTCAATAATCATTATGAGAATTTTTGTTTTTACTCTGTATGCGTCTTAAAATAAAGTTATACAACGTGTTCGTATTCATAATTGTGGTACCTATATAAATACAATTGTATAAAGTGCATACGTTTATATTTTAATGATCAATCAATTTAAAGTTATTCAATTATATTTTAGATGATTTGAATTAGTAATCTTCTGTTTTTTTTTTTTTTAAGTCAAAATATAATCATAAAATCGGATTGGGTATTCAACACTATCCAGTGAATAAAATGCACCTCCTTCTTATTGCCGCCATTGGAGATAATAAAATCTTCGCGCAGTATCAACACAATAAAATAAAATAAAATCAAAAAACAAACTAAAAAAAAAAAAAATACAATCGTTAATGCTGCAGGCCATCACCGTCACACTATATTTAATGTATACATAATATATGTATACAGCACAAAATAATGTCTAAAGTGATTGATGGATCGTAATTTTTACTTTGCTTTTTGTTGCTATTTGCTAACATAGTTACTACAAAATATAATAAGTACGTATGAAAGTATCTGTATTAGTTACATTCGTCCATATATTTATAAAGAAGTTGTTTAAAATATGGAATACAAGAAACTTAGTTGTAAATACATCTAATTACAAATTTTTACAAATTTTACTATATACTCTGGCCATTAATATTATGCACTTAAGATCTTATGGGAGTACACATGTATGTCTTTTTCCTTCTCTCATAATTTCTAATTAAACTGTTTTACGAACAGTATTAGCACAATCCAGTACAAAGCTTTTATTATATATCAGATGAATTTTTTAAATATCAATACATAGTGATGTAAAATTGTACCACTTTAAGTAATCTCCATAAGACCTTAAGTGCATAATATTAGTGGACAGAGTATAGTACAATGTGCAATACATATTTGCATGATGTGTGACTTATACGAGTATACAAGTGATTATGATTTGATCTCCACGAATTCATGTTTTTATGATCAAAAATCAAGAATTCAGGAGTTACTGAGATGCAAAAGACCTATTTTCTACCCTTTTTTCACTATGTAATAAGGATCAACTTTTAAAATTCCCTCTCTATTGGTCCCCCGATCTGTTTTCGAATATTTTCGAAGATTATGTATCATATGCAGTGTGAATTATTTGAAACAAAACATTTGGCGATTATACAAGCGATTTCTGTTCAAAATTTTTAAGTGCGATACATTGTATACACAAGTACCTATGTGATTATATATACCTTGGATAATACAATAGATATGCATGCATGCATGCATGCATATATATAGATGCAGGTGTTCAATATATAATACACTGCTAAAATGCTTAAAGTTTCATCCTGAATGACAGCTGAATAGGAGGTGAATAAAAGCATTGAATGCCATTGTAGCAAATATAAAGATTGTAACATCTATAAAAATATGAAATAATGTATACGATTTGGTAGGACCAATACGTCTTTAAAAGAATATAATATATCTCATATATGTATGTATACCTATATATCTCACATACTCCTTGCATATTTATATAATAGTTGAAATTCCTCTAAAATATAATGTATGCTCTGCTTGTATGGGTAATTTATGAAATTTAAAAGAAAAAAATCTTGAAATAAAATCATCATGCAAAAATCTGAATTTCTGAGGGCACATATGCGATTAAAAATTTATAGTATAAGAATTTTAAGGTATACATACATATGTATATACATGATATATAAAATAAACAAAAATAACACATAAAAAACAATATGTGGCTATTTGATGGTTGACATTTATAAATTCCGGAACTTCAACAAAATACATTACATGCTTGCGCCTTAATTTAAAATACTACTCAAGATGTCAACAAGATTTATGATAAAAAGATTCAAGAAGATAAACTAAGTGATTGGTGATTAAACCAAACCACTTTATGCAGATCAAAGTATATAGGTATATGCCATGGTTGAGTATAAATATGAAAAATTAAAAAAAAAAAAAAAAAAAAAAATTGAAAATTTATATGGAATATCGTTGTTACATATTTTTAAGTATACCTACATAAATATATAGAAGAATCTGAGGAAAATCAGAAGGAAATGCACAAACAAAACATCATAAAATCGCATATATAGTATACTATATAATACGATATTGATTTTGTAATCTATGAAAATTTGAACTGCCCTAAGAATTTTAATAGAACTTATTTTCTTTTAATTTTACAACGAATATTAATATGAATTTGTTTTAAAAATCATGCACACAATACCTACATACATATTTTAAACAGACAAGCATAATAATAAGATCAGTGCAATTCCTTTTACAGTCACTACATCATTGAATGATTTTCTTTTTGATGAACAGAAAGATTTTTACAATTTTTCAATTAAGATATTTTTATTAAATTTATAAAAAAAAATGTTCACACATGTATGTATGAATTTACATATGTACATATGTATGTGTTTGCTTTCAACACAGATCTGTACTATTAAATTTAATGCAATTGTACTGTATGTGCACTGTAAATTACGATTAGATTTTTTTTTTCTTCCACTTTAATTGCATATATGTACATACATATGTATAGTGAAAATAGAATTCATTGTTTCAGCCTACACACATAAAGTTAAAATTTCTATCAATTGAGTTTATTTTTTTTTTATGGCTATCCACATCACATCCCCATATGCATATGCATATCACTTGATATAAATTTTACTTTTATATATAGCTACATATGTGTAATAAATGAAAATCTATATGCAAATTAAACGCACATATCACATATTATTTTCCTGGAAAATTTCAACTGTCAACCTTTTATAGACAGACAGGCTCCCTTTAATGTGTAAATACAGAAGTATATACATATGTACGTTATTATTCGAATTATCATATATGGTATATCTTTTTTACGGAATTCAACTCAATTATAATTGTTATATGCAGATATCTATACCTTATGCGAATGTATATTTACTTTTGTTATACATAACATGTTGTGTGTACATATATACATATGTATATAGGTATCTATATATATAATCAGAATAATAGCCGTCTTATGGGTTCCATTTATTCTGCCAATTATGCCATTTTCTGTCAAATCGTTAACAATATCAGGTGAGCTACTGCAGCCATTTCAAATATAAGAAATTATACCAGATACCCATGTTATTACATATATGTAGGTATTTTATATTTCAATTCAATATAATTCATATGCACATACGAGTAATATATACATAGGTACATACCTTACAAAACTTTTTTATCATTTGTATCATACCTAGTTTTCATTATTTTATTTTATTTTGTTTTATTTTCCTTGCTTTTTTTTAAAATAAAAAAAAAAACACACAAAATGACATAACGGTAACAATACTTTGACATTTTGTTTAATATCATTCTGTTATGAGTATTAGACAAGACTTAGATTACCTATTTTTATATTATAAATTTTTCAAGAAAAACAAATTTATATATGTAATGCATATACAATTGTGCATACGTAATTGTGTAATTTTATCTATACGGCTTAAAAAAACATAGTTAGATATTTGAATTCTAATGGTTTATACTCTGTTAATAAAGATTTTTAATATACAACTTATCAAAGTTATCCACAGCCATAATTGGTGCATGTTTGTTTTTCTTCAAATAAATTTTTTTTCTTCGCCTATATGAATCTTACTTTAATGAAAGTGCAACTAATTTTTCTTTTAATGATCTGAAGGATCATTATGAATACAGAATATTAAGATTTTTGTTAAAGATACATTGGATTCGCATAATATTATCTGTTATTTTTTTTTTAAATTTCTCAATATAAGCACATCATGTTTGCATTAAACTGAAGAAAAAATACGGTCAATTCATATATTTATGTATGAAAATCACAAAATGCCTATTGTGTTGCTTGTATAATCGTGAACTTATATATACGTTTACAACTCACATGTATTGTTGTAAATTTATATATTTAACTTTCTGGTTTATAAGACTTTATTTTATGCACCCTTTCATCTGAATTTATAATACATGTAAAAATGTTTCCCTAAGCTGTTTATACACTGCAGCATATGTATACATGTATAACTAGGTATATAGGGGCAAGAAGTTATGTATCAGAAACAAAAAAATTGAACAGGTGTTTTGCGTGTTTATCAAAAGAAATTTGTACATTTTTGTATAACATAAATATGTACCTATACATCTTTTTGTTTTCTTATTTTTTTATTTTCTTATTTTTAATACAAAACTTATAGCAATGGTAATAGCATCGTGTTGCACTGTTAATAATATGGTTTTAATACATCGTTTAAGATGTTCGCGTGCTTAAACTAAAATACATACATGAGAAAACTACCAGTAATATAAAACTAATTCAATTATTAACCGATTATATAATCATCTTATTTATTTTCTAATTTAATGTATAATTTAGTAAAAACAAAACGGAAATAATGTTTGTACAATACTTGTAAAATATCATATTTAAACAATTAATTCCTAAAATTTATAACATTTTTTTAAAAAAAATTATAATAATTAGTATATAGTAACAGTAGTAGCAACATATACCTACTTTATTTGTTTGTTAATAGCGACAGATTGTTTTAACACGCATGTAATATAGGTATACATATATTAAATACTTAACACACAATCACGTTTAGATACTCACATGCATATACACCGTGTTGTTACTTACCATCATTTTAACGATATTTATGAATTACGGAAGTTTTAGATTTTTTTTTTTTTTAAATAAATTTTTATTTTAAAATTGAGAAAAAAAAACAAATTAATCAATATTGTATCAAAGTTCATTTTGTAAATATGTATAGTCATGTGTATTCTTATAGAGCACAAAAAATTTTGTATCGTTGCCATATTATGATTTTATGTTAATCTCTTTTGATTTCAACCAGCTGTGTAGCCTAGTTGTAGTGTGCTAGGTCTACGATCCCAACAGCCGTGGGTTCGAATTCCACCTTGGGTATGAGTCTGACACTACTTCCCCAAATAATGTAGACCTCTGTAGTCAGTGCTATTCCCCCCCTGTTAGGATTGTAAATTCATTTACTATTCTAACCTTTATAAATAAATAAAAATCTTTTGATTTCATTTCTAAAATGTAAAAATTTGGACAATCAGAGAATGAGAGTATACAAAAAATGAATTTAATCAAACTGTATTCAAAAAAATGCAACGAAACATCCATTTAAAACACAGATGACTATATGTTTTAAAAATACGGTATTCATATATTAAAATATTGAAATGATTATTATTTTATTAATTATATTGAATAAATATAAGAACTTTTATTATTGATGTATAAAGTATAGGCACAATAGGCTTAAGTATTTGATAAACAAATACACAAGTGTATACCGCTACTACCTAAACAACTGTCGACATCATCATTTTACCAATAAATTTTACGAATCTATTCATTGTTTTAGAATTACGTATACACATGTACAATTTCTAGCCATAATTAATTTTTTTTTTTTGTTTTATAGATATAAAAAATTGTTTTAATATTCAATTTTTGTTAATATTTTCCTATTCACATCATAATAAAAAAAAAAAAAAAAATCATCATATCGATGGAAAACTGTGTTTTCTTTTGTTCTCATAATTACAACAATATATTTCTATTTGTGTTGTTATTCAATATATATTAAACAAGTTTCAAAATATACATTCAAATTTACTAATACCTGTATGTGCATAGGTATTAATATTTATTTTATTTTTATTCGTTCACATTGTTTTTATTCATTACTTATTTTATATTATTGATTATATGAACTTGTATATACTCTATCGTTTACATTAAAAAAAAAAAAAAACAAAATTGTGACAGAGTTTTAAGAAAAAAAAATTCATTAATATTTGATTGATAACTATAATATGTAGATACATGTGTATCATGTGTAATATGCACACATATACAATTAATATTATAAATAAATATATTCCATACATGCATACTGTATTCATCAATGTATGTGCTTTTCGTATATACGTAAAAAAGATTGGAATTAATGAATAAATAATTAAGCATCATGTACAAATGTGTGTATTTTCTATATTATGAAAATATTAAGACAAAGTTATACATATGTTATATACGTTACATATACTATATAAACACATAGATATACAGTTTCGATAATTAAATAAAATGATAAATTATTTACATAAAAAATTATTGTATAGTATATAGTATATAGAATAGATTTTAATTTTAAAATGTTTTTCCACTATTTTACATATATACATATGTACATATATTAAACATAATTTGTGTATGTGTTGCATTCATTATAAAACATAAAAAGTTAAAATATAGGTACAAATTTAGTATTTTTATATAAATACAAAAAATTAATAAATTACTATATAGAGACAAGGTATATAGATATCTATTTTGTGATGAGCTCTCATTATTAAATGTATTGTGTAAAAATCACAAATCAATCGATGAAGGTAAATTAATTATTTTGTTTGTTGATTATTTAATTTTTTTGTGATTTATACAATTTTTATTTGAAAAGAAAAAACAAAACGAATTAATTTATATATGTATAGATATCTTATATCGTTTTTCATTTAATTTGTTAACGTCGTCGTCAAATATACATAAATAAAAGTATATATATAGATATTTCAACATTTGTTTTAATTTTATTATTATTAATAAGTTTTTTATATTAATTATGTAAATTTTTGTATTTGTATATTATAAACTGACATAATTAAAAATAAAAAAATTAAAAACTCAATTGAATTCTTTTTACTATAAGGTGATGCTATCAAATTAATTCTGTTTTTGTTTTTTTTTTTGTCGTTGATTTTTATTTATGAATTTAAAATTTAAAAATAAAATTAGGTAGGTACTTTTTTTATAGGTATAGGTACATACATTTATCAAATTTCGATCATGATCATTTATTGACGATGTTTCATTGTATAACAAAAATTAATCTCTAAAATACATGGTCTTCAAATGATTTCGTTGAGTTAGTTCAAAGGTTAATTCAAAATTCTTTATTTAATCTTCTTTTTTTTACAAAGTATAGGTAGTAATAATTGAAATTAGATACTACTTATTAAGTACATTACTTCTTGAAATTTTCTATTAATTAAAAAAGAGAATTAAAATGAAGAACTGGAGTAAAATAATCGAATATCGAAAATTTTGAAGGGTTATTTTAATGGATGCTGTGGTAGTTATATAGTTAATCCTCAGATGTCCTCAGTTAAGAAAGGAAATAAAGAACTATAAATAGGTATACCTACTCAGGTTATTTTAAAACCTAATCATTTTTTAAAAAAAAATTTTTAAAGGCATTTTGTACTTAGTTATGTAAGTGTAGCAAATGTCTACATGATGAATATTCGAAAATCCCGTCGGTAAAATGAAAAAAATTTAATATTACGTGAAATAAATTTTAAATTTAATTTAAAATTCAAATTTAGGTATCTAACTATAGTGCCTATTGTACTTTAATTTCATTTTTATATTTTCATTGTAATAAAAAACGGTTCCAGATTATTTTAACAGAAAATAGGTGGGTACCTACAGCTAAACTAGGTCCTATGTTTTTTTTTTTTGGAATGTTTAAAAAATAACATTAAAAACATTAAAAAAATGTTAGAAATTTTTACAAGTAGATACCTACTTATACAAGTATGCCATACTTACACTTGACTATATATAATCTAGACAATATGACAAGCTTATATAGAATTTGTATCGAAATTATCCACATCCTTAAAAAATGTAGGTACCTACACATTACGAACAATATACAATATGTATCTAAAATACAGAAATTTCTTTTAATTTTATCTAATTCAAACCTGTTTTCTAATTTAATATTTTAAATATTGTCGGCCATCATCATATCCATTATTGTCCAACCCATTTTCTCATAAATCATTAATTGATCAATTATAATTTTTATTATAAAAACAAACCACATTAAAATGTAATATTTAATTTAAATGATTAAATTTCTTGTTTACTTTATTATCCAACGTGACTTCAATTTCACTTAAGACAAAAATATTTTTTGCAAAAGGCATGAACTTTCGATAAAGGAATTTCAAAATTGTACCAGTATAGGTACATACTGTACTGCTATTCATATTTGTATATCTACAAATACAGATTACATACAGATATACGTGTGCCTATACGTAAAAGGACATGTGATTCTAATAGAATACACAGTGACCATGTTGCACATTTAGGTTCCCTTCTTTATTTTTTTTTTAAAGAAGAAGTCTTTGATTTTCTTTTTGATACACCATTTAACAATAATGAAAAACATAAATATCTATCTATCTGTAGCCATCACATCATATTTAATATTATTCAATTTTTTTTGAATGTGAGAAAAGGAGGAGCAAATACAAAAAAGAGAATTAAAATAATAATAAATAGTTGTAAAATATTTACAAATGACAAATCTCACAATTTTTATTTATTTATTGTAACTCAACTTGTAAATAATGCATGTAGAAAATAAAATGATAAAAGGAAAAAGCAATACGATTTGTTTTTTTTTTCATATAAATAATTATATTATGAGAAAATGTTGTTTTTTTATTTTTTTTTTTTTCAATAAAATTTTCGATAATACATGCACACTCCACATGTAAATGTAAATCGAGTGATCTCTAAAAAAAAAACAAAAACAAACCTGTTTATATCGCACTATATATTTATCTTTGTCATTTTTTCAATATCTAGTCAATCGTACTCACTGCTTATTCTGTCTGTTCCGGTTCAATTGAACTTATTGTCTATCATTATCTCAGTTTAACTTTTATTTTCTGTATAAAATGAACTATTTTATTTTTTGTTTACTTTTATTTTTGAATTTTTGAGTTATTCACCATAAACAGAGAAATGCTATATCGAATGAACAAAAATGAATAATAAATTCATTATGATATTTACTAAAGAGAATATTCTTAAGAGAAACCAATTTAATGGTGAATTTTGAATCTCTTTAATTTTTTTCTATTTTTCTTATGTTTTTTTTTTGTTGGTTTTATTGAATATGAATAACTTTTCCTGTGTTTTCACTGAATTATAGATACGATATGTATGTATATGGGGTGGTATATGGGTGATATTGATATTGTATAGTCATAGAAGAATTGTTTTTTTTTTTGTAATTGGTCTTATTTAAATGTGCCTTACTTAAAACATTAATAGGTACCTATGTATGTTTATAATCACATAATTGCTGATTTTACAATTATTTTGATACATTTTCGAAAATATCCACAAGTACTATCAGTCAGCCTGATCTTTGATCACACTTAAATTTTTTTCTGAACAATTTTCAATTTTTCTAAAGTCTCAAGAAAAATAACAAATTTGATGCAGTTTTTAAATAAAATAATTACCAACGGTCGAAAGTACTTATGTATATAATTTTAAGAAGCCTGGCTGTATAGGAATTACCTATGTAGGTACCTCTATATTATTCTCATTTCTTTAGAGTTACAAAATAAGAAAATAATTTATCACTTAATCTTTAAAATTACAAATTTTTGTTGAAACATTCATATTAATTATTTAACTTAATATATCCATGGATCCATGCATATATGCATCTCTAAATAGACGTACCTATAACAGACAACATCTTATGCATATATATACGAAAGTAATTTGCAAAGAAAAATTGACAAGAAATTCCACTTTTTAACTGTCATTATCTTATAAAGACAAAAAATATATAATGAAATATAACATACATAATTATATTTTATTTTAATCATTTCATGATCATTTCATATTATTTGTTAATCCAACAAAATATATTTATAGATTGATATAAGAAATTAAATTAAAAAATAATAATAAAAAATAAAAGGTTATAAAATCCTCCTATGGCAATATGTAGGTATGTGTAAATATACGAGTATGATACCTTACATTGATTTGATGTTAAATGTGTGATACTGATATTACCTACATATATATACAGAATATATTGATATATGTATATAATAAACATCAACATGTAAAATGTATTTTGTTAGTGTACATCAACATATATGTACACTAAATGCTTACCCCATGCTTACTAAATGCTTTTTGTTTTGGAAATTGATGTGCCGCAAGGTAATTCTACCTATACATATGTATATAAAAAAAACTGCTTTGATACCTTTCATCTTGCTTCAATTTTTTTTTTTTTTTTTACATTATTTTTATAGATATATAAAACAATAAATTATTACATATAATATTAGTACAAGTATATATACTTGTGTTCGTATATAATAAGCCATATATACATAGAAGAACAGGAGGATAAAGCGATATACAATAAAACATCATGCAGTGATTCTTTTGATGATGACCAATCATACATTTTCTGAACTGAAATGTAATTATTAAAATATACATAGGTATATAATATCCACCTTACTTTATATATAACATTTTAAAATGTTTGATATAAAAAATTGCAAGGACAGTTAATATCTTGGCTGTATATATATGGTACTAAAAAAAATATCATCAAGATATTCTTATTTATTTAATTTAATATACATATGTATATGGATTTTATAAATGGAAATTATCATAAACGTAAAAGTATATAAATATGTATGTATGTATGTATGTATGTTCATGTTTTTGATCTTTTTTGTATGTATATAGTCTCAAAATCTATATAACCATGAAGGATATATAGCCCCATCAAATACAAATAATACCATTTCATGGTGTATGTCATGAAATGGAGGAATAAATAAGATAAAAAACTTCTCAATTTTACTTTTAAAACAGACATAATAGTAAAATTAACTAAAGATGTTGGATATATTCGACATGACGATTTATTGATATTATAAGTTGAGTTGAGATGAGTGCCATGTTTAAAATTTTAGAAAACAGAATAAAATAATTAAGAAAAAACAAAAACAACAACAACAAATTGATAAAAGTGTATCATAATCATCGTCATTATGAGCGTCATCATCACAAAAGATTCATCTTCGTTTATTACCGCTGAACGGCTGAACTCTGAAGATACTTTTGTAATCTTTAGACGGGTTTGTTTATTTACATCCAAACGAGCTCCAGCATATAAAAGTCAAATTATTATATATATACTTGACTTTTTTGTAGTAGTTACCTAGGCCTATATAGAGGTGTTGAGTCGACTTAAATACAGATTCATAAAAGGTGGTAATAAGTTTAAATTCAATCGGTACAAACAAGCATATGCGTTATGAAGCTGCATCACATTGGAAAATATTTCAAAAACATTTTAAACTATTCAAAAAAAAAAAAAAAAAACAAAATAATTTTATCCTTTATGTTTATAGTCATATTTATACTCTGTCCACTAATTAAATGCAGTTAAGTCCTTATTAGAGTAGTTTTTTTTTTTCTATTTCAGCAGTATTATCACAATTTTTTTATAGTTTTCATACAAAATCAGATAAATTTTTTAAATATCGATATGCAGTATCATAAAATGATTCTACTTTCCATATAAAACCTTCACTACACGTATAATTTATGGATAGAGTATGATTTCCTTTAAAAACTTGTCTTTATAAAAAAAATAATAAAAAATTAAGAATTTAAATCATCCTTTATGAAATAGAAATCGATTTTGATTTTGCATTTCAATTAATGACAAAATAATTTATACACACACCATCACACACATGTACAACCATGCATTTATTTTTGTGCGTATGTATATGTATATTTATAAAAATTATTTATCTAAAAAAAAATTATAATAAATTTTAATTGTAGTGATTTTGAATTTTTCCATCTAAAATTATAAAAAATTATTGATATATTAAATTATGCTATTAAAAATTTATGTATGTATGGTATATATAATAATTATGAAATAATAATGTTAATAAGATAAATTTTTATTATTATTGTTACTTTGGCTGAGTAATTCTTTTCGTTGAAAAAGTAAATTTTTTTTTTGTTTGTTTTGCAAATTAACCTTTTTTTGTAATTTATGATGATACATACATACACACGTAATATGCATAATGGCAGGTATAAACCGTGTACATATCTTCGCATTTTTTTCTTTTTTTTTTTTGTTTTTTGTATCTCATTTGATTTTTATTCATATAACATCTTAATGTTATTCAAATTATCATCGTCATACCACATTTTTTTATCTCATTTGAGAATATGTGTATGTATATACACATAAGTATGCTGGAACCTATCACAATCAAATACAGACTCTGTAAAAATTTAATGGTTATAAATGATTTTAATCACTAATTAGCAATAAATTATTATAAACTAAAATTTGAAATAACAAAAAAAAAAGAAGAGCAATAATTTAACTTAATTTTTTGTCATTCAGGATGTCTTGATATTTTTCATCAGATTTTTATTTTTATTTTTCATTCATCCATTGTAATATGTAATTAATTTTTAAATGAAAAATCATATGTATATGTATGTATATGTGTGTATATATTTTATTACGTTTTTTTTTTTAGTCTGGGCTATTTTTTTAGTATTTTTGAAAGAAAAAAGTAATATTTTCGATTTTTGACAATTTTTTATTTATTTTTCATATCTTGATGACATGCTGAGTCTCTCATATATCAGTCATTTGTGGTGTATAGATTTCATGATAAATTTGAATATTTCGCTAATGCGGTACAAATTTTTTTTTTTTTTTTTTTAAATAAGAGTGTATCGAATGCATACACAATGACATACAGGCACGAATGGTATAATAGCTTTTAATTAAAAAAAAAATATACATATATACGAAAAAATTTGAAATTTCAGATATATCATATGTACATATACATGTATTCATATGATAAATTAGAGTCTTTTGAAATTTTGTAATTACGATCTATAAATTAATAAAAATATCCTTGATTTTGATTTAAAAAAAAAAAAAAAAAATATTTTAAATTTTTTGCAATTCATTTACACTGTGGCTTATGTATGTATATACCATTCATTATACATCTACACACATAATTATGGCATTTTAATGTCGTTTGTACAATATAATTATATTTCAATTGTATACATGTGTGTGTGTGTGTGTATGTATGTCTATATTTGTGTGGTCATAAATTTATAAGAACATTTACTGTTAAACGTAATATACAACTTTATTTTAAGGACATCTGCTTGTCTCTACTTAATTGGTATTAACTGTTTAATTTATGGTTAAAAGCATGTGATTTGTTAAGAACAATAATTAAACATTACATATTTAATATATATACGCTACGTATGTATGTAGATATACATATGTGAGTAATTTTGTTTTTATGTGTATAGTAGATGTACATACATATATAGATGGAAAATTATAATTGTACCTTTATTAATATCAACAAACATGAGACTGAACATATGTATATGTATGTAATGTATAGGTACGTATTATTTAATATCATCTATCTAAACATTGTTTTGTGTATAGAAAAATTAATAAAAATTTATTATATTTTTTCTTGTGAATATTTAAACATTATATTTGCATGCATGAAACCAAATTTAACAATTCTGTATCATATATATACTTTTACGTATAATTAAAATTTATAATTAATTATGAGAATTAATTGAATTAAATTACGTATGTTCAAGCATTGTATCAAAATGGGAGTATTTCACTACACTACTACATATGTATATAAATCTGATTTTTAAAGCATATAGTCACAAATTATAAAATATTTTATAACAAAAATTCAAAGACATATGCATTGAAACGAACAATACATTTTTTAAAAGGACATCTGTGTCTCCTTGTTATAATAACGAATTAAAAGAGCGAAAAACTCAGTTAAAAATGTATAAAATCTAAGAAAAAAATAATCAACTCTAGGTCCTGTGACCATTCTACAAGATTTGAAAGCAGAATAAACGTAAGAATTTGAGTTGATTGAATGGAGGCAAGGTCTGTAATGCTAAAGGATATGAAAAAGGCAAAGACCAACAAAATTATTTGTATAGCATATCAGAAATTTTCAAAAATTACAAGCTATGTGTTAACACTTCGCGCTTATAAACACATATGTACATACAGGTATGCATGTTTGCATGTAAATTTTGCGATTTTCCATATATGAATTTTGTGTACATACTATATATAAAATAATAAATTTAACAAAATTTATGAACAAAAATTCAAAAAATATTGCATACAAATGTAAGATCTATACACATACATTGTACACACAATATCAATGTATCTACATATATGAATTTATAACAAAAATATACGAAATAAATCGATGACGGTACCATCCAATACAAAATGAATTATATGACAATAAGTTCATACGCGATATGTGCATTCAATTCTCCTTTTTTTTTCTTTTTTTGTTTAACTTCACATATTTAATTTGACTATTATTTTTATTCATTTTTATTTTGCTTTCAGCTACTTGTATTGTATAATGTGTGTATTTTGTGCAATATACAGAATGTGTCAACGTATGTAGATGATGCAATTTTTTATGTACATGTAACTTATATATACGCGTATATATAACAATATATTAATATGAATTTATTTCATTTACATTTTCCTTACTGAAATATAAAATAAAAACTAAAATTATTTGTTTATGAAAGGATATGAAACATAAATTTTAAATTTTTGTATTGAACACCCATAATCGATGAATCCAAAAATTTTAATACAAAAAAAATAAAAAATAAATAAATAAATAAAAATAACGAATTTTATTCAAAAATTCATAAACTAGTAAATCGCACATGGATGTATATTGTTTATGTGTGTGTGTATTATTTTTGATCAATAAAATATACACAAACACACACGTGAATTTTTGGTCCTTCTACACATATGAATGTGTTTTATCTTCAAAAAAAAAAACCATCCATGTATTATCAAAATGACGTAAAGAAATTACATTTAATTCAATTCGTTCTTTAACTTTTACAAGTTGAGCCACTTGTGCATATGAATTGTATGCGACATTTCATTTTTTGTTGTTATTATTATTATTTGAAATATATTTTTGATACAGTTTTTTTGGATTGAAAATCAAAAAAAAAAGTATAATAATAGAGAAAATTTTATTTATTTCATAGATTTACGTATACTCTGTATTCATTTACTAAATTTCTAATAAATGGGTTCATAAATTTAATAAAGCATTAAACAGTTCTCATTGCTTTGAAGGTGAACACATTTTCAGATTTAATTAAGACATTTTTTTTCTTTTTGAAACATAAAATTATAAATGTATATACTCTTTACCCACTATAATTATATGCAGTTAAGGGCCTAAATATAAAAAAAGGACCATTCTACATCACTGTATATTGGATATTTAAAGAAGTCTTTTAAGTTTTTATTAAAACTTTAAGGGTTAAAGAAAATCAAAACATATGTATGTACTCCCATCGGTATGTCTTAACTGAATATAATTAGTAGACAGAGTATATTTATATAGTTATATCGTACCATTTGTTTTAAAAATTTATTTGCTCATTTTAATCTATATAGAAATTTAAAATGTTATAAATAGTAATAACGTACCATTTTTGAAAAAAATTATGGTAGATCTGTTACCTATGCCTATACATACATATGTATACGTATAGGGCACAGACCTATATAGTTAATAGATAAAATAATTGTCAAATTAAAAATTTCAAAATAATTCGAATTTATAAAAAGGATTCTAATAAAATTCAAATGTGCATACATTTATATTTAGCAAAAGAGAGAAATAAAATAAGCATTTATGAAATAGATTGAACCATGATTGCATTATAATCAACATTTTACAATAAATTCAAATTATTATACATATGTACGTTGTTTGTACCTACATATCATCATACTACAGTATACATATGTATATATACACTTTGTATTACGATATATTCCCTATGCATTAATTGTGAATTTCGTTTATCCTCTCTTGTAATATAAATAACGATTTGTTGAGAATTGTTATCAAAATTGTTATAATCGCCTGGTGCCTAAGTGATACTAAATCTACATCAAATCGAATTAAAAAAGAAAAAAAAAAAAAATTAAACTAAAATAATCTAAATGTTTTTCTATATCTGTTATACATTTTCCAATACTTTATATTTACGAAATTGTTAATCTCTGTTCAATAAAATTTATAGTCTATCTATCAATGATTTTCAGTTAACTTACGCCTAATGCAAACGTTCATTGGCATTGTATTATTTTTTTTCTATGACTCGCCTATAGAAATAGAACTCAAGAGACAATATAGCCTACCAACCACCTGTACCCGTCCTCTACAACGTCCGAAAAGCAACTGAATTGAATGAGCATTGTCAACCATCATTTATGCTATTAACTAGTTCGCTATGTATGTAAGAAACAGTGTTGCCACTTATTTTTAAACAAATGTGGTAGATAAGTCCTGAAAAATGTGGTAGATTTGAACTTAATAGTGGTAGATCACTAAATTTAACGAAAAAGTGGTAGATCTACCACAATTGTGATAAAGTGGCAACACTGATAAGAAACACAAAAAATAATAAAAACGCGAAAGCAAATAAGAAAAACCGGTCCATTGCCACTTGAACAAGTAAAAGTTGGTTGAATCGGTTAAGTTAAAAAGACAGAAAAAAAAGAAATAGGGATAATGCGATATACACAGAACAGGAACACCATTTTACATCACATTCAAAAGATGTATTACTTGCTTTGTGTAGAATGGCATAGACTTTGGTAATAATACAACTCGTGAAACACTTTTGTTAAAAATAATGATAAAAGGAAAAAATGAAATCTTCCCACAAGGACATACACTGAAAATCATTAATAGATAAACTATACAATAGTTAATATGCATATGTGAATTACGCATATGTGTATTAATATTTGTATATAATGTTACATACATATTTGGTGCGTATATTGAAATGTTAGAAATTTGATGTACACAAATGTACATTTATTTGCATTTACATATGTATGTATGTGTATGTACATAATAAAATGTGCAACAATATAAATGCCCATACAAAAAGCTAAATCCCAAGTCATATTCTATATTCTAATATTGTGTATATTGGTTGCCATTCAAATATGTTGAGAGAATAATATAATAAATTAATAAACATTCTAAACGGATTTTATTATTTCATATTATTTAGATAACTAATATTTTCCACAATTTCTACCTCATTTAAATTTGATCATACATTTTGAAAGGGTGGGATGGGTGAAAAGGATGGGTTTGTTGGATATCATATAAAATTTTATATTTGTTACAAACAATTGTTGATGGGATAAATTCTCAAATTGCATATAACAACATAAACATATAATACGTTCATTATATGGAATACATACATACGTATGATGTATACGTTAAATGTATAATATCCTGATAAATTCTAAAATGAACTTAAATTTTAGAGTTAGAGAAGCTTTTTCATAAATTGGTGATGACAATAATATGAAACAAAGCTTCAATTTAGGATATGGTATTCCAATTACAATTGATGTTACTGGTTTATTATATACCATTTATGTATACTGTACTGGTATTCTAAAATAATCTTTTTAAGTGGATTTTCCTTGATTTTCCACAAAGTTCATGTACCATAGTTATTCAATATGTGTACGTAATATTTAAATCACATTCGAAAAAAAAAAATAAAATAAAGTAAAACAAATGTGTATTTGATGCATGTTTGTGTCATAAAAATCTATAGATGTGATATAGGCACTTGTAATTGAAGAAAATGAGAAAATGTGATTGTTGACTTGATGGTATACAAGTATGTATCCAGACTAGATCTATAGATACATTTTTTTTTTTTTATTATACTTAAATACAAATTTAATACAAAGTTATTGACAATATTGATCTGGATTTTGTGTGTTTTAATGTACGTAATACGGGTTTAGGTATTAATCACAATGGTATGAACATTCAACTTTTATGATTTATTTTCATGAGGTTATTGCAATTAATAAAATGTAATCAGGTTTTTCGCACTAAGTTCATTCCTCGTCTTTTTACAAATAAAATTCATGTCCTTAAAATGAGAATTTCTATTTAAGAAAAAATGAATTCTATTTGTAAAAGATTCTTTCTGTAATAATTTTGATTTTTTTTTTTTTTTGTAAATAACGAACTTAAATTTGAAAAACCTGTGCTATTAAATGTGATTTTTCTTTAAATCAGAAACTACTTCATTACTACAGTCCTGTATAGTCCTGATCAGATCCTGATAATTTGAATTTGTTTTACAGACAATTTTCCAAAGGGAAGCAAATTACAATGAAATGGTATTTAAAAACAAAAAAAAAAAAATTTGTAACCGTTTCTTTGTGTGTTTACGTATACATTTCTTTATAAACAACTTGAAAAATTCTTTTCATCTTAAATTTTGCTAAGGTCAAATCTTTTATTTTTTATTTATTTATTTTTTTTCTTTCATAAAATTACAAAATAAAATAATCCGAATATTTGCTATCGGCTTTGAAAAATATTAATAATTTATTTCTTTTCAAATGTTATAGATACCATTTGTGCATCATGCACATTAAACCGTTTTCATATTTCTTAAGTACAATTTTTTTTTTTTTTACATGGTTTTTCCTTAGTTTTTTTTTGTTTTTATTTGACTCATTTTTTTTTTCCCCATTACAAAGTGATACAAAATAATTTAGAAATGTCAGAATCATATTATTTTATTATAATCGTTTTACCTTGTTATGTCTTCTATTAAATTAATTTTTTTTTTTTTTTTATGTTTGTGTACAAATCTGTACATACATATCACGGCATACATATATTCAATTGTGAATTACATACGTGTATCTCAAAGCGTTTGTAAAAAATACACGTGCATTCATACATACAGGCTTTTCACATCGGATTCGTTATTTTACAAAAAGGATTCGTCTTTTCACAAATGGAATTCACCTTTATTCAATTGAAATTCTTATTTAATGTGAATTCTTGTAAAAAAAAAAAAACAAAAAAAAAAGAAAAACGAATTATTTTGGATTATTTTTTTTTTGATGACTTCATCACCATCTCCTTCCTTTGCAGCCTCTTCGATTATAAATTATGATAATAAAAAAATATGATACCTTAGAAGAATAATGTATGTGGCTTTTAAATTTATTTCCTCTACTATTTACCATTACCAACCGATCGAATGCCCCAGCTTATCTATACAGTAGCGCCGGTCCTGTCTACATATTTGAATATGTATGTACAGATGTAAAAAAGTTGTTCGA
Source organism: Anthrax anthrax (assembly GCA_963971155.1). Lineage (NCBI taxonomy): Eukaryota > Metazoa > Arthropoda > Insecta > Diptera > Bombyliidae > Anthrax > Anthrax anthrax. Next base: position 4,319,593 of record OZ020124.1, read on the forward strand.
AGGAAACGGATATGATATACACACCACACACAAACAATTAACAAATACAATTTTATTGCTCTGTGTGGTGTTTAATGCTGTATGGTATGATTCAAATTCAAATATTCAATTATTCGATCAGACAAAAGAAAATGTCAAAATAGTAAACAAATACATAGTTTTTTTTGCTTTCTCGGTTTATTGTTACGAATAGTGTACGTAGATAATCAACGATTATTTTGATTTGTTGTTGTACTTCAAATACCGAAAATGACATATGTACGTACATGTACATATGTGGATCTGTGGACTAGTAAAGTAATAAATAAAAGTGTTTTAAAAGAATATTAAAATAAATTTATTTAAAAAAATGGTAATTTTGGTAAAATTTAAAAATTTCAAAAATTAAAAACAAAAAAATCAAATTTAAAAAATTTAATTAATGAAACCATCTTTTATTTATGTAGAATTTCGAAAATGATATAATTACCCAACAAAATGCAATTTTGGGATTATTACCAACATCCTTATCATCAGACTCAGATGCAGATCATTTACAAGTGAATTTTAATAAAACTGATTTACAATTTTTAGCAACAAATAATTTCAATTTGGTTGATGAATTTTTACAAAATGAAATGCATGATAACATTTACGAAACGATGGTGGAGAATAAATTAACAACAGTAGCTATACAAAAGAATTCAAATTCATCTAAAATTTCTGATAGAAGAAAAAATAATCGAAAATCTGAAAATAAAAAACGAAAAAATAAAATCATTTTTAAGTCAAAGGATAATAAAAGGAATTTTACATGTAATCATTGTCAACAATCATTTTTAAATAATCGAACATTGAAGATCCATGAAAATTCTATGCATCAATTACAAAAACCATTTCGTTGTGATAAATGCCCAAATGAATACAATTTTAATGAAAATCTATTAATTCATTTGATTACACATTTATCATCATCAGAATTAACAATTTCCAATGAATTTTTAAAATGTCCAATTTGTAATCGAGAATTTCATAGGTATACAAGTTTTCGAGGTCATTTAAAAATTCATTTGAACAATGATAATTTCAAATGTAAAAAATGTGAACTAGAATTTGAATATGAAATCAATTATAGAAAACATATAAATGATTACCATAAAAATTCGAAGAATATTAATAATTGTGATAATGATAATGATAATGAAAATATTGATGATATATTACATGGCATAATACAGGTGAGCGAATAATAAAAATAACTGAATTATGAATTTTTGCAAATTTTTATTTTTATTTTTTTTGTTAGCCAAAAAAATCTCTGAATTCCTCAGTTAATGAAGTGAAAAGAAAATACGAATGTGATGTATGTAGAATGAAATTTACGAAGCCATCATTTCTGAAAAGACACCAAATTACCCATACAAAATTGAAATTATTTGAGGTAAACAAAATATCTGTATAATTTTTATATGCTATTGAAATTGAATTTTTTCTTTTTGTCTCTCAAAATATTATTTAGTGCTTTGAATGTGGTAAACGATTTACTCAGAAATCATCATTGGACAGACATTCACAAACAGTCCATATCGGTGAAAAACGTTATCAATGTCCAAAATGCATAATGAAGTAAAAATATAAAGAAAAAAAAAAAAAACAATTTATATAAGAAAAAAAGCCTCATTTCATTTCATTTCATTTCGTTTTTTTTTTTGTTTTGTAGATTTTCACAAAAATCAAACCTAATCATTCATATAAAACGTGTACACAGTACAAATTTAAAAAATTCTTCAGATTCAACAATAAATAATAATAAATATTTTTGTAAGGATTGCTCATGTGTTTACAGTAAATTGAATTCATTAAATCGTCATAGATCACGAATGCATTCAAATAAAATTTTTACAAATGGTAATTCTGAGAAAAATCAAAATCAATTAACCACAATGGATGATGATGAAATCACTATTAATAATGTGATGAATGAACTAAGAAATTTACAAACCTTAATGCCTACAGTATCATCTAATCTAATGGATTTAGAAGAACATAATTATGAAGAGAATACGATACCGAATATATTGCTACCATCTTTACCACTTCTAGAACAGATACCTAATGATATCTCTGAGATAAATAAAACAAATATTGAGAATAAATTTTGTAAAATTGAATCAAATGAAATGCTTTCCAAAGTATCTGATATTTCTAAAAGACGTATTAAATTAACCCATCGTTTTATTAAATCTGAATTCATTGATGAAGTAAAACATTTTATTTGTTTGATTTGTGATAAAAAATCAAAACGATCTCATGATATTTTAAGGTATACATTTGTTGTACATGTTAATTTTCTTAATTGAAAACATTATTTTTTTATTTTTTTCATATTTATTTTAGACATCTTCAGATTCATGCTAACACCGCAGATAATTCATATAAATGCCCAGTATGTAAACAATTATTCAGATTAAAATTCAATTTAAATACTCATATGAAAATTCATCAGAAGAATGATAATTTCTTATTACCAAGTAAATTATACAATTGTTTCAATTGTTCAGAGACATTTAATTCAATGAAAAAATTCGAATCACATATAAGGTATAAGAAATTTATAAAAATTAAAAATGAAATGATTTTTAAAAATTATTTTTAGGCTATCACATTATGATGAAAATCTATTTAAATGCTCGATTTGTAATAAAACATTTAAAAGTTTATCTGGTTTAAAAACTCATACATTAAATCATTTTAAAAATAAATCAAATGAATGTACAATTGATAAATCCTTATTAGAGCCAATTTATATTGGTCAGTTGAAAGCAATTAATGAAGATTTTTCTTTAAGAAAATATCAATGTGCATATTGTGGATTAAAATTTAAACGAATGCATCATTTAATATTACATGAGAAGACTCATTCGAGTAGAAAATTTCATATTTGTATCATCTGTGAAAAGTAAGTAATCTGGTTTTGGTTGCATTATAACCAAAACAGCCCTGAATATTTTGCTATTGCACTTTTTTTTTTGGTTTCTTTTTTAATGTAATTTTTTTTTTTTTTATGTAGAAAATTCATAAGCTACAATTCGTTAATGAATCATCGTAAACGACATTTTACAACACAAACTTTTAAATGTAATATTTGTAATAAATGTTTTACAAAGAATTCAAATTTAAAACGACACATAAACATGGTACATACAAATGATAAAAATTTTAAATGTCGTTACTGTTATCGAATTTATAAAACAAAAGAACATTGCCGTAGACATGCGATCATACATTTTCAAAATACTATCGCAACTGAAAATACACAAAATGTGTTAGAAAAATCAATGGACAATGACTATGATAATTTAAATATACATCAGTATCAGAAACAAAATGAATTTGAAGATAATTCAGTAATTACAAAGGATATCTATGAAAATTCTGTTATAAAAAATTCATATCTAATTGTACCAGAAGATAATACCATTGCGGAAAGTTTATCAAATACAATTGAATTAGATTACACATGTGGTACAGAAAATTTTTCCATTCCGACAATAACAAACAATGTTGAAACAATGTATTACAGTGAACCATCAGAACATTTTGAAATAAGTAATTCATTTGAAAATATAGAAATGCAACAATTAGATATGTCTGTTAAACAGCGTAGGATTCCACAAAGAGATGATAAAAATGCAACATCAAGCAATTTCGTCGATAATATTAATTGCGCTAATAAAATTCGTTACATTTGTACATTCTGTGATAAAGATTTTCAAAAATCCAGTGATTTAGTACGGCATACACGTATACATACAAAAGATAAACCATTTCAATGTGATATTTGTACAGCATCATTCACTTTGAAAAAAACTCTTCAAAATCATTTAAAAACTCATAATAAAAATCGTATTTATTATGATTGTCAAGTATGTGGTAAAAAGTATGCATCAATTGATACATTAAAAATACATTTAAGAATTCATACCGGTGAAAAACCATATAAATGTGCATTTTGTTCATCAAGTTTTCGAACAATTGGACATCGTAATTCTCATATAAAAGTACATCATTACAAGGCTAATAATAATAATAAATCAAAATTATTATTACCAAAAGATTCTAATAGAAAATTTAAAAAAATATAATCACAATTTATAAAAATATTTTGATTTTTTTTTTACCAAAAAACTTCTGTAAAAATTATTTTAAAAAAATGTAAAACTACAAATATATGTATTTTAGTTTTTATTACATATTCAATTAATATACATAAATCTGAATAATAAATATTTTTAATTTAAAAAAAAAAATAATAATTGTTTTTTTTTTCGATAGATAAAATAAAATGAAAATTTAACTAAATTTGTAATAACTTACATTTTGCAAATACATATGTACGATAATTTTAATTTTTTCTCGGTTTATTCTCAATTAGTCTTTTATTGTTTTTATTTTTATGAATTATGAAAACCAGGTGAAAGCCCGTATGTAAATTGTAATTCTTTATCAGTTGGTAATAATTCATTTTGTAATTTTTGTTTTTTATCAATTATAAAATCAATATCATCACCATTACTCATTTCAGAATCACCACGTTTACGTCTATTTTGCTTATTTGATTGTTCGATTGGTTCAATTGTTTCGTCATTATCTTCTTCAACTTCACTAGCTCGATATTTTAAATAAATTGGCGTAATACGTTTTCCAGATCTAAATAAAAAATTGAAAAAAGAAACAATGTAAAAGAAAATTACACTTTTTTTTTTTTTTTTTAAATATAAATTTAAATTCAGTTTACACAGTTTTATACTCACTTTTTAAGTAAATACGGATCAAATGGGAAAAATGTATCTAAACAATCTTCTGGAAATAATATTTCATTTGAATAAACTGTGGCTAATTTCCTTCTAGCATTTCTTTCTAATATTGTATAACAATATGCTAATTGATAAGCTCTAGTTACTCCAGCGAATGCGGTTGCAATAGTTGGTAAACAAACTTTTAATGGATTAAAATTGCACGTAACCAATGTTGATAATTGTAATGATTGAAGAAATAATAAGCCTAACAAAGGGGAAAAAAAAATCAATAAATATTGAATATTTTTATTTTATTTATTTACCATTTTTATTTGCAGTTAAATCTCTGCTACGAAAAGCAATTATATAAAATATAGCCTGACAAATTGAATAGAATACTATATTTGCTTTTAATGAGTTATTTGTTCGTGTTGAATCGCTACAATTTTGTATGTATTGATGCGCCCAATTACACATTTCCAAAATATAATTTTTAATAGTTCTAAAAAAATATATATATAAAATAAAAAGGAAGAAAAAATTTATTCAAATTAAAAATTTTTAATTTGATCAATTCATTTTTATATAATACTTACAACATAGATATAAATTTAGCTCTTGCCAAAAAACTAACTATATAACTAACTGATACCTGACGTATTGCAGCTGGTATATTAGGATTTGTTATATTTTCCCAAAGATTACATAAAAATTTTTCAATTAAAAATGGCTATAAAATTAAAATAAATATAAATTGAAAAATCTCTTTAAAATTTTTGTTTTAGAAAAAAGTATTTAAAATATCATACCTTAAAACTGCAAAAATAAAATAATACAAATTGTGTATGATGTATATTATGACATGGTAAAATTACATTATTAAAACAATTTTGTAGTATTTTAAAAAATCGTAGAATTTCAAAATTTCCAGATGTTTTAAATTTATCTAAATAATTGAATACTTTCTCCATGCATATATCCAATTTTTCAGCAACCTCATGTTTCATTGTAACCTCATCTGTTTTGAAATAAAATAAAATTAGATTTAAAATTGAAAATGTTTTTTGGTTTTTTTTTTGTGTCATGGTGTTCAACATTTGAATGTCTATTATTCACCTTCTGTATTACAATTGTCCATTTTAAATATTTGATTATTGAAATTATTTTCACTATCACCTTCATTATCCTCAGCATCATCTTCACAGTCTTCAATTTCGTTACGTGGGGCATTCACATCCAAAATAATTAATCTGAAAATATAGAATTAATAAATTTAAAAATACAATATAATTTTAAATAATCGAAATTTTAAATTACTTACTTTTTAAATAATAATTCAAATATATGTTCAGTAAAAATTGGTTTATATTCAAGTAACCATAAGCAATTATGTACGTAACCACCAATTATAAATGATGATTTTTTATAATATGGAAAATATTTTTCAATACATTCTAATACAACATCAAATGACATTGGTATCACATTTAATATTTGTTTTAATAATTCATGTATAATTTGTAAACGTGAATTCATTTTATCATTTGGTATTGATTTTAACCAGCAATCAATATCATTCTCTTTAGGTAACCAATATATTATTAAATTTGATATACATTTATATGTATATTCATTACGTGATATCATTAATGCTAAATAAAAATCTTTATATGATTGAATTAATTCATCATTATTTTTTTCAATCCAATTAATTGATAATAATATTTTAACAAATTCTTTAAATTTTGAATCTAACAGGTGTATTGATTGTCTCAATTCAGTGATGATCTCCAAGAGATATTTATCCTAAAAAACAAAAAAAAAAAAAGATCATTAGAAAAGAAAAACCAAAGGAGGTGGTACTATATTAATACTTACATCAATACAATCCTGTTTTAAGTATGCAATGAATTCATTGTATTGCACATAATTATTATTGTCTATTACATCCTTTATAATACAATTTATTTTAAATTTTCTTGTTTCATTAAAACGTACTTTATTTAAAATTGTATTCTTTGCCTTTTCACGTTCTTCAGATGAATATTTTTTAAGGATTGATGTTAGACTTGTATTTACACTATAAATCGACATTTTTCAAAAAAATTTTGTTTTTGTTTTTTCGTATCAAGAGAAGTCCTTTTTATGAACCTCGCCTATTATGAATACATATGTATGTATGAATTAAATCAATTCCAACGCATGCTATATTTGCTTACACTACACTACACTACACTTTCTAACCTTTTAATCGGATACAGAAATAATGTTAGAAATTGAAAATTTGAAATTTTAATTAATTATCCCGTTTATAATTTAAAATAATAACAAATTAAAAATGACAATTTTTATTTAACGTTTTTCAAAATAAAATTACATTCAATTGGGAAATTATTTTACTTTTGCTAAAAATCCACTTAACCAAATCATCTACTTTTATTCAAACCGCCCGCATGTAAAGTAAAAGTAAAACAATTGCGATATTTTGACTTTGACAACTTGAAAAGTTTTTGTTTCAAGTTTCAACTCGGTTTCAACGGGGAATGGAAATTGGGGAAATATAAAAAATTCCGACAAACTGTCAAGTCGTGATAGCAAAAAAAAAAATTGTAGCACAGTGTTTTGTTTCATCAAAATGGGAAATGAAACATTTTTATGTATTCTATTTTTTATATTTTTATTTTTATGTGTTCACGTAAACTTCTTGTGTTATGAAAATTTAATTTTAAATTATTTATGGTAAAATTTAAAAAGAAAAATCATCATAAATTTATTGCATCATTTTCATGTATGTACATAATTGTCTTTAAATCAAAAACTTAGAAAATCTGTTAAAATTTGAAAATTTGAGAGTAGAAGATATGATTTGCAGTTGATCCAAAGAATTTATCAAATGTCATTTATAAAGGTCATATCCGCCGTCCATATCCTTACATCCCACCTCATGTCATATTTTCTATATTACATACATACATACTAAATAGTACATATATAAATAAAATTTGACAAAAATAGATATCGCGATAGTTGACTATACAGATTATATATTTTCTAAGAAAAAATCTTTTACGTTCTAAATACCACACATATTTTATTTGTATAAATTTCTTAATAAGTTAAATAAAAATTATTTTGTGATTTTATTTAAAAAAAAATTAAAAATAAAATTTTAAATTACATACGAAGCATATAAAAATTCACAATTAAATTTTTTTGATAATGGGTATCGAACGTAATAAATTTGTTTTAAGAAGTATGAATCAAAAGAGGGTAAGAAATTTCATAAATTTTCTATATACTTATTATTTGATCATTTTCATAATTCAATGAGAGAGTTCAAAAGGTAATTTATTTATTTAATTGTATTTTAATAGATTATTTCTCATGATGATTTGATGAATAGAATACGTAAATCACTTTATTATGGTAATGGTACATCATTTGATGATATGAAAGTAAGTCGTCCATTGGCTGAATATGCATCTGAATTATTTTCTGAACCACATAAAGGGCATTCATTAAATCGTTTAAGTATTGTAACAGCTGGCGGTATCCATACAAATCCATGTGCATTAATAATTGCATTAATATATTTAGATCGATTAAATGCAAGCGATTCTAATTACATGAGACGGATAACACCATCAGAATTATTCATAGTTTCAATGGTATTTTTTTGATTATTATATTACATAAATGTTAAATTCCAATGTCCATGTTAAAATTCATTAATTTTATATTTTAAATATTTTTTTTTTAGATGATATCAACAAAATTTTATTCTGATTACGATGAAGAAATTTGCTTAAGTCAATGGGCTGAACAGGGTGATCTTAGTGAGAAACGTATTAAGGAATTAGAATTGGAATTTTTATATGCATTAGTAAGTGAATGAATTTATTTTCATAATATTGTTTTATTCAATTTTTTTTTCTTTCTTTTTTTTTTTTAATTTAAAGGATTGGAATGCTTATATATCGAATAAACAATTTTTTGATAAACTCGAATTAATTGAAAAAACTTTAGCACAACGTGAAGGTATACGACGTGGTTGGTTAACATATACTGAATTAATTAATTTATTACCATCATTTACAATAGCTAAATTCTTTTTAAATAATATTGTTATAATAGCTGTTGGCTATGCGGCTAGTGTAATAACATTAGCTGGTGCATTATTTATATATAGTCATATACCAGGTAATCTTTTAATTAATAATAATGAATTACAAAATAATCGTTCAGATATTGGTATAACGACAACAACAACAACATCAACAGTTATATCACCATCAACATCCAGTATAGTAATTGAATCTGATGATTTAAATAGAAATGTACCAATTCAAACTGATACAACAACAATAACAAATGATAAGAATATTGGTTTACAATGTCATACAATTAATATTGAAGATGAATTAAAAATGTTAATATTTCATAATGATGATCATAATAATAAAGATTTAGATGAATGTACAGATTATAAAAATGATAATAATCTCATTACAAATTTACAAAATAATCAATATTGGAATAATGATAATAATAAAAATTATATAGCTGTTAGTATTATGAATCAAATAAAAACAACATTATGGTATTTAATTAAAGATGATAGAAAATCATTAAATGAAATAATACCATTTGAATGGTTTAAATTTACTTAACATTTTTATTTATGCATTTTTTCATGCATAATCATTCCATTCAACTCATCATAAAGTGATTTTCAATTCAAAAAAAAAAAAGAAAAGTATATAAATGAAAAATGAAATTTTTTTGAATTTTAATTTTTGAATTTTATAAAAAAAAATGAAAATTTTTACACAATAAAAGAAAGAAAAAAAATTTTTTTTTCTATGTATCTTGCAGAGTACAAAATTTAAAAAATAGTATAAAATATATTCTGATAATAACGTACACTTAAAACAAAAATAAATGTAAATTAAAATATATAAAATTTGTTTTTCTTTTCTAAAAAAAAAATATATTACTGTACAATATTTAAAAATAAATGAAAAAATATTTTCTAACAATATTATAATATTGATGTTTGTTTTTTTCTTGTGGAGTATCAATAGAATATTGTATGGAAACAGGTCTGATGCCTTAGTAAGTACTTCATTACAGAGAATTGAAGATTTTCAAATACTTGAATGAATCAAATACATAACGTCATATTTTGGATAATATCTTTTGAACCACTTTATGAATTTGATTCATATTTACTGGACATAGAAACTGATGCTTAGAGCTTTCCAAAAAATTGTTGTTCATCCCATTCGAATGAGAAAGATTAAAACGATTAAATATTTAAAATTTGAAAATGCTGTCTTTCATGTGTAGTCATCCTGTTGAATTTTTGTATGGAAAAGTTTGTACCAATTTCAAAAATGGTTGTACCTCATAATCCCTATCCTACTTCAGGGATGTATCTTTAATCCCTGAAAATTTCACGAAAATCCGAAGATATCCCATCTTGAGATATTCAATGTTTAAAAATACTTGTAAAAAGGTGAATTGTAATTGTAAAACAACGAATTCTTTTTGTAAAATAACGAATTGCATTATGAAAGAGCTGTATAATTGATTTAAAAAATTTTTTAAGTGACGGTAACAATACAGACAGTTGGAGGACACCAAATCTGATGTCACCCACTGGCCACCACTGACCAGTAATCACAACGAAGTCATCAACTAATATAGTAGAGCGAATTCAAATCATCTGATTTGTACTATTTTTTTTATTTATTTATTTCTGTTTTCTGTCTTCGATGACAGCTGATTTTAGTTGTTGGATTAAAAGAAAAAAACAACATTCGAAAGATTTATGACGATATTTTTCTTAATAAAATTTTTTTAAAAAAAAATTTCTTTTTTATTTTAATTACTGAAAAAAAGACGTGAATTTAATTTTAGTGGTTTTTATTTTTTATTTGTTTTTTTGTTGGCGATAGAGAAATACTAAAAAAACAAAAAAAATTCTCATAATTTAACTAAAAAGTGAAAAAGTTCCAAAGCAAAGCAAAAAAAAAAAAAAATGAATCTGTGTTCAAAATTATTTTCAGAAATTTATACAAAAAATTTATCATCATCATCATCATCAGCAGCAGCAGCATTATTATTTTCATCATCATTTCCACAGACTATAAATTTTCATATAATTAATAATAATTATTATTGTTACAATATAGTATTTAATAAAAAATTTTCAACAATAAACAATAATAATGGGAAAAATTTAAATATCCAAAATTTAAATTTATTAAAAACTAATTATAACATGAAAAATTCAATTAAATCCAGTTGTTGTTTATATTCAAAATTTACAGTAAGAGATCCACATCATACAATAATACCACAAGGTTTAGCTGATTCAATACCATTAAATGATGATCGAGCTTATGAAATTTTATTAAGTTTAAATGATAATGAATTGAAAGCAGTTAAAACTGCTTTAGAACGTTATGAGGCTAAAAAGATCAAAGAAGGACTTGAAGGTGAATTTATCCATTTAAAAAACACAAAAAAAAATTTTTTTTTCTTTTTGTGCTCTCTTTTGCACAAAAAAAATTATTAATTTATTTTATTTTTTATTTTTTTTTAAATTTTTCCATTATTGTAGCAAATCATTTCATTCTCTATGGGTTTTTTCTTTTCTACACACATGTTCTCAAATTAAATCAAAAATTTTTATTTTTAGTAATCACTATGTTTCATCTAAATTCACAATTTGAAGAAAGAAAAAAATATGTAAATTATGTAAAATATTTATGCGCACCAGTCTAAATGTGTTTTATAGATTATGAATTTTATTTTGAATGCTTACTCATCATACAAACATTTATCACATATGTATGTAGTTATAGATACATTTTAATCATTTAACCATTATTTGAGATCATTTCTCAGACTTAATACAAAATTAGATACATGCCCATCTTATATTTCATTTCTGCTTCATTACTTTAACTTTACTCTTTTGCTATCCCCCCGCCTACCCCCCAACAAAAACAACATTTATATTCATAGCTTTAAAACATTACAAGACATTCCATAATGAGTCAATAATGTGTATCTGAATTATAAATTTCATATGCATTAGTACACCGTGAGCTACACACTTATGTATATAATCAATCATACGTTCAATTTACACCTACAATGAAGAATACCTTATAAAACTAAGATTCTTCAATGCATTACGCATATTTTATACTTTATTTGATGTCATACATTCTTGCTTTAAATTTCTTAAGTGCCCATTATTATGATTATCGATCTTCCTTCGAAAGTCATCATTTCGGTTTAACTTTATAAGCTTTTAGGCTTTATACATTATACAAGTATGCATATACAATCCACACTACGTCTATTTCTACTCTGGAAATCTCGACGAAAGTGGACGAAAGTGATGATTGTGCAATATAGTGTGAAACAGCTTCATATGATTGTACATGCATATTTGTGTAGTGTCCATGAGGCCTATTTGTTATTATTTTTTTTTTTCAGTTTACGTAGTCCTTTAGTATTAGCTGTATTTTGTTGCGCTAATAAATAATAAAATGCGTTAAAACAATCAATAATCACAATAATGGTCACAATGAATATCTTACTGTCTGATAAATCTCATTTGCTAATTCATCAATTCTTACATTTACCTACATTTGTGCATTTTTTTGTATCTGCGTCTTGTATGTTAGATATGTATGTATGTACCCATTAAATAAATTACATGTTTGTATCTACAATTTGATAGTCTCCATTTTGTTTTTTCTTCATTATTTTGAATCTAAAAATTTTTCCTGTGATTATTATTTACACATTTGCAAGCATTTTTGCACTTTTATCTTTGAAAATTATTTTATAACTGTTTAGAGAATTTTATGAATTTTATCCCCTACCTATATTTCAGTGAAACGAAAAAAAAAAAAACAAAAATTATTACAGGAAAATTCAATAATCAATAAGGAAAATAGCTGAAATTTAAACAAACAATGTACTCACATTTTCTAATTTAACAAAAACGTCTGCATGTATATAAGTAGATCAACGAAACTTGTAATTTTAATCAAAAAAACAAAAAAAAAAAAAAAAATCTCTACTTTGAAAAAACAAGATCACAAGCAAACTCTTAAAACACAAATAGATGGGAGGATAGAAAGACCATGTAATTATGATTTAAAATGCAATCTGGAAAAGTCATATTCACACACATCATAACATCATGTAAATTACACACACACATTTTGCTTTAATTTTTTTTTTTTCTTGATTTTATTATTAATTCAAAAATATTAATTCATTCGCTTTTAAGCATACACACACAGGGAAATTAGTTATTTTGTTATTGTTGTTTATGTTTTTGTTTTTGTTTTCGTTTTTTTTTTTGTTTTATTTTATTTAATTTTATAATTTTAATTCAAAAATATTAAGATGTATCTCACAAAAAACAAAACAAAAAATAGGACAATTAGCGGCCACTAGATGGCGAAGTCGTTTTGGACGACCGGCTAAAATGCCAGCATTGGGTGATGTTGATCCAACTGGATCATATTGTGCTGTACCAACTGATTGGGTTAAAAAGAAATTTGGTACGAAATTTTGTTTATTTATTTATTTATTAATTTTTTTAAATATGTAACAAAATATTAGGTATTGATTTATTTTTGTTATTTTAAATTATTTAGTTTATTTTGATTATTAAAATTTTTTTAAAATTTATAAATACACTAACAAAAATTAAAATTAATTAAAAATTTAATTAAAAAAAAATTTCTTTTTGAAAAACAAAAATCTTTTTCTTTATTATGAGATTAAAAAGTGTTTGCACACATGTACAAAAACAAAATTTATTTATCTCCAAAAGGTAACAATAAATTTCAAAATATGAATTTTTTTTAAAAAATTTTGCAATAAGAGTGATATATTTTTTTTTTTATGACCATTCTATAAGGAATGTATGTTAGCTTTAATTTAAAATTTTTTTAAAAAAAGTTAAAATTTCCTTTACCAAAATGTTGAAAAAAAAAATCGTTATCATTATTTGTTTTTGTTTTACATAAAAAAAAAAATGCATGAACGTAAATGTTTTAAAATCAAGAATTATTGAATTACAATTTAAAACATTTTAAAACAAATGCATGCGCAATAAAATAAAATCTAAAAATGATGATGTTAAATTCATTACGTTCGGTATAGAATGGTCTTTACATCAAAAAAATACTTTTTCCAATTTTCCAAAAAAATTTTTTATTGTGTTTTTCCAACAAAAAAAAAAAAAAAATTGTTTTTTTCTTGGCATGATTTTAAAAATTAAATTTTTTATACAAAAAGTAGGACTGCATGAAAATATAGGACTGACTCCTTTCTATAAAAGAAAATACTTAAAATTTTGTTATTTAATTATTTTTCATTCTTATTGCAATTATTTTAAAATTAATAAATTTTAATAAAGACAAAATAAACTGTTATAAAATTTAAAAAAAAAAAAAAAATATGTTACTGATTATTTGATATTTTTATAGTTGAACGAACCAAACCACCTGAATCAAAAGATCTGTGGAGGAGTAAGTATTGATCTCAGCCCTTAGAAAATGTGTGGAAATTCATTAATATATTTTTTTTTTTTTAAATTTTTCAATTTTCACAGTTTTCTTTGTAAATGCTGTTCCATTTATTGGTTTCGGATTTCTTGATAATTTTACAATGATAATCGCTGTAAGTAATCATGTAAAATATAATTTTGTTAATTTATATTTAATATAACTTATATTTATTTTTTTCAATTTAGGGTGATTATATTGAATATATATTTGGTACATTCATGTGTATATCAACAATGGCAGCTGCTGGACTTGGTAATACAATAAGTGATATACTTGGTATTGGTTCTGCATATTATGTTGAAAGATTATCAGAAATGTTTGGTTTACGTCCACCAGAATTAACACCAATTCAATTAGAAATGAAATCAAGTCGAAGAAGTGCTAATTCAGTAAGTAAAATATTTCATATTTAGGTACATTATTAAATTTAAATGTGTAATTAAATTATTTTTTCAGGGTAGAATATTTGGTATAACATTGGGATGTGTTATTGGTATGTTTCCGTTACTTTTTATGGATTCAAATAAAAAGCAAACATCTGAACAAAAAGAAAAAAATTAATTTTACAAAATTCTATTAATTTACGTAAAATTTTAATACGAAAAAGCAAACGAATTAAAAAGAAAAAGAAAATGATATTTGGTTAATATTCGAAATTTACACTAAAAATTTTACAATTAGATTTTTATGCTGTTATATATATGCATATATATTTTTTTCTGTCTTTAAATTTTAGCACAAAACAAAAAAAAAAGAATTTATGCTTTATTGAATTTTATTAATGACTTACGAACAAAGTGATAAAATGTATAATTTGTTAAAAAAAAAAAAAGAAGAAAAACAGGTTTAAAACTAAATTAAAAGAAAATATTTGCAAATATTATGTAAAATGTAACAAATACTCATACGCATAATTAAATGAAATCTGCAGTTCCTTGATTTAATAATCTCAGTTTAATAATAAAAAAAAAAAAACAAAGAAAAGGAAAAATTAAAATTCTAACAAATAAAAAAAAATTCTTGTTTTTAAAAGAAAAAATAATTTATTTCATTTTGTAACTGTAATTGACTTCTTATCTCACATTGAGCTATTTTCTCGTAAAAGAAAACACAAAATTAGTTACATAATTCAGTTGAAGCAATTTACTACAAAATGAAATGAAAAAAATTCTATGCATGAGATTTAATGTTGCTTTGTTATGTTTACATATTATATTTAAAAATGTGTATATAATTATTATATTAGTACAACTAGTCAAAATCTATAATTTAATTAATTGTGAAAAATATATAACTATACGTACTTTTTAAATTGAATGTATTTTTATGAATTTTACTTTTTTTTTGTTTCTTTTTTACTATAAATTTATTATTTTTCTTTTGTATATTTCGTTTATATGTGTGTACGTGTAAGCAAAAAGCAATAAAACATATCCATTTGGTTTTAAAGAAAAAAAAAAAATCTATAAAAAGATTCGATTTTAGTTGCGTTCGAATGGCACGCCGTACGATTAATTGTTATTTTCATACAGTTCCTTTTTTTTTTCACTTAAATTTTCCTAATGTCCGCATACATCAATTGGTATTAAATCTAATCTCGTCGTAAAAATCATTCAAAAATAATTTTTGAAAAGTAAATTAGGTTTAATACCGACTGTTGCATATGAGCATCAATTGATTTTTTTTTTCTCCCCTACTGAAAAATGCTTTCTCTTACTTAAAAACTGATACTAAAGTGATCAAATTGCTGTGTGAAATTGATTATAGAAAAAACAAGAAAGATGCAAAATTGTGAAAATGAGAATCATGTCATTTGAAAGCAACTATTCAGGTCTATTCTGGTTGTAATTAGCAGATTTCGTTAACTTGAACATTTTTCTAAGTACGAATAGAATAGCCCTGATTATTTCTTTTTGTTTTTCTATTTATTTTTCTAAAATTATTTTCTAATTTTTATCAGTACCATAAAATTTCACTAGAAAATTTTTTACAACTACTATATATATAAAAAAAAAAAAAAATAAAGAATTTATTTAAATAATAAAAATTTTTCAATTTCAAGTACCTGGAAAGAAATGAATTATTAAATAATTAAAGACAATCAATACTCTCATATCATTCAAATTTTTTCTAAAAATAATTAAAAAAAAAAAAAAATTTAAATATGTACTTATGTAGTTCTATTGTATTTTAACGTAAATATTGAAATGAACTGGAAAAAATAGTGTAAATACATTTTTTTTTTCCCTCTAATTAAGTAAATAAAATTTTAGCGCATTATATAGCACTCTTAAAGAATTTGAAATAAATTGAGTGATCTGGACGTGTTTATTTCGTGTGCATGAAACTATACATTATGATTTTACTTTAAAATAACGTGATATTGTCACGAGAAAAAAGAATATCTTTTAATTTTACATTTAAAAATTTTTGGCTTTTTTGTTTTATTTATTTATTTTTTTTATTTGTTTCACTTGAATAAATATTATAATTAATCGTGTAATGACACCAAATTAAAAAAGAAAAATAATTGAATTGAATACAGATAAAGTAAATAGAAAATGCAAACACACGTGAACATTTTAATATTTATTTAAAATTAGTTTTTATAAGAAATCAGCTTTTTAAATATTCAAATATTTAACGTTTTTTTTTTTTTTTTTGTATTTTTTAAAAGAATAGTTAAGATCACTTTTTTTTTGGTAATTACCAAAATCAAAAATATTATAGAAAAAATGGTTCATAAAATAAATAGAATTCAGAGCTTATGTAATAGGAGCTTATAATAAAAATTTAATCAATGTTCATAATAGTTAACAACTTATAATGAAATTCATCTTGTTCAAAATTACGTAAGTTAAAAATTACAAAAAAAAAAAAAAAAATTATTGCTAATGATATTACGATAATTTTTCCAGTCGGACCATTTTCGATTTGATGATTCATTTCAATCGTTAATCGAAAATGATAACAGGGCCGAAAGTTGTTCATATTTAAGAATTTCATCCTTTTTACTTTATACGTCTTGAATAAAGTAATAATTTATTTTTATTTTATTTATTTATTTTTTCTAAAATTAGAATTTTAATTACTCACAATTCTAACTACAATATAATCTATGTAGCTATTTGTAACGATGACACCAATACGAACCCAAATTTGAGTATGGGTATGTTCGAAAATGCATCACTGTGTACTTAATGGGATATTTAGCTTAAGACCATATCATCCTGGATATCGTATCCATTAGGTAGTGATGCATTTTTGAACCTATCCTATTTAATTAGAAAACACCACATTTTAATATCTGTGTATGTTCATTTTATAATGTATAATGTGTGATTTTTGTTTGATATTATTGTATATAGAAATAATTTTCGAATTTTAAGTAGATATAAAAATACTGTGTTATTTTTGCTTATCTTCCATTTTCTTCTGAATACGTTCAGGATAATTTTAAAATGATATAAAAAAAAAAACTAAAATATTCTGTCTGCCAGAAACAAGCGTACATATATTCATCATTAGATTATTTGAATAAAAAAAAAAAAAAAATCTAAAATGATGATCAGTATAAAAAATATTTAAAATATTCGATGTTAGAAAAATTTTTAATAGTTTAATATCTTAATATAAAAACAAAAAAATGAACAAAAAATAAATAAAATACGGACATGTTTAAAAAATTTTGAAAATTTCATCATTAGTGTTAGATAAAAATTTCATCAGAATCTGAGTATTCAATTTTCGAGGATAAACAATTTCATTTATAAAAAAGAATTTTCGAAAAATCAAAAATCGTTATAAAATTTAAAATTCCCAAAAAAATAAAAATTCAAATTGAAGTAAATTGTATTATTATAGAAAAAAAAAAAGAAAAATAGATCACTTGACCAATTTAAATGTTTGTAGATACATATACGTAATGTAAGTAGATACTATAATTAATATAGGTACATACTTTATGCTCAAGATTTTAAATAAAAATCTTTAAAAAAAAAAATATATTTGAATTAGAATAAATTTAAAATTTTTTATTTATTTATGAAACATTGGTACAATGAATCCATCATAATCATTTTTTATTTTTATTAAGTCACAAAATAAAATTGCACATCATTAATTATATTGTTATATGTAAAATCTTTTTATGTACAATCACTAGCTCGTTGTCCGGGAATACCTCTTAATTCTTGTGTAAGAGTTCGTAATAATGGATGTTTACCACAACCACATCTACCTTTAAAATCATCTAAATCTAGAGCCCATATCATACCTCCTCCAAGTCCTAAATTTTTAATAAATTGTGATTTTCTTCTTATTTCTGATACATCATCATATGAGACCCATTGATTATTTCGATATGCATATGGACCGATTCTACCTTTTGGATCACGAACAACACTCCAACCACCATTATTGATATTTTCACATATTTCATAATAAGCTAAAAATCCACTAGCTCTTGTATATCGACCAGCTTCACCTGGACCGTATGCTTTAGAA